>JAYDZK010000112.1:4224622-4249420 GCA_034509185.1 Euphonia xanthogaster | reverse complement strand
TGGCAGTGCCCAAGGCCAGGCTGGACACTGGGGCTGGAGCAGCCTGGGATAGTGGGAGGTGTCCCTGCCATGGCAGGGGTGGGAATTCAATGATCTTTAGGCTACTCCCACCCAAACTGCTCCAGGATTCTGGGGTTCCAACTTTTCCTTTACTGATCCATTTTAACTGGCTCCAAAGCATAGCAAGAAAATCCATTTCCACCCAAGTGCATCCCAAAATGTGTCAGCAGTGGCTTCACCCCTGGATCCAGGCACTGACAGGCTGCTCTGCTGCATCTCCAGCACTGCGAGAGACCTGGGAATTTTAAGAAACACCCTGAGAGAGAAATGAGGGTCTGAGGGGCCTGGAAAAGGGTCCTGAGCTCTGATGGAGAGGGATGGGAGGAGATTTCATTTCTGATTCCAAACCTCATCAGGATTAAGTGTTCCATTTCCAGAAAAAAAAAAAAGATGATAAAGGTCAGGAAAATCTGTGAGGATTATCTAGGATTCAGGAGAAGAAACAACCAAAGTTCAAACTCCCAGCACAGCCCCAGCTCTGCTGAGTGCCCCAGGATTTTCCAGGGAAAAGGGAAGCTCCATTATTTGCAGTAATTAACCCTATGCTGGCTTGGAGTACATTCCAAGGAATAGAGAAAGGAGTGGAAAAGGCACCAGTAGGTTCATCCCACCCCTGTTTGGTGTTGGATGGAGCAGGGAGCAGGGATGGGAGCAGGGATGGGAGCCAACCATCAGCTTCCAAAAACTCCAAAATCCTGATGGAAAAAAATGAAAAAAGAATCCCCATGGGAGATGAAAAATCCCATGGACAAGGTGGGAAAATCCAGAGTGGGATTGACCGGGGGAGTTTGGCTGAGCTGCAGCTCAGGAAATTCAACCTCAACCACAAATCCATCAAACAAAGCTGGAATTGTCATCCCAAGAGATAATCTCCCTTGGAGCTCCACAGGGATGGAGCACTGGGTCTTCCCTGCTGGGCAGCAGGGCCCCAGGGCTGGACAATGAGGAAAAACCCAATGGGAATGCTTCAGGAGGAAAAGCAGGAGCAGAACCAGCTCTGAGAAAGGATTTCTGAAGTGCAGCTGCGTTTCTGGGGAATGGGAGAGCTCAGCTTGGGATGGAGAGGGCTGGAGCCCAGGCCAGAGCACATTCCTGGGATTTGGGGCCCAGCCACCACATCCCTGACCAGCTCCCACAGCTGTGTTCCCACAAGGAGCAGGAAAACACCCAGGAAATGCTCTTGGAGTCACCTCTACCTACTCAAGGTCACCCAAGCACCTCTCCCTATTCTTCCTTCATTCCCAGCATTCAGATGCTCCTCCGTCCTGCAGGATGCTCCAAGGACCAGCACTTCATTCCCGGGAATCACCAACTGTGAAGGACATTCCATGGTCCATTCTCCCTGCTCCTCCCCCAAGCCTGCAGCAAGGACAGCAATTAGAGACGATTAACAGGAATTTTTAGCAGGAAAATTGCTCTTGTTTTGTGTCAGTTTGGGTGGGAAGAACCCAATCCCAATCGCAGTCCCAATCCCAACGCCAACCCCAACCCCAACCCAGTCTCAATCCCAATCCCAGCCCCAATCCTAACCCAAACCCCAATCCCAATCCCAACCCCAACCCCATCCTGATGGGAATTTTTGTGATGGTTCCTCTCCCACCCTGTGGGAGGTTTCTGGAGGTTTTGTTGCCTTCTCCCCTGCAGGAGCTCAGTGATGATCCATTAGCTCATGGAATTTCTGGGAGCCTCAGTTCCTGTTTGGGTGGCTGGGTCTGAACGCATCCATGCTCACGTGCTTCATGTCTGACTCCAGTTTTAAGCTCTCAGAAGCTTTTCCCTCCCCTCCTCCCAGTGTTTCTCAGCGTCTCCATTGTTATTCCAGGCAGGAACATCCCCCAGCCTCCTTAAGGAATCATCTCCACACTCTGCAGGGTTCCTGCTCTTCCTGAGCTCAGGAGCAGCCCCAGAGCACACCCAGGGAAGTTTGCAGGCACAAATCACAAATCCCTTTTTTCCATCAATCTCCTGCAGGAAAATATGACAGGAGAGGAGGAAAGTGGAGCAAGAGCAGGTGGGGAGATCCCACCTTCAGCTCTTCCTGGAAATATCCCAGTGATTACTCCCAAGTCCAGGGGTGCAGGTTTATCCTGGTTTCCCACATGCCATGGAGGACACTGGTCATTCAAAGGCTCCCTGAGAGGATTTTGCTCCTTAGGCTGGAATTCTTGAATTTCCAGCTGGAAATTTTGCTTCCAACCACAAATCATTGCTGAGGGAGCAGGAACACCATGGGCTGTTTCCATGAGCAGGATTTACAGGAATAGCCCTGGCAGGGTTTGGGGCTGGCACAGGAATGTCCAGAAGAAGGGAACAGCCACTGGGAAAATCCCAGCGACCTGATCCCAAAATAAATGTGGGATGAAGGATCAGGAGAGGAGCCCTCCAGGAAACACCTCATGGCATTGCTCTGCTCCTCACTCCCCTCTGGACTGACCCTGACTGGATCCCAAATCCCTGAACCCCCAGGAACAGCTCCAAGCCCCTCCAGGGCACTGGGATTCCAGGCACAGCTGGATTTTCCCAGTTAAACCCTTGGCTGAAATTCTGAGAAGCTGCTTTAATTTGCATATCCCAGAAGTCCATTCCAACTAAAACAAATTCATCTTGAAAAAAAAAAATTCCATTTCCATCCCCCTTCTTGGCAAGGGGCTTCTTAAGCCCCCACCCTTTCCATCCCCGAACCTTTTTCCATGAGGATTCTCTAAAGAAGGAATGGGAGCACTGGAATTTATCACCTTCCAGCTCATTCATGAATTCCCACCCAAACCCTGACCGCGGGGGCACGAGGAGTGCCCAATTCCCATTCCCATGGCACAGCAGTGACAGGAATGTGGCAGCACCCTGGGCTGCCTTGGCTGGACAGAGCTGAGCCAGGGCTGCTCCTGGAGCAGGAAAATTCACAAAAACCAAAGTCCAAAAGCAGCCCCGGGCCATGATTGGAGGAAGAAGCCAGGAACAGTGGGAATAGGATCTGGGAGAAGGGCAGAGCCTTGGGAACACCTTTAGCCACTTCCAACAGGGATTTCTCCAGCTGCAGCCATGGAAAACCATCCCCAAAGGGACCCTGTCACCACCCAGCAGCAGCCTGAGGAGGAAGGAGCTGCTCCAGGGGCTGGGAGGAAGCATCCCTGTAAATTCCCTGTTTGTTGGCTGAGAACAGGATTTGGCTGTTTAATTATGGATGAGAAAATAGGGGATAATGGATGGATTTACAAGCAGCACTTTGTCATGTGGGGCACCCATGAAAAATTCAGGAGCTCAGGAAGTGCTTTTTTCCCTGCACAGAATTCCCAGCCCTCCCCTTACAGCCAGGCTGGAAAACGCTCTGCCAGGACCTGGAAACAACATTCCTAAGAGGCTCCCAGTTTGTAGCTAAACTGTACATTAAATATTCCAAATTTGTGCCTGGTTCCTTGTGGGAGAGAACTCCCACAAGGGGATGGGAATGGGGCCTGGGAGGAGGGAATTGTGTGCAGGGATCCAGAGGGGAAGGGGACAGGGATCAGACACCGGGAAAGGGAACAAGGATCAGACACTGGGGAAGGGAACAAGGATCAGACACTGGGAAAAGGAACAAGGATCAGACACTGGGAAAGGGAACAAGGATCAGACACTGGGAAGGGAACAAGGATCAGACACTGGGGAAGGGAACAAGGATCAGACACTGGGAAAGGGACAGGGATCACACTCCAGGAAGGGGACAGGGATCAGACAGATCCCAAAGGCTGGAGAAGCAGAGAGGCACAAAAGCAGGGACTGGGAAGAGGACAAGGATCCTTTCCCAGTGTCCCAGTCGCCCCCAGCACCTGACACTCCAAACATGGAGTGGGGCTGTGGGAAGAGCATCTTGGGCTCCTCATTCCTCCTACCTGGAAGGAGTTTTAAGATCCCTAAACAGGGATCAGCAGCACTTTGGAGCAGAGGAATCTGGCCTGGATCCCCAAAATGTGAGATCAGACCTATGAAAGGAGGGAATTAACTCCAAGGGAAGAGCCTGGATTCCCAAAACGTGAGAAGATCATCCCCATCAAAAGGAGGGGATGAATCCCAACAGAAAATCCTGGATCCCCAAAATGTGAGGAGATCATCTGCCTGGAAAGGGGGAATAAATCCTAAGGGAAGAGCCTGGATCCCCAAAACATGAGGAAAACCGCCCTGTGGAAAAGGGGGGAATGAATCTCAAGGGAAGAGCCCGGATCCCCAAAATGTGGGGAGGTCAGGACAAAGATGGGTCAGGACAAGGATGGGTCCAACGCCCCTGGGTGACACACCCTGGCCAGAAGAGCTGCCTTGGAGCAGCAAGGCTGGGGTTCAGGGACACAAGTCCAGGGAAAAGCCCCAAAGGCAGCAGGAGCAGCTGCTGGACGCCACCTGGAGGTGCCACCCTCAGCCCTGTCCCCACCCTGAGGCGGCAGGCGCGGAGCTGAGCGCAGGAATTTGCCAGATCCACGGACAATGAGGCCCCTGATTTGTTTTTAATGGCATTGTTTACTGGCAGGGAAATCTCCCGGAGCCAGAACTTGTCTCTGCTAATAAAAAACAAGGAAATAACAACAGGAGCGAGGAGGGAGAACATTTGCAAGCCATCAGGGTTTGATTTGATTGATCCTGGTAATAAACCAGGAATTGTTAGGCTGGAACAGAGGTTGTAGATCCCCATCCATAATTTCAGAGGGAATGAGAGCTGTGAACATACAAAAACCCCTCAAACTCCAGGGTGAAAAATTCAGGAAGGGTTGTGGAAAAAACTGGGAAGAGGATTGGGGTGCAACATCCCCAGTGCTGGATGTTGCCAGATCCCAGTCCCAATCCAAGTCCCAGTCACAGTCCCAATCCCAATCCCAGTCCCAGTCCCAGTCCCAATCCCAATCCCAGTCCCAGTCCCAATCCCAATCCCAGTCCCAGACCCAGTTAGGAGCTTCTGGAAACAGGACATGGGAAGAAGGAGAGAGGGACAAGGGGAGAGGGAAGAGAGACATGGGAAAGGGGAAGGGGCACGGGGTGGGTGGAGAGGGACCCAGGGAATGGGAAAACAGATGAGAGGAAAGGGGAAGAGGGAATTGGGCAGGGAGTAGAGGAGTCTGAGCACAGTCCCTGAGCAGCAGCAGCAGCAGGAACAACATGGGATGAGCTGACCATGGGATGGGCTGACCATGAGCCCCATTCCCATCTCCCTGTGCTGCCAGAGGGGCGAGGGAGAGCCCGGGAAAGAGGGAGGGCTGCTGGGGAGGTACTGTCGAGATTCATTCTGCTTCTCTTTTTCCTGCTCTGATTTTGCTGGGAATAAATTCAGATAATATCCCCAAATTCTGTCTGTTGTGTCCCTGATGGGATGAAGGAGGGATCTCTCCCTCTCCTCCTCTCAGCTCCTGAATCCTTCTTTTGATTTCCTCTCCCTGAGGGGACTGAGAGGCTTTGGTGGCATCCAGCCAAGGTCACCCCTTGTGCCAAACCATCCGTGCCTCCAGCCCAGCCTGGGCACAGCCCCATCCCTGGGGGTGCTCAGGGCAGGATGGGAAGGTCAGGAACATGGAGAATCCCATCCCCAAAGATCCCAGAACCACGGAATCCCAGGCTGATTGGGCTTGGAGGGGACATTTAAAGGGCACCTGGTCCAGCCCCACCTCAATGAGCAACAACACAAATGAGGGACAACACAAAGAACATCCTTAAAATCCATGTTCAGGGTCCCACATTGGCTCCCCACATCCAGGGGCCCATCCCAAGGACTCCTTTCTGAGCCTTGCTGGGGTAGTGTGCCCTGGCAGAGCCACCAAAGTCTTGAGGGTCCACAACCACCCAGTGCTCTGAGAAGGGGATGGTCCCAGTGTGTAAATTCCCCCAAAACCTTGGGGAAGTCTAGGTTCCCTAAGCAGGCTGTGGTGGGAAGGCATTTCCAGGGCTCTCCCACTCTTCCTTTTATCCCTTTCCCTCTGTTTTCCTTTGGATTCCAAGGGTTTGGCTGTAATTGTGCCCCCGCCAATTGCTCCCCTCACAAACCTGAGGGTTTGATTGCCTCAAATGTCTCCCAAAACAGCTGCTTTTCCCTGGATCCCTCACTCTGAGCAAAACATTCCCATTTTTCTGTGCTCCGGCTTTGAAATATTCTTCCCTTCCATTTTGCAAAAGGATTTGGTTGAAAGTGGGAGTTTTGTCCTCATTTCTCTCCCTTTCAGGCCTGGTTTAGCACCAACTCCCTTTCCAGGCCTGGCTTAGCCCTAATTCCCATTCCAGGCCCAGTTTAGCCCTAATTCCCATTCCAGGCCCAGTTTAGCCCTAATTCCCTTTCCAGGCCCAGTTTAACCCCAATTCCCATTCCAGGCCCATTTTAGTCCCAGTTCCCTTTCCAGGATGGTTTAGCCCAGGTCCCTGCTCCCTCCTGCTGGAGGATGAAGGATTTTGCTGACACAAACATTCTTCATGTCTCTCTGGACACATACAATGTGTTCCCTTCATTCAGGACCAAAGGATGGGTTTGGATGGAATAAGAGGAGCTGTTTCTTCTCCTTCCTTGTCTTTCCAAAGCCATTCCTCAGGGAGTGGCATCAGAGCTGATTTGGGGACCTTTGGTGACAGCTCCCATCTCCCTCCCCAGCCCTTCCCCATCCCAGTTCTTGAACTGCTTCCCTTTGTTTTTCTTGCATCCAACTTTTTTGAGGAATCAAAGGATCCTCCCTGCCTTCAAACTTTGGGGTTCTGCCTTTGAGCACAAAGTTGATTTCTACGAAGTAAAAGGAGCATATTTTCACACACAACCTCCAGTTTTCCAAGTTTTCCACCCCAACAAAACCCATTCCAGAGGGATAGAGGCCAGACGGAATTTGCTGCCAGTCCCACAGCTCTTGTGGCCTCCAAACCCAGCATTATTTATATACAATATTAATTTTAATCAGATTTCTGAATGCAGATAGGAGCAGGAAGCTCCCATTTCTCCCTCAGGTTGGGACAGCCCTGGAGAGGCTGACCTGGGGCTCACCTGGAACTGTCCCTTGTTCCCTCACAGGTCAATGGGAGCAAGCCCCACACACACCACTGGTAAATAAGATTGACCCTCCCAGGCTTGATGGAGTTTTAATTAAAGGCTTACAAAGGTTTATTGGAGCCTTGGAGGATGCACATTCGCTCCAGGAAGGATCTGCTGGAGTGGAAAATCCAGGGTGGGTTTGGTTTGTATGTGCTGGGTCAGAGTTTGGGAATGTGGGAGATGTTCCCCCACCCTCACCTGGAGGCCAAAATGTTCCTTCACCATAAATCCTCCCTTATCCACACAAAAAAAGACATCCAGGACACAGAATTGCAGCTCCCACTTTTCCATGACCTCCAGGAGCCCAAGCAAAGCTGGAGATCCTCTGGAAAACCAATTCCAGCCTGGCAGAGCTCCCAGCTGTTTGTTTTATTGGGAATTTAACAAATAAATAACAAAAAGCCTCATTAAAGAAAAATCCATTTTTCCCATTACTGCTCACTGAACAAACCAAAATCAGGAGTGAAATTGGCAGCTCCCAGGAATCCATGTGGAAATAGTGATGGAACCAGGGAATGTTCCTGGTGCTGCCTTCAGCTGGAATGACCAAACAGCAGCTGGAACTCACCTGGGGCTGCAGGGGCTGGGGGACACGGGGACCCCTCACTCCCCTGGCTGCTCCAGGGGGGAAAATCCTGGATATTTCCTGGGATGCTGAAGGATTGAGCTCCAGGAGTTCCTGCAGTGCCTCCCTGGGGAGGAGGATCACCAGGATGGGGAGAGCCAAGGACCAGCATGGGGTTTCAATTTTGTTATTGCAGAGGTTCCAATCCTGGGATGGTTTGAGCTAAAAATCCTGGGATGGTTTGAGCTAAAAATCCTGGAATGGTTTGGGGTGGGAAGAACCTTAAAGCCCACCCAGTCCCACCCCTGCCATGGCAGGGACACCTCCCACTGTCCCAGGCTGCTCCCAGCCCCAGTGTCCAGTCTGGCCTTGGGCACTGCCAGGGATCCAGGGGCAGCCACAGCTGCTCTGGGAATTCCATCCCAGCCCCTCTCCACCCCCACAGGGAACAATTCCTTCCCAAAATCCCACGTAAGTCCATCCATCTGTTTTTCATATGGCTGAATCCCAACTTTATCTGCCTTATTTTCCATGAGCAGAACCATCCCAGAGCTCTCCCCATATGGAATGTGAATTATTGAAGCCTCTGAAAAGACAAGAAATTTACAAATTGGGGCAAACCCAACTGGGGCACAAAGGAGTAAATTCCAAAGAGCTCAAACACCTGAGCAAGGGCTGCCTTGTTCATCCCTGGCTCCCAAAACTCATCTCCCACATGGAAAACCCAAGGAAAGTCTCACCAGGGAACCCAAACCCTAATTCAGGCCTTAGGGATCATCATTCCCAGGGAATGGTCATGGCCCCAAGACTTGGACAACACTCCCAGGCCAGGGGGGATTTTTGGGGTGTCTGGGCAGGGCCAGGTTGGGAGTGGTTGATCCCTGTCGGTCCCTCCCAGCCCAGGATATTCCCTGATCCTCTTCCAGCCCCGCTTGGTGGAGCTCACCCCTGAGCTTTGCTGGAGAGCCAGATCCATGTCTGAGTTTTCAGTGGTCAGTTTGGCACCAGCCAGACATGCTGAGGGTCCACAAAGGTTCCCACGTGTTTTGGGAGGGATTTGCCCCTGGAGAAGGGCTCTCCATGGATGTTCCAGGGCACAGGAGGAGGGAAAGGATTTTATCCATTATCCATGAGGGCAGGAAGGGGCTGCAAAGTCAAGTGAAGGCTGGGAGCGCTATGAAGGGGAAAGAGGCTCCCTGAGGACAACCAGATTCCATCCCTTGGTGGAGGTGACTTCTGGAACTATCTGGGAACAGGAAACCCCCTGATCTTTCCCAGGGTTCCCAGAGCAGAGCCACAGCTGGGGCACAGAGTGAAATCCTGGGCCAGGTTTGGGATCCCAGCCCTGCCCCCATGGCCAGGGAGGCTCCAAACATTCCACAGCCCAGGCCACCTCTGGCCAGCTGACCCAGATGTCACCAGTGCCACCGGTGCCACTGGTGACAGCTCTGCCAAGCCCAGCGCCAGCAGCCTCAGCTCCTCCTCCTCTTCCTCACCCAGGGCAGCTCATTGGCCTGGGAAGACCCTGCAGAACCCAGCAGGGCATAAATCTCCCCCGTTCCCCCCCTAGGGCATCCCAAATCCCCTCTGCTCCACCTGGAATTGGTGGTCCCACCCCAATCCCAGCAGGAGCCTCTTCCAGATCAGAATTCCCTCCAAGCAAGGGCAGCCAGGCCTGAAGAATTCCTGCTGGGGCATCACTGAGGGAGCTCCATGGGCTGGGAAGTTTAAATCTGGGGCAGTTTTTATCCCGGGCTATGCAGGAATTCCAGGGACCTGCAGGGCTGCCGGAGCTTTGTTAATGAATACAATTAGCTCAGGGTGTTAATGAGGCTCTGATGGGGGAGTCTTTGCTGGGGACTCACTTCCAAGAGCTGATGGGAATCAGGAGAATTCCCAAAGAAAGGAGGGGATGCTCGTCCCGAAGTTAAAACCCACTCAAACCTTCTCCCGGAAATACAAACCCCTGCAGTTCCCATTTCTTCCCCACCCCCAGCGTTATTTCCAGGGAAGCAGTAACTGGTGATTCACAGCTTATCCTCTGCTGGTTTTCCCATAAAATGCAGCTTCAGTTCCATTTCTCCTGAGCTCCTGCTGAAATGAGGCCTCATCCTCAGCTCACAGCTCCCTAAAAACCCTTTCCCACCTATTTTTTACTGCCTTAAACATTTCCTTTGCTTTCCCTTTTGCCACTAAAAGCACTGGAGAAGCACCCTCAGGGATAATTTCCTGTGCTGAGAAAGGCTGGGATGAATCCAGAAGGAGCTGCAGGAGCTCTCCTGCCCTCAACTCTGTTGGAATCCCATCAGGGAATCCCAAATTCCTTCCAAATTTTATGGAGAAGGTCTCCAGCCCTCCGGCCATGGATTGGCTGATCTGCAGCAAGCAGAGGATGGGACACAAACTGTCCCAGGAGCCACAATTCCAGCATTTCCTTCATGGAAACTTCCAGATTAGAAGGGGTTTGCACAGGCTTGGGTTGGAAGGGCCTTAAGGATCACCCAAAATTTGGGTTAATTCCCTTGTGGTTCTTACAGCTCTCAGGAAACCCTGAAGGATGAAATAAAGGAACAACATCTTTCCTTCTGGAGTTGTCCAAAAAGTTTTGGAGGGGCCCAGTAGAGATCCTGGTGTCCATGGGAATGGATGGTCCTGGGTCATTCCTTGGACACTGCCAGGGATCTGGGAGCAGCCACAGCTGCTCTGGGATCTGTGCGGGGCCTCAGCACCCCCCAGGATGGGATGGGAGGGAAATGATCCCACAGAAGGATGGGACAGCCTGGAGTGGTGGAAGTGGCCATAAAAGAGAAGTGGGAGAGTGTTGTGGTGTTTGTGAGGGTCCCCAGGACAAGGTGAGAGATGAGAATCTGACTCCAAGTTCTCAGAAGGCTGATTTATTATTTTGTGATATATATTGATGAAAATGCCATACTAAAACGATACTAAAGAAAGAGAGAGGAGACACCAGAAAGCCAGAAAGGAATGAATAATAAAAACTCTTGACAGACTCAGAGAGTCTGGCACAGCCATTAAGTAAAACAATTCACATGCTGGGTAAACAATTCTCCAAATCACATCCAGAGGAGCAAAACAGGGAGCAGCTGAAGCTTCCCAGCTTCCCAGGAGAAGAAATCCTGGTGAAGGGATTTTTCATAAAGGCCAGGCTGGACACTGGGGCTTGGAGCAGCCTGAGATGGTGGAAGGTGTCCCTGGGGTGGTACTGGGCGGGCTTAAGGTCCCTCCCAACCCAAATAATTCTGGAATTCTCTGAATCCCCATTCCTAGAAAATTCTGCCTTTTGAGAACATTGCCTCTGTGTTCCAAACCTGCAATCCCACAACCACCACCTTCAGCTCCCCACAGGAGGCTGTTCCAACCATCCCTGCAAACACCCTATAATAAAATAAAAACATAAAACATTTTTATTTTCCCTCTAAGAACTCCAGGAAAGCTCATTCCACAACATTCCCACCCCTTTCTTCTCCTTCTTTCTATTGACGTGGCAGGAATTAACTCCACACTGAGTTGTTTAATTTGTTTATTATCAAACCAAACCCAGAGTTTTTGCTTTTGGATCACTTTTTCCTTCAGGCAGGTTCACCCCAAGAGGCAAAATCCTGCCAGCAGCTGCCTGGGATACATTTTTCCCGACCAAAGGAATATTGAGATGATGGAAGGAGGGATTTCCTTTAACTCAGAGTTGGAGCAGGAAGAGCAGAACCTGCCCTGCTGTGACATTTCCCAGGGATTTGCACCTAGCCCAGATGAGCACTTGACTAAAATCAGGATCTATGAACACCTCCACCCCCTAATTTAGCAATTCCATCAGAAATGTAATTAACTTTGTCCAGCCTGATTTATTCCCAATAAACCCAAGCTCTGTTCTGCTCCTGGTGCTCAGAGCCATCAATATTAGCCCAGCAAATTTGCTGGGATTTGAACAAAGATTCCCAGGAAGTCTTATCCATTATCCAATTAACAAACAGTGCTAACCCAGGAGAGCAGTCAGTGAGCAGTGCCTGGTGTTTGCAGGGAATTAATTTCAATCCCTGCCTCTCCCTCCATTTCCGTGGGAAGGCTGGCAGGGAGGCTCTGGCTCAGTCCTTGAGCCAAGAAGGGATGGAAAATTGTGGGAAAATGGGATATCCTGAGGTGGAAGTGACCCACAGGGATCCTCCAGTGCCACTCCTGGCCCTGCACAGACACCCAGCAATCCCAGCAGCAGCGCTGTCTAAATATTCCTGGCTTGGGCTGGGACCATTCCCTGGGATCCTCATGCTGGAGGCACCTCAGGCCAACGTACTTGTGTCCCTGTGTCCCCATGTCCCCATATCCCCATGTCCCCTTTTCCTCTGCACCTCTGTCCCCATGTCCCTGTGTTCCCATATCCCCATGTCCCTCTGTCTCATGTCCCCATGTCGCCATGTCCCCTTGTCCCTCTGTCCCCATATCCCTGTGTCACTCTGTCCCCATGTCCCTCTGTCCCCATGTCCCCACATCCCTGTGTCACTCTGTCCCCATGTCCCTGTGTCCCTATATCCCCATGTCACTTTGCCCCCATGTCCCCACGTTCCCCTGTCCCCATGTCCCCCTGTCCCCCTGTCCCCATGTCCCCCTGTCCCCCTGTCCCCCTGTCCCCCTGTCCCCATGTCCCCCTGTCCCCATGTCTCCCTGTCCCCATGTCCCCATGTCCCCCTGTCCCCCTGTCCCCCTGTCCCCCTGTCCCCATGTCCCTGATCCCCGTGGTCCATTGTTGCCTGGGGAAGAGGAGCAGATGGAGATGTCTCCAGCTGTCCCCTCCTGGCTCCTGCTGTCCCCTGGGGCTGTTGGTGCTTTGGGGACATCCCCAGCCCCCCTCCCACCTTGTCCTGCTCCCAGATCCCACCTCCTGCTTGGACCAGGAGTGTTCCTGCTCCTTTCCCTGTTGGGTGCCAGCCCTTCCTCATCCCTGTGTTTCCCTGGAAGG
Organism: Euphonia xanthogaster; assembly: GCA_034509185.1. Taxonomy (NCBI): domain Eukaryota; kingdom Metazoa; phylum Chordata; class Aves; order Passeriformes; family Fringillidae; genus Euphonia; species Euphonia xanthogaster. The sequence goes on along the minus strand of JAYDZK010000112.1, from coordinate 4,236,805 downwards.
GAATTAACACCTCCATGGGATTATCAAAGTCTTGGGGACAACAAACAGTCCCAAGTGCTCTCTGAGAGAGGGTCCAGGAACCCAAATGTCCTGACCAAAGGAATTGGTTTGTTTTCTATCCCATATCCCAGATTGGACCTTGATCCCACATCCTGCATTTCCAGCTTTTCTCCTGCACATCAGAACTTCCAGGTCCCACCCAGAACATCCAGGTCCCTCCATCTCCTCCCCCACACAGGATTGTCCTTGGGCCCCTCCTGCAGCAGCAGAAGTGTTGCGGTGTGATTTCAGGGTTTACCCCAGAACCTCGGGTTCCTCCCCTCAAGATTCCCTCCCAGGTGTGTCCATCACCTCTCCTTTCCCTCCCTGACCCCTCCCAGCACTGTCTGTCAGTCCTGGCATTCCAGAAGGGCGTCAGTGCCTGGCAGATCCAAAGGATGCTCTCTGCCCCCGGGGGGCACTGGGCCATCCAGGTGTCCTCTGTCCCTTGAGACCCCTCCCCTCCTGTCCCTGCTTGGTGGCTCCCTGCCCCTTCCCTGCCCCTCTCCCCGGGGTTCAAAGGAGCAGCACCCACATGGTTTGGGAGTTCTGTTGGAGCTGGTGCTGCTTCAGAGGCCTGGGGGCCAGAATAAAGCTCTGGATCCAAACCCTCCATCAGAACTGACTCCTTTCCTTCCCCACTGCCTTAAAGCTTCTCTGCCAGAGGGAAACCTGAGGAGCGGCCCCTCCACAGGGGAAGCTCCATCCCAGCACCCCCAGAGCTCCTGCACACCTGGACTTGTCCCCATGTGCCAGCTGCAGCACCCAGCCAGCCCAAAGTGTCTCTGGGTGAAACACCACACACCAGCCAGCCCAAAGTGTCTCTGGCTGAAACACCACACACCAGCCAGCCCAAAGTGTCTCTGGCTGAAACGCCCCCGTGCCGCTGTTTGGTTCAGCAGCAGGGCCAGGCAAGCCAAGGCACGTCCCATGCCCAATATTGGTAATACCAATACAGATCCATGGCTTTCATTTCCCATCACCTCCAACAAGCCTATTCTAAGAAAGTCTGCCTAGGATTCATCCACCCAAAGCATCACACTTCGCAGCTTCCTTCCCACGCAGAGCTTGGTTCCTTGCTCTGAATAAACATCTCTTCTCTGCCTGCATCCCCACAGCCAGGCTGCTGCCTGCCTCCCCCTGTCCTCTAGGGAGGTGTGGCATGTCTAATCCATACCTCGGGAGCTGTGTGCTCCCGAGGTATGGATTAGACATGCCACACCACATGCAGGGAAAAAGAATAGGGATAAAAGCTACACCAGCCGCCTTGGTTTCCATTTCCAGTCAGGGCAGGCAGAGGCAGGTACTCCTGGTACTCCCAGATGGCAAAACCAAAAGGTTCAGGGCTCAGGGATCTGATCTCAGGCAGCTTCCAATCCACTTCCCAGTGAGCAAATGCCAGTTTTAAGGACAGCAGATGGTTTGTGGTTCCTGAAGAGTTCCCTTCCTTGACATAGAAAGGGCTGGCACTGCTCAAAAGCTCCTGAGTGATGTCCAGAGGATGGTTCCAGACTCTTTTTGGTGGTGCCCAGCACCAGGAAAAGGAGAAATGGCCATAAACTAAAACATAAGTTCCACCTCAACATGAGGAAGAACTTCTTTCCATGGTGGCTGGCAGAGCCCTGGAACAGCTGCCTAGGGAGGGTGTGGAGTCTCCCTCTCTGGAGACACTCTGAACCCACCTGGACAAGTTCCTGTGTCACCTGCTCCAGGTGACCCTGTCTGGGCAAGGGCTTGTTCTGGAAGATCCTTTTCAGCCCTAATGATTCTGTGATTCTGTGGTGTGGGTTTTGTCCCACTTGATATGCTTTTTGTCCCTGTCCTTCCTACAACAGAAACAACTAATTTGTGTGAAAACTCCCTGTCATCTCCATCGCAGCACCAGTGCAAGAGACTCAGAGAACCTCTTGAGGCATCTCAGATGTTACCACAGCCAGAACCTAAAGACAGGTTCAGAATCCTGCTTTTAGGACTCAGGGTAATGCTGAGTAATGAAGAAACTGTACTGACCCTGAACACAGAATACCATCCAACTCTGGAAAGACACTCAAGTAAGCAAAGACATTGTGACAGTGGTTTGTCTGTGACATATGCAGAAGAAGTTTTTCAGGAAAGAGATCAAGAACTGGTTCTGTAAGGACTGATGGGATGTGAAAATCTAGGGAAAAACAAAGAGAGATTTGGCCACTTGGGGAATGTATTTGTGGAGAGCACAGCAAGCCCAGATACAGGAGATGACAGATCGAGATGGATGAAAGGACTTAGTCTTAAGCTACACCAGGGAAAGTTCAGGTTGGACATCAGGAGGGATTTCTTCATGGAAAGGGTGGTCAGGCTTTGCAGGGGCTGCCCAGGAAGGTAGTGAAGTCCCCATCCCCGGAGGTGTCCAAGGAAAGATTGGACATGGCTCTCAGTGCTCTGGTCGGGGTGACAAGGTGAGGATTGCTCACAGGTTGGACTCGATGGTCTTAGAGGTCTTTTCCAACCTGGATGGTTCTGTGATATCACCACAACCAGAACCATTAAATAGTGAAACTGAATATTTCTATCCTATTCCAATCTCTCACAGGGATAGTTGGCAATACATGAAAGCTCCAACAAGCCCCATGTTGCAGCCTTACAAACATAATCATCCAACACATTGTGTTCTCCCAGGGCTTCACTTATGAAAATTCAGAGAGAATTAAATTCACCATTTTACCACTTATTGCAGCTATCAGCTCAATGCCAGGCCAACACAGGGCAGGCAGTGGCTCATATCTCTATAAATCTGCTATTTTTATGTCATTTAAGCCTTGAAATTTTAACCCACTTTGGCCTGAGCAGACTTCAGTGTCCCCAGGCTGATACCTGAATAACAAAGGGCAACTCTTTCCTCCTCCTGCCCCTCAGTTTTGGCTCCAAAGGACATTCTGCCACTGTTGCATTAAAAAGCCCCCAACCCCGAAAAAAAACCCACCATAGTCTGGTAGATAGTCTGACCCAGAGCTTTTAGCAGGCGTTCCTTGAGGCAGCTGTAATCACTTATTTAAATCTCATTTATTTTTATTTTAGAGGGCTTCCTAACAACACAAAAGATTTCTTTCCTGCATCTCATTGGAATTGTGTGCACATTGCCATGGCAACACATGCCCGAGATTTTTGTGGTCCAGGACCCATCTTATTGGTTATTAAATATCTGTTAAAAAAAAAAGAAAAAAAAAAAGCTTTGTTTTCCCATCTGCCTGTTCCATCTGGTTATTTCCCAGTGAAATATAACCATTTGGCTCAGCCACAGCTTTCTCCCTTTCCTCATGGGACTGGCTGAAGGGAACAGAGATGCATTTAATGGTGGTCATGGAGGTGGTAGAGGGGAGGAAGAGGAATGGAAGACATTGATGTGGACACCAACCTGACCATCACTCACATAGAAAAGTCTTTATCTGATGACACCACCTTGTAGCCTGAATTGCTGCCCTTTCCCAGTTATCTCCCAGGTGGGAAGGGGAAGAGAAGCTCAAGAGGACTCCAGCCAACATATTACCCATCTGCTGCTGGTGGAGCAGCAGTGTCCTGGGTGCAGCTCAACCACAGCAGGTTTGTTTCCTGCCACAGGGTCACTGGGGAAGCAGAGTCAAACTTGTGTCACTGGTCAGCAACAGGAAACATTACAAGTCAGCTGCTTCCACTGAGAGTCCTTCTTACCTTCCCGAAAGATAAGGACCAAAGTGTCACTCCATCCCAGCACACACTGTTCGGTGGAATGGAAAAACACCAGTAAAAAGATCTCTGTGCTGAACTGATTGTGTTCTTCCCAATAGACCTTCTGTGCCACATTGACTGTGCTCCTCCCGACAGTCTCCTCCATGCTGAACTGGCCCTGTTCCTCCAACAGCCCCGTGTGCCAAAGTGGCTGTGGCTCCTGACAGTTCCCTGCCTGGCTCAGAACCTGTGCTGACAGCTGTTTGACATCCCCTCTCCCAGGCACTAATTCCTCCCGGCAGTGTTTGCCTTGCCTGCCCACCCCCACAGCTCTGCCGGGAGAGAGGATGTGTTCCTAGCTTCCCAGCTCCCTCTCATTATTTAAGCTGTCAGTTGTTAATTATAGTGCTGCATTTCAACTTGATACTTCCCAGGGGGCCAAACCATGCCAAAAGACCAAAATCCCAGTGGAATATTTTTGGAGACTCAGCTAGATGTGAGCCTGTGCCTCTATCAACCAGGGTGAGATATTGCTGACTGCTCTCAGGAGACTGGAAATGCACTCGCTGCTCTAAGACCCACACCTGCACTTGTTATCCTTCAGAGCCGACATTCCCACTCCCTAGATAGGAGTCATGGCTTTCTTAAGAATATGAATATAAGGATATATTGCTTTTAATGATACAAAGCTATTAAAAAGTGTCCAAAGGAGGACTATGAAGATGGGGAAGGGTCTGGAGGGGCCACACAAGGAGCAGCTGAAGTAATTTGGCTTGTTTAGCTGGAGGAGACTGAGGGGAAACTCACTGGGGTCTGCAGCTCCTCTGCAGGGGCAGCTCTGATCTCTGCTCCCTGTGACAGGGACAGGACCCAGGGAACAGCTGGAGCTGGGCCAGGGGGGCTCAGGTGGGAGATCAGGGAAAGGTTCTTCCCCAGAGGTGCTGGCACTGCCCAGGCTCCCCAGGGGACGGTCCCAACCCTGAGGCAGCCAGAACTCCAGGAGGGTTTGGACAGCGCTGCCAGGGATGCCCAGGGTGGGATTTTTGGGGTGTCTGTGCAGGGTGAGGAGTTGAACCTGATGATCCTGTGTGTTGCTTCCAGCTCAGAATGTTCTGGGATTCTCTGAACACAACCACGACCACCAGGCCTGTGGGACCCACACATTCCTCTCAGTGAGGAAGGCAATCCCGTGAAGCTACCAATTGAGTGGTCAAGTCAAGTGAGAGCAAACACCTAAGAAATAGATGTGATGCTGATATTCTCTAGCTTGTAGCAACATTACCCAGCCAAGTTGTCTCTTTGCCTTGTGTGACCACAGAAACCTCTGCTTCAAATGCAGAAACAAGTGAACAAGTGCAGTGATCAAACCATCAGCCTGCCCAGGGCAAGAGCATGGGGGGGGGGAAGAAGGAGTAGACTGTATTACTGTGAAAGGCTTGATCTTGACAGAAGAGCACCCATCTCCCTTGACTGTGTTAAATGAGACATTGCTTTGTCGGGATTCTTTTCCAGGAGAATCAGATGTGATGGGTCAGACGTGCCAAGGGAAACTTATGGGCTGGATGAAGAGTGCTGTAGAAAGTACCTGCTGCTGTCACCACCTACCCATTGTGGTCACTCGAGGCCAGCTGAGCACCACAAAACACAGCCTAGCGCAGGGACAACAGCCAGGAGAGTCCAGCTGAGTCTCTGCCTCTCTCATCTGGCCAAAAGCATTTTACTCAACATTTGTAGGAGAGTTCACAGCATGCTTAACAGGATGCAACTCATCCTAAAAAGAACAAAAAGCAAAAAAGAGGCAATAAATGAAAAGAACTAAAATAGAAACATGAAAATTGTATTGCATTGAGCCTTATATATAGTTGAGAACAGCCTTTGCACCAGGAGATTCAGGGCGGCTGTTCAGCTCCTCAGTGCTTTGCCAAATTTGCATAAAACCATCTCAGTAATTATAATTTCATCTTGAATAGGTATTGTTTTAATTGTGACTGCTTTGCCTGCTCTGCATTAACTGCAGGTATCACAAAAGTCCAGCGGGAGGGCTATGGATGACTTTGGCTTCTTCCTCCAGCCACCTCAGTGACCCATCAAGATCCTTGCTCTAACCTCCCCAAAGTCTGTGCAATGCAAAACAAACCTGACAGTGTTGAAATAATCACAGCCCCTAATTACAGCCCCAGAGGGACTGTGCAAAGAAACCCAGTACCTTCCTACTCAGGACGATACAGCTCCAGCAAAGCTGCCTCAGAACATGATGCCATGTACAGAACCATTGTGGCACTTTGTGGTGAGGTCAGAAACTTGAGCTCCAGGTGGTTTCCCTTAAAATCAACTCCTCTGACAAGTCACTGGTTCTCAGAGAGCTTAAACCCTCAGCAAACCCTCAGAGAAACCCTTTTAAGGTATCACCCACTGTCATCTGAGTTCAATAATTCAATTCTCATTGCATGACAATCTAATATCCATCCAAAAACCTTGGAACAGTCTGGTCTACTGGAAGGTGTCCCTGCCCATGCAGGAGGTTGGAATGAGATGGTTTTTAAGTCCCAGCCTAACCCATTAATCTATGATTCTATAAATTACGCTGATATGCTCACTTGTCTTTCAGTGTATGTGAACAGTCATTTATAAAACATCATTTCTGGGACTGATAAGCCCTGCCCCCTTAACCTTTTTTGACCTGACCTGAACACACTTGACCTCACAGTTCTATGGAGGGAGTGGTTCAGGCAGGGACCTCTCTAATTTGTCATTTTTTAAGGCATGATACAAAAATAAGACAGTGTCCAGCTGAGAACTTCTCAGCAGTGAGCAAAGTGCATTAATTATCTCCTTCATCTTGCATATGACAGTAAGTGCTGTATCCTTAGAGGAGGAAGAGCAGACTAAGTTGTTCATGGTCCTTTTGAGCTTGAAAGAAAAGATATGCAAAATTACCCAGGAACACTTTTAATTAATTGCTGCCTACTGACAGTGCTGTCAAAGGAGCCCTTTGCCCATCAGCATCCAGACAATTAGCTCTGTCCACCTGAGACGCTGGAGCAGCTCTGTGTTCATATTTTGGGTGAGTTCAAAGTGAATTGCTTCTGTGATTTATTGTCTGCACAAGAATCTCTACATCTCATTTCTTCAAAGAGTGCTGTCTACAGCTCAAGGATCAAAGCACTGCCAAAGAGACATTCTCCTCTGGGGAGGGTCAGGAATGAGTTTTCCACTTTGCTGGTACCTTTCGGCAGGAGCTGTTTGTGACAGAGAACCTGTCCTTAGAATCATAAAATGGTTTGGGCTGGAAAGGGCCTTGAAGATCATCTCATTTCACCCCCTGCCACCTTCGACTGGACCAAATTGCTTCAATGCCTCACCCTCTGGAATGTCTGTCCATTGCCACTGACACCAGAATGCTGAAGACACTATGTAGATTTTCCTCTGGAGCATCTCACCTGTGTCCCACCCCTGGCTCATCCTACGTGTCTTCAGGACATGCACTACAGCCCTTTGGCCCCCTCAGACCCCCAGCAAGGGGCGTAGTCCCAGCAAGTGGGGGCTCTGGTGCAGGAGGATAGTTTGAGCAATTCCCAAGAGCACAGAAAGGAGCAGTTGTCATGGATACCGACATGCAATGGAAGGGTCCAATTCAGCTCTGCTCTGCCAGTCCTCCCTTGGCCTGTCATGTGAATCTGTGGAGTACCCATTCCACAGCATGGAGGTAAAGAAAACTGAAAATTAAAATCTGCATGGGAGCAAAACTGCAATATTTAAGGGCAGAGTCCCCCACCTTTCCATCCAGGACAGCTATTCCCACATACACAAAGCCAGGACATACTTTGGGGTATAGAGTTGCTACTGGTGGAAAGGAAAATGAGGGAAGAGGTACATGCAAGGAAAGGTGTTTGGCATCTTGGGTAGATCTAAATCCTGAACTTACTGAGGAGATAAACCTTTTCTCAGCTGGGTTCAGGCCTCTGCAGAACACAAGGCATCAGCTGTACTTGGCACTTCCCCCCTGGCTGTGTAAGACTGACTCTGTGACCTCCAGAAATTTGAGAAATTTCACCATGTTTTCATTTTCAAAGAAAAACCTCTCCCCAGCTATATAACTGACTGGTCTGATTATTTTGTGCTGAAATGTTTTGTGTTTCCCAATTGAAATGAGTATTTCTGTTTATCCCATACATTTTGTTTGTCTTTCGTTCTGGCCAAATTTTCTTATTGCCTTTTCCCCACAGAGTTCATCACAGTGTTCTGGTTGGATTTTAGGCATAAAATAAATTCTGGACCAAACGACTTTTTGTTGTTGGTGGTGTTTGTTTGTTTGTTTTAAACGGCATTTATTGTGGGATATAGGAAAGATGAAACTTTGGTTCCTGAATTACTTCTGAAAGGGTTCTATTATATGCACACACATGCACAGAATTGCTCTAACGGAAGACATTTTTGGATCCAGCAGGACTGAAATCTAACATAAATTAGAATATTTTCAAGATGATTGCTTGCAAACATAAGCATCAATTAGTTATCTCAGTCTGGTTAAGCAGCAGCGTGGGCAGATGATTACAAGTAGTTGTGTTGCTGCCACTTACTGCCTTATCACCCCACACCAAAAATCCCTTTGGTTTTCTCAATGATCTTGGTCTTTTTCTTAGATCCCAGTCCAGGGAAGCATCTAAACCTACGTTGACACAAACAACCCCAGATGCTGAAAGTAATGTGAGTGCTTAACAGGCTTTTGAATTAAATCCAAACAGGAGCAGCCTTTGTTTATCACATTCACTAGGAACGGCAGCCCAAGGACGGCAGGGGGGTTTAAACTATCACATAGTTTAGGGAAGCACCAGAAACACACAAAACTTGATGAACCAAAAGAGGTTTTTCATGAATCCTAGGACAGAACATTCACAGACCTGTGTGCCAGACCTGGGCTTCAGCCATGCTGGACATCTGCCCATCTCTAGGCCACCAGTCCTGCTTGGCTCAAACCTCTTCCATGGCCTGGTTCTTTGAACCCTCCAGGAGGAGACTGACTTGGGTACTGGGAATTTCACTGCCAGGCTTTTTGCTCAGCCCTCACTGTAGGGGTGAACCAGCTTGTATTGAGAACCATCCATTCCTTCCCCATCACCTTGGACTCAATGATCCTTATGGGTCCCTTCCAACTCAGAATATTGTGTGATCTGTGAACTCCCAGTCCAGCCCACCCAGCTGGGGACAGGCGAGAGCCACAGCCCCTGCCCCCAGCCCCCAGGCCCTGCCACAGACCTGCTAATTACACTTGTTTCAAGATTAGTCAGAAGGAATCTGTTTCCTGCAAGCTGAGCTGAGTTTGGGAGCAGCTGCCACTGCCTCCTCATGCCACACAGTGCCAAGCTGGCCTCATGACACTCTGCTGGGTCCCTGGCACTGGCTCAGCCTCCTCAAGGCAGCAGAGGGGCATTAGCTGTGCCTCATTAGCATGGTGGTGGTTTGGGCTGCAGCTCTGCAGGGTCATTCCAAAGGGGTTTCATAGAATCCCAGAATACCCTGAGTATGAAGGGACCCACAAGATCATCAAGTGCAACTCCTCACCCTGCACAGACACCCCAACAATCCCACCCTGGACATCCCTGGCAGCGCTGTCCAAACACTCCTGGAACTCTGGCAGCCTCAGGGCTGGGACCATTCCCTGGGGAGCCTGGGCAGTGCCAGCACCCTCTATATTTGCAGCCTCCTTCAGGATTTTGCAGACTGCAGAAACTGGGAGTGAGTGAGGAGGTTGAGCACATCCAGACTCTACAGCAGAGAGGGAGCCCCAGTGTTTCTCTGTCCCAGTGTCTCAGGAAATGCACATATTTCCTCTGGGGGCTTCACCTCCAGCCCAGCAGAGAAATTTAGGGGACAGACCCAGAACTGACTCACCTCTTCCCCCATCTCCTTTCCTCAAGGTCTCCACTCTCCCTGATTCAGAGATCCTGGAAGCTAGCACTCCCTTTTTCTACACCTTCAGCCTACTGATGCCAAAGTTGTGTTTAAACCCCTTCTTCAGCCCCACAGACTGAAGAGCTGTGAGGAGCAGCAGAACTGTGGAGCTTTATAGGGAACTACAGGCCCTCCTGCAAGGTCCTTCCTGCAGCTCCCACCTGAAGGCTCTCAGTCCTGCCCTCACACAACCACACACTCATCCCCTACTCCACCTCCACTCCATAGAATTGTTCAGGTTGCAACAGCCCTTCAAAATCAAGTCCAACCATTCCCCCAGTACTGCCAAGCTCACCAAAACCCATGTCCACTAGTGCCACATCTGCAGGTTTTTTGAACGGTTCCAGGGATGTTGATTCTATCCCTTCACTGGGCAGCCTGTGACAGTGCCTGACCACCTTCTCAGTGAAGGAAGGCTGGTCAAGACTTGAAACACTTTGCTCCTCTCTCTCTTCTCAGCTCCTGGCAGCTCCTAGCATTCCTGCCCAGGATGCTGGGGAGGAATAGTCCTGGTTTCTTTGTTGAACCTCAGTAAACAGTTGCCAGCCCAGACTTCCTCTGAAATATCTTGGGCCAGCTTCATGCCCTGAAACTACTGAGCACAAGCCTGGAGCTAGGCCAGTGCCCCCACTCTGAGTTTCATTCTATGCTAAAAAGCAGAACAAACTCCTCCTCCTGCATTTTAGATCCAGAATATCTTTGCTCTAAAGGACCCACTTTCTGTTCAAACTGCCAGCTTCCTGCACAGTATTGCTGCCCTCTTCTGGGCTCTCTGGCGGCCACTGGGCTCAGCAAAATCCCAGCTACATACACCAATCCTTGAGGTCAAGAAGGTGGGAATCCTTTCCAAAGCCCTGTGTCCCCACATGACAAGACTTGGCTCTGAAAATGAAAATATTTGAGATTGTGATTTCTCTTGCCCTGTCCTATGAACCTTGACCCTAGTAAATGCTCTGACTTTAGCCCTTCGCTGGGGCTGCTTTTTCAGTGGTGTGTAAAAGGTGGTATGGGAAGGAAACTGAGTGCAAGACTGACTGGGAATGTTGCTTTCTCTCACCTCATTTACCCTCTATGGGTCTCCCACTAAGTCCCAAATCCCACTGTGTCTGGAGCAGCCAGTGTTGCAGAGATCAATTATAAGCCAATCTTTATTAGCAAAAAAGTGGTTGGAGTCAGAGCTATTTGGGATGAATAATTTACAGAGAAGGGTGTTCCTCTTCTCCCTTGCTGGATATTTCAGCTGTTGTGAGGTGGTTGAGGGGACAAACAAAAAGGACAGTGGTGGCCGGAGGGATGCTGGGTCTCATGAGAGTCTTTATGTGCCCCTTACCTGCTCCACACACCTGCTCCTTCCTTGGGGGCTGTTTCCCCTCCTGCCCCTTTCTTTTCTCATGGGAGCAGAGCCCATCACAGCTGAGAGGAGCCAGGACCCCACTGCCTTGCCTTTCCCTGCCCAGCAGCAGGTGGGATCAGCCACCTCCAGCCTAACAGGGTTTTGGCAGTGAGTCCAGCCTGCTCTCCCTGTGGATGAAAACATGGCCCAGAACAGAGAGAGACACACACAAAGGCTGGGGACGCATCTGAGGAATTTCAAGGCATTGCAGAGAGAAGGCCTGGAGCCAAGGGGAGAGGAGGGTTGGGAATTCACTGGGGCAAGCTGGAAACCTGTGTGACATGTGGATGGATGCAGCCCCACATAGGACCATCCTACAGGCAGACTTGAGGTTGTTTATGAGCTTAGAGGAGAGAAAATGTTGAAATAAGTGTCAGGAAGTGAGTCTGTGGTAAGCAGAGCTGTGGAGACCAGAGTCAGACTGGGACACCTCTGCTCATGTTGGCTGTGACTGGGAAGCCACATCCTCTGCCCAGGTCATTGGAAGAGTGGGCAGAGAGGGGAGGGTCCTGTCGCCAGCACCTGGACACAGGCTGGATGTAGAGAGCTTCAGGAGAGAGGAGCTGTGGGTAAGGGAGGTCCAGCAGGAGAGCTCTGCAGGTCTCACCTCTTGGTGTTCCAGCTGGAGATGGGAAGGTGCTGGCAGGCAGGCACAGTGGCTGGGAGGTCCCAAGGCAAAAACAGTAGATTCCCAAGGGGGAAAGCAGAGGGCCAGTGCTCAGGCCCAGCTCAGGGAGTGCTCACCTCACTCTAGTTCCTTTCCATGGCTCCAGTCAGTCTTCCAAGGAGTCAGAATAGATTATACCCACCTCCACACTGATCTTTTACCTGAGCAATTCCAAAGCACCACAGTCAGCATCCCTAGGGTCCCCAACACCTTGGGTCCCATGGGTAGACACATGGAGCACAGGGCATTCTGTTTGCTGGGCAGTGTGGAGCATCTGGTTACCATGGCAACAAGGAATCTGCTGCTTCTCCCTGTCACCTTGGTGATGCCTCACAAGCTGGGCAGCCTCATCTTCCTTCCCACCTTGCTGACACTCACCAGGTCTGGCCTTTCTGGGAAATATGACCCTTGGAGGAATCTGGGAAGAGGAAATACAGCTGGAACATCCTAG
>JAYDZK010000112.1:4172253-4203080 GCA_034509185.1 Euphonia xanthogaster | reverse complement strand
TTTCATTTCTCCTTTTTCCCAGGGTCAAGGGGAGGAAGATGGCTGACAAGGTGCTGCCACAGAGGGTGAGTGTCACCTCAGCCCAGGGGACAGAACTGAGCTGCTGCAGGGGATGGGGGGGGGGGGGTCCCCAAAAGGGGAGGATCTCCCTGAGTTCCCTCCTGCCCCCTGGGAATTTCCGTGCAATCCCAAACCACCCTGGAGTGTTTCTGTCTCTCCCTCTGGCACAGCAGGAGAGGGTTGGGGGCGGGGGGGTGGACTCTGAGCAAGTGAGGAGCAGGAATGGGGTGGGATGGAGATCTCAGGAGGTCCCTCAGAGTCCCTCTTGAGATTCCAGGGTTCCATTCCATGTAGGAATGCTGCTGGGAACAGCAACAGGCTCCAGACTGGTTTGGGCAGAGCTTTGCAGGGCTCCAGGCTGGGTTTAAAATAAGAACTGGATGCTGGACTCATCACCTGGTGTCCCCGTGGCTACTGGGGCTGGCGAGGGGGATCCAGCCCATCCCAGCAGCCTGGGACTGACCATTCCTGTGTCCAGATCCGGGAGCTGGTCCCAGAGTCCCAGGCCTACATGGACCTGCTGGCCTTCGAGCGCAAGCTGGACCAAACCATTGCTCGCAAGAGGATGGAGATCCAGGAGGCCATCAAGAAACCCCTGACGGTGAGCTGGGACCTGGCAGGGGCTGCAGGTCATGGAATCCTGGGAAACTTAAGGTTGGAAAAGTCCTCTGAGGTCATCCAGTCCAACCATCACCCTAAGCCGTTTCCCCAGGTGGAGTATCCACAGGTTTCTGGGGCACTTCAGGGATGGGGGATTCCACCTCTGCCCAGGGCAGCCCATTCCAATGTTTTCCAAACCTTTCCACGGATAAATGTTCCCCAGTATCCAATCTAAACCTCCCCTGAGGCCATTTCCTCTCGTGCTCAGCTGGAGGTGGGTGCTGCAGTCCCCTCTCACTCCATCCTGCCTCTCTCTGTTGCCATTCCACAGCAAAAGCGCAAGCTCAGGATTTACATCTCCAACACCTTCACCCCGGCCAAGGAGGAGGGAGAGGGGGGCGAGCGTGTGGCCTCCTGGGAGCTCCGTGTGGAGGGGAAGCTGCTGGAGGATGTGAGGAGCCAGCAGGGCTGGAGGGACGGTGGGAGGAGCTCTGGTCCATCGGGAGCATCCAGAGGGAGGGAGGGAGGAGCTGGTCAGGTTCCAGGAGGGATGGACTGGTGGTGGTGGGAGGAGCTCTGGTCCATGGGGGTCATCCAGGAGGGATGAGGTGATGGGAGGAGGAGCTCTGGTCCATCAGGAGCATCCAGAGGGAGGGAGGGAGGAGCTGGTCTTTCAGGATCCAGGAGGGATGGACTGGTGGTGGTGGGAGGAGCTCTGGTCCATCAGGACTCAGGAGGGATAAATGATGGTGGGAGGAGGAGCACTGGTCCATAGCAATCCAAGATGGATGAGGAGGCGGTGGGAGTACTGGTCCATAAGGAGTGATGGTGGGAGGAGGAGCTGGTCCATCAGGAGCATCCAGGAGGGATGAGGAGGTGCTGGGAGCACTGGTGTTGTGCTGAGAGCTCAGCTGGGGCAGCACCTGGGGCCTGGGGCTGGATTTGGGATCAGGAATCTCTGCTGCCGTGTCTGCAGCCCAGCAAGCAGAAGAGGAAGTTCTCCTCCTTCTTCAAGAGCCTCGTGATCGAGCTGGACAAGGAGCTCTACGGGCCAGACAATCACCTGGTGGAGGTGAGGTGGGAGGGGATCCCAGTGGGAAATGGGGCCCTGTGCTCCCCCTCTGGGTGCTCAGCTCCCAGGCCAGGGCCTGTCCTGCTGGGAGAGGGGCCTGAGCAGCTTTTTGGGGCTGGGGGCAGTGCCAGGCCTCCATGGGGACCACGCTCTGCTGCTTTCCTGGCTCAAGTTTGGGGAGGCCTTTTGCCCCTGGCAGAGCTGGGCTCTGACCCCTCCCAGCCCAGGTCTCAGCCAGAGCTGGAGCTGAGCTCTGTGGGGCAGGGACATGGCCCCAGAGGCAGCTGTGCCCAGCCTGGCACAGATGGGTCCCCACAGGGGTGCTGATCCCAGAGAGGCTCACCCCAGGGCCCTGTGGGAAGAAGGGCTTGCCCTCCTGCCTGTCCCTGAGTTGGAGGGTCCTTGCGGGGTTTAAACCATCCCTGGGAGAGGGATCAGAGCTTTTTTGGGTGCTCCTGCCTGGAGCGCTCCCTGCACCCAGCTGGTGCTTTTGCCCTGGGAGATCCTGTGGAGAGGCTGAATCCCCTTCCAGGGGAAGCTGGGAGTAGCTCTGATGCACATTGCTGCAGGATTGATCCCAAAGCTGGGAGCCCTGCACCTCGAGCACTCAGGGCTGGAACTGCCCCAGTCCATCCCAGTGCTGGGGCACAGCCTGGCTGGGATGGACTGGGAGAGCTCTGAGCTGCCACCACTGGGACCAGGAGCTGCCAGGGGTGCCCCAGGCTGTGTGGCTGTGCCAGGCCCTGCCCAGAGCCCCAGCCCAGCTCTGCAGACCCCAGCCCTGCTGGCAGGGTTGGTTCCATGGCCCTGCCTGAGCAGTGTCCCCTGTTGTCCCTCGCAGTGGCACCGGATGCCCACGACCCAGGAGACCGACGGCTTCCAGGTGAAGCGTCCCGGGGATGTCAATGTGAAGTGCACCCTGCTGCTCATGTTGGACCACCAGGTACAGCCTGGGGCACCTGGGGGCCACCCAGGGCTGGGCTGGGCTGGGCTGGGCTGGGCTGGGACAGGGCTTTGGATGACGGTTTGGGGCATGCAGGGATCAAAAGGTGCACGAGGAGCTCTGGGCATGGACCCGCAGTGATGCAGGGGCTGAGGGGGACACTCCGGGGTGCCTCTTCTTTGGGCAGCAGGAGGAATTTCTTCATGGAAAGGGAGTTAAAAAGTGGGACAAGCTGGCCAGAGAGTGCTGGAATCCCCATCCCTTGAGCTGTCCCAGGAACACTCAGTGCTCCAGGCTGGGGCCAGGATGGGGGTGGGTCAGGCTGGGCTCTGCTTTTCCATGCTGGCTGGTTCCGTGGCTGACCCTGGCTGTCCCCACAGCCCCCCCAGTACAAGCTGGACCCACGGCTGGCCCGGCTGCTGGGGGTGCACACCCAGACCAGGGCCAGCATCATGCAGGCCCTGTGGCTCTACATCAAACACAACAAACTGCAGGACAGCCACGAGAAGGAGTTCATCAACTGCAACCGCTACTTCCGCCAGGTACCTGCACATTCCCCCCTCATCCAGCTGGGAAAAGCCTCTCACCGGCTCCCACAGCCCCTCCAGGCTCTGGCTGTGCCCCTTCCCTGGGCCCTGGCTTGCACCACCAGCGTGGGGATGCCCCACCTGGCTGCACAGGTGAGGGGAGCCCCTGCCATGGGTGCCAAAGGCTCTGCTTTGCCCCCCAGATCTTCAACTGCGTCCGCATGCGCTTCTCCGAGATCCCCATGAAGCTGGCAGGGCTCCTGCAGCACCCAGACCCCATCATCATCAACCACACCATCAGGTGGGCACACAGCCTGGGCACGGCCCTGGGCTGGGCACTGAGTGGGCAGTGGCTCCAGGGCTGAAGGGGCTCCATGGGACAGGGAGTGTCTGCAGGACTGGGGGTGCCCCATGGGGTGGAGAGTGGGCAGTGTCCTTAGGACTGGGGGACTCCACGGGCCAGGCGGTGTCCCCAGGGCTGGGGGGCTCCGTGGGCCGAGCAGTGTCCCCAGGACTGGGGGACTCCACGGGCCGAGCAGTGTCCCCAGGGCTGGGGGGCTCCATGGGCTGAGCAGTGTCCCCAGGGCTGGGGGGCTCTGTGGGCCAAGCAGTGTCTCCAGGGCTGGGGGGCTCCATGGGCTGGGGGCACAGGAGGCTTTGAGGTCTCCAGCCTGAAAGACCAGCACAAATCACCTGGAAGGGGAAGAACCACCAAATTGGAGGCTTCTTGGGGCACTGGTGTTGCTGCTGGGGCTCCATCCACCCCGAGCCAGGTGGGGGCTCAGCAGGACCCCCCAACCCCATTCCCCCAGTGTGGACCCCAATGACCAGAAGAAGACAGCCTGCTACGACATCGACGTGGAGGTGGATGATCCCCTCAAAGCCCAGATGAGCAATTTCCTGGCCTCCACCACCAACCAGCAGGAAATCGCCTCCCTGGATGCCAAGGTGGGAGGGGACACTGCCAGGGGGCCGGCGTGTCCTGTGGGGGGCCACAGCTTCTCTGACCCCTGTCATCTGCCCAGATCCACGAGACCATCGAGTCCATCAACCAGCTGAAGACACAGAGGGATTTCATGCTGAGCTTCAGCAACAACCCCCAGGATTTCATCCAGGAGTGGATCAAATCCCAGAGGAGGGACCTCAAGGTAAAGGGGAACAATTCTGGGGAGGTTTAGGTTGGATACTGGGAGAAATTTCTTCCTGGAAGGGGATGTCCAGTGCTGGCACAGCTGCTGAGGGCAGGGCTGGAGTCCCCATCCTAGGAGAGGTTCAGAACCATGGATGTGGCCCTTGGGGACATGGGTCACTGGTGAACGTGGTGGTGCTGTTGGGCTAAGGGTGGAAGGTCTTTTCCAACCCTAACGATTCCATGGTTCTGAAGCCCTGGGGCTGGGCAGAATGGGGGGCTGGAAGGGGTCTGGGTTCATCCCAGAGCTCAGGGAGGGGTCTGGGTCCCTTGTGGATCTCAGGGAGGGGTCTGGGTCCCTCGTCGATCCCTCTGTACCCCTCACTCCCGGTGCCCCATCCCGTTCGGGTCAGATCATCACGGATGTGATCGGGAACCCCGAGGAGGAGCGGCGGGCTGAGTTTTACCAGCAGCCCTGGGCGCAGGAGGCCGTGGGCAGACACATCTTCGCCAAGGTGAGCTCGGGGGTGGGGCGGGGTTGGGATGGCGGTGACAGAACCCCGGGACCCCGGGCAGTGCCCCGTGTCCCTCCCTGACCGCCGCGGTGTCCCCAGGTCCAGCAGCGCCGGCAGGAACTGGAACAGGTGCTCGGGATCCGCCTGACTTAAGGCGGGCGGGGCCCGGGGGCCGCTCCCGCCCCCGCTGCCCGAGCCGGACGGTACCGACTGGAAGCCACAGCACTTGCACAAACCCGATGTGCCTGGAGGGATGGGAGCCCCCCGTGGCTCCCCCGGGCCGAGCACAGCGGAGTCCCCGCTCCCCCCAGGCCCCCGCAGCGCTTCCTCCGCTTTGCATCGCGCCCCTCCCCGCGCAGCCCCCGCGGGTTCCCCGCTCCCCTCCCGCTCCCAAACCTCCCCGGGAGCCGGGAAGCGCTGCCCGTGCCCGTAGGGAGGAGCTGCCAGCGCCACCCGAGCCCCGCAGGCCCCGCCCGGCCCCTCTTCTACCAAAGTTCGTCATTCCAAACGCCAGCTCCCCTCGACGTTTTGCACTATTTTTGTGAACAGGTTTTATATAAAAAAGAAAAAAAAACACGAAAAAAGAAAAAAAAGGCAGCGTTTTGTACAGTGGGTTTGTATTTGATTAATTAGTTAATATATTGAGTTCCTCTTCCTGCACTGGGCTCTGCAGGAGCTCAGGGAGGCTCCCAGGGCTGCTCTGGGGATACAGAACCGAGGGCTGGGGCTCATTTTGTGACAATCAGTTTATTCCTTCCCCCCCCTCCCGCTGTTCTACATAATTCCATAATTAACCACTTGACTTGATGAGGTTTGGGGGCAGAGGGGCTGGCTCTGCCCCAGGAGCCTGCGGGGGCACAGGGGCACCAAGAACTGGAGATACTGGGGAGGAGGGAGAGGACCAGGGGGGCAGTGCCACCACTGCCACCCCCACTGAAGTGCCTTTGCCCCCCTGCAGGCTCCGAGGTGGGGGGGGCGTTTACAGATTCCCAGGGTTGGGCTCAGGGGTTCCTGCTCTGCCTCTTGTGTAACCAGTTTTTGTCTATTTTGGATCTTTTCTAATAAAAGCAGTTAGCAGCAGCTCTGTGGGGTGTGTGCTGTGTCCTGCAGCTCTGGGGGTGTGCAGTGTCCTGCAGCCCCCACCCCGTCCCCAAATCAGTCCCCAACTCAGTGCCCAGGCCTGGCCACAGCAGCTCTTTATTGACAGCACAGAGGGAGCAGCTCCAGCCTCACCATTACTTCCACAGCTTCTTGATAGACATGTTCTTCTCACTGTCCTTCTGCATCACCTGGGGGGAGGGGACGGGGGTGGGTCCATTCAGTGCCCAGACTGGGTATCAATTACCCCCAAAACACCCCAAGACCACATTTCAGCCCTGCACAGGGAAGGCTCAGCAGCCACTCCCATGTCACTCACACGGTGACAACCCCCTTGTTTGTGCTCCTGGCAAATGCCACCCAGAACACTTTGTGCCCCCATCACCCCCCGGTGTCACCTCTCCCCTGGCACCCACCTTGGCCACGGCCATCTCGAAGTCTTCCTGTGTGACATGCACTCTCCTCTCCCTCAGTGCATACATCCCTGCCTCTGTGCACACACCCTGAGGGGACAGGAGGGGAGCATCAGCCAGTGCCCCCCGTGGCAGCCCCGTGTCCCCAGAGGCCCCAGCTCACCTTCACCTCAGCCCCCGAGGCCCCCGGCATGAGCTCCGCGATCTTCCGCAGGTTGATGCCCCGAGTCAGATTCATCTTCCGGGAGTGGATCTTGAGGATGTCCAGGCGGGCCTGGAGCACGGGCACAGGGAGGGTTGGAGCCCAGGAAAGGCTCCCAGAGACAGGGTGGGGAGAGGAGGGGGACAGCAGGGGATGGCTCTGGTACCTCCTCGTTGGGAGGGGGGAATTCGATTTTCCTGTCGATGCGGCCGGGGCGCAGCAGGGCCGAGTCCAGGATGTCGATCCTGTTGGTGGCCATGATCACCTGCACAGGGGGACAGCTGTCACCACCCCGGGCACTGCAGGGCCAGCAGGAGCCCAGGCAGGGCCGCCCCCTCTACCTTGATGTTCTTGGTGGCCTCGAAGCCGTCGAGCTGGTTGAGGAGCTCGAGCATGGTGCGCTGCACCTCGCTGTCGCCACCGGAGCCGCCCTCCAGGCGGGAGGAGCCGATGGAGTCGATCTCGTCCATGAAGATGATGGAGGGCGCGTGCTCCCGCGCCATCACGAACAGCTCCCGCACCATGCGGGCCCCTGCGGGCAGGGGGCTCAGCCTGGCACCGAGCCCACGCAGCCCCCAGGAGCCCCAGAGCCACCCCTGCCCCAGTACCTTCCCCGATGAACTTCTGCACCAGCTCGGAGCCGGAGACGCGGATGAAGGTGCAGTCGGTGTGGTGGGCCACGGCCCGCGCCAGCAGCGTCTTCCCCGTGCCGGGGGGGCCGTAGAGCAGCACCCCCTGCAACAGCCACACGGCCCCTCAGAGCCTGCCGGGGACACAGGCCAGCCCAGGGCTCCCCAGAGCAGCACTTGCCTTGGGCTGGGCGATGCCCAGCGCCTCGAAGAGCTCCGGGTGCTTCACGGGCAGCTCGATGACCTCTTTGATCTCCTTGATTTGCTTGTCCAGGCCCCCGATCATCTCGTAGGTGGAGTCCGGGACCTTCTCCACCATCATGAGGGACACCAGCGGGTCCACCTTGTTGGGCAGGATCTTGTGCAGGGTGTAGCTATCATTGCGCAGGGCCACGCGGCAGTTGGGGGTCACCTGTGGGGACAGCACACAGGGGAGTGTCCCTGCCAGCCCTGGGGACCCCCCACAGCCCCGGGGCACTCACGTCATTGATGTCGATGTTCTTGTCCACATCCACCACGAACTTCCCCTCTGGGTGCACCTGTAAAAGAGCAAAGACCCCTGGGATTCATTTCCCTGGGAAATCCCTGCTGAGGGACATCCCCAAGGCCTGGGAGGAGCAGCAGTCAGGAGCTCCAACCCCACTGGACATGCTGGGGCAGCCCTAGGCCCAGCAGAGCCATCCCAACGGGCTCCTCTGCACAAAGAGCTCCCACTCCACATCCCCGAGCTGTCCCATCCCCGTGGGGACACAGGGCTATCCCCCAGCCCAGCCCTGTCACCTCATACCTTGACCAGCACCTTCTTCTTGTCCATGGCTCTCACCACCTCTCCCACGTAGGATCCCTGCTCCTGCAGCAGCTGCAGCTCCTCCCGCAGCAGCCGCACTGGGGAGGGACAGCTCAGCACCAGCCCTGCGAGCTGCAGTCCCAAGGCGCAACCCAGAGCCCCCAGGCCCGGCCCAGAACCCCTCAGGCCCAGCCTAGAGCCCCCAAAGCCCAGCCCAGAGTCCCCCAAAGCCCAGCCCAGAGCCCCCAAAAGCCCAGCCCAGAGCCCCCAGAGCCCCAAGAAGCCCAGTCCAGAGTCCCCCAAGAAGCCCAGCCCAGAGTCCCCCAAAGCCCAGCCCAGAGCCGCAGGAGGAGCTGCAGGCCCTACCCTTGGCGTTGAGCTCGTTCCTCTGCGCCTGCAGCCGCCGCAGGTTCTGGCTCTTCTCGTTCACGATGAGCTGCAGGGAAAGGCTCTGCTGAGCGACCTCGGGCTCAGGCACACCCAGCACAGGGAATTGTGGAATGCTTTGTATTGGAAAAGATCTCAAAGCTCAGCTCATCCCACCCCTGCCATGGCAGGGACACCTCCCACGCAGGCTGCTCCCAGCCCCAATGCCCAGCCTGGCCTTGGGCACTGCCAGGGATCCAGGGGCAGCCACAGTTGTGCTGGGCACCCTGTACCAGGGCCTGCCCACCCTGCCAGGGAACAGTTCCTAATTCCCAACATCCCATCCAGCCCTGCCCTCTGGCAGCTGGGACAGGGACCTGGACAGGAGCAGCCCCTAGCTCAGAGCACAGCCCCAGCTCGTATCCCCAAAGAGGGTCCTGCCTGCCCACAGCCCTGGGACACGGGCAGGGACACGGGCACAGCATCCCGGCTGGAAGCACAGTGACACGGTCGCGGTGTCCCCCGCAGCTGTACTCACTTGCAGCTCCTCGATCTTGGACAGGTAATACTGCCGGAGCCCCGAGCCGCCTTTCCCGTCGTCCATCTCCATCTGAGACAGCAAAGCTCAGCGCCGCCGACGCCTCCCGCATGGCGCCGGCCTCGGGGCAGCCCCGCCGGGCCCCGATTCCCCCATCACCACGGTAGGGCTGGCTCCTGGCTCCTCTTTTCCCTCCTCCCATCCCGGTCCCAGTGCCCGGTTCCCCCTCCCGCGCGAGTCCCGAGTGTCTCTTCCCTCTCCTCACTCCCCGCCCGACACCCCCAAGCCGAGTCCTGCGTCCCCCGTGTCCCGTCCTCACAGCGGTGCCCACAGCAACCCCAGCTTCCGCTCCCCTGCGAGCCCCCCGATCCCGATCTGGTCTCGGTCCCGGTCCCGGTCCCGTCCCGCTGCTCAGGCACCGCCGCCTTCCCCAGACCCGCCTAGTCATTCCGCCGGCATGCCCCGAGCAGCCCTGGCCGCAGCACAGCCTGGGGCAGCCCGAAGAGCCCCGAGTCCCTCCCCGAGCTCCGCCGGTTCCCCCATCCCGGTCCGGCCCGTCCGCACCTGCTCGGGCCCGTCCAGCGCCATCTTCTCCGCCGGCATCGGGCCCCAACAAAGATGGCGGCCGCCGCCCTCCGCTGCCCGGCCCCTGCCGCTCCGCTTGATGACGTCACTTCTTTTGCCGGAAAAACACAGTCGGGAGGCGCAGTGCGCATGCGCGATCACTCCTGTCGGGACTGCGCTGCCATCTTGGAGCGGTCGAAGGTGATGTGTCCGTAGGTACAGCGCCGGAGGGGACGGACAGGGCTTTTATCGCGCCACCGAGAGGGCCCGTTATTGTTCACCTCACCTCCGAGGGACCCGTTATCCTTCCCCTTCTTCCGCCCGCAGGCTGCGGAGGAGGGGTGCGCCACTCTTAAAATGGCGGCCAGAGCAGGAGGAAGCGGAAGCTGACTGTGCGCGCAGGGCACGCCGGGAAGGCGGTGCGGGCACGCGGCGGGACCGGGATCAGGAGCAGGAGCAGGAGCAGGGTCTGGATCGGGGCTTGGATCAGGGGCAGGGTCTGGATCGGGGTCGGGTCGGTGTCCCGGGGGCGGCGGCTCGGGCGGGGGAAGGGGGTACGGGGGTGTCAGGGCCGGGGGGATGTTGAGCCCGGGTGGTCGGAGGCTTCAGGAGAACAGCGGGGCCGGGATGCGCTTTGGGGGCAGCGGGTGCGGGTGGGCCTGAGGGGGCAATGGCGGGAGCGGTGAGGGGCCGCTGGGAAGGCAGTGGGGGAGGAACTGGAGGGGCCATGGGAGGAGTAACGCGGGGACCACTGAGAGAGAGCTGGAGACACACAGGGGGCACTGGAGGGGACACTGGGAAGACACTGAGGGAACAGCGAGGAAGGCCGGGGCTCCCCCGCAGCGCCTCGGGGACTCCAGGCCCCCCCTCAGCCCCGTGTCCCCCAGGCCCGACCCCTCGGCTGACAGCACATCCCAGCCCCCCCGAGGGGCCGCCCCGCCACCACCATGGGCAAGAAAAGCAAGCTGGGCAAGAGCCGGCGGGACAAGTTCTACCACCTGGCCAAGGAGACGGGTGAGGGTCGTGCCCAGTGCTGGGGACGGGGGGCTGCGGCCCCGGGCACCCCCAGAACCACCCTCCTGCTGCCCCCCAGGCTTCCGCTCCCGCTCCTCCTTCAAGCTGCTGCAGCTCAATCGGAAGTTCCAGTTCCTGCAGAAGGCCCGGGCCCTGCTGGACTTGTGTGCGGCCCCCGGCGGCTGGTGAGTGGAGACAGGCCGCCACAGTGCCACCAGCTGGCCCGGCGGTGTCCCTGTGCTCCGTGCCAAACCCTTGGAGCGCAGTGCTGGGCTGAGAGCTCTGCTGGGGCACTGCTGCAGCTCCTGGGAGCGCAGTGCTGGGCTGAGAGCTCTGCTGGGGCCCTGCTCAGCTCTGCTCCTCTCTGTTCTTCCCAGGCTCCAAGTGGCTTCCAAGTTCATGCCGGTGTCCAGCCTGATCATCGGTGAGTGGTGGTGTTTGGCAGGAGCTGGTGACAGTCCCTGGGTGTGACAGACAGTGGGGATCCTGGCAGGAGGAGGGGGGTTGGCTGGGGAAGGCACTTGGGGTGGGCTGGAGCCCCTTCTGAGGGGCTTTGCTGTGTTTGTTCAACCAGGGGTGGATTTGGTGCCCATCAAGCCCATTCCCAACGTGGTGACCCTGCAGGAGGACATCACCACCGACAAGTGCCGCCAGGTACTGCCTCAGGGTCACCTGGGGCCCTGCAGGACCCCGTGGTGGCAGGGGGGTCACAGGGGATGGGCTGGGTCCTCAGTGAGGGACAAATGAGTGTCCCTGTCCCACAGGCCCTGCGCAAGGAGCTGCAGACGTGGAAGGTGGACGTGGTGCTGAACGATGGAGCGCCCAACGTGGGAGCCAGCTGGGTGCACGACGCCTACTCCCAGGGTGGGGACACGGGGACAGCTCACTGCTGCTAGAGAGTTACAGGCTGTGGCTTGGGAGGGACCTTAGAGCCCATCCAGTGCCACCCCTGCCCTGAGCAGGGACACTTTCCCTGTCGCAGGATGTTCTAAGTCCTGTCCGACTTGGCTTTGAGGATGAGGCAGCCACAGCTTCTCTGGGAAGCCCCTTCGAGCTTGTCTGTAGCCTCCTAGGGAAGGGTCCTTCTCTCACTCTCTCACTCCCTGTTCTCTCCTGCTGCAGCCAACCTGACCCTCATGGCCCTGAAGTTGGCCTGTGAGTTCCTGTGCAAGGGTGGCTGGTTCATCACCAAGGTGTTCCGTTCCCGGGATTACCAGCCCCTCCTGTGGATCTTCCAGCAGTTCTTCCAGAAGGTCCAGGCCACCAAGCCCCAGGCCTCCCGCAACGAGTCTGCTGAGATCTTTGTGGTGTGCCAGGGTGAGCAGCCAGGGGGACCTGGAGGGGCTGGGATGGAGAACCTGCTGGTGGCTCTGATCCCTCCATCCCAGCAGGAATGGCTCTGATCCCTCTGTTCTGGGTGGCTCTGATTCCTCCATCCCAGTAGGAATGGTTCTGATGCTTCTATTCTAGAAGAAATGGCTCTGCTGGCTGTGAGTCCTCCAGCCTAGGAGGAATGGTTTTGATGGTTTTAATTTTTCCTGGGACAGTGGAATGGCTCTGAACCCTTTCTCCCCAGAGAAGTAGCTCTGATCCCCCCATCCCAGCAGGAGTGGCTCTGATCCCCCATCCCAGCAGGAATGACTCTGACCCCTCCCTTCTGGATGGCTCTGACCCCTCCATCCTGGAAGGAGTGGCTTTGCTGGCTGTGATTCTTCCATCCTAGGAGGAATGGTTTTGATGGTTCTTTTTCTTCCTGGGACAGTGGAATGGCTCTCAGCCTTCTCTCCCCAGAGAAGTAGCTGTGATCCTTCCATCCCGAGAGGAATGATTCTGATTTCTCGTTTCTGGTTGGTTCTGATCCCTCTGTCCCCCAGAAATTACTCTCATGGCTCTTATTCCTCCATTCCAGGTTATCAGGCTCCAGACAAAATTGACAGCAAGTTTTTTGACCCCAAATATGCCTTCAAGGATGTGGAGGTTGTCACCAAGTCTGTCAGTGAGCTGGTCAGCAAAAAGAAGCCCAAGGTATGAGCGAGGCCAGACACAGATGGGACTGGGTCTAAAGAGACTGCGGTAATTAAAATGGTTCAGGAGAATGCAAGATTTTGGGATGGGAGGTGTTGGAAAAGCCAGTTTGGGGGAGGTTTGGAGCCCTAAAATCACTGAAGAGGGGATTGTGAGGTTGGGGCTGGGTCAGGTAAACACTACAGGAATTGAGCACAGGGTTTGTGTCTTTCTGAGGTGGCTTTAGGACAGTAAACCCCTGTCAGGTAGTCTTAATTGAGTGTAGAGCTGACACAAACGTGCCAGTTGTCAGCTCTTGTGTCTGGGCTGGGACTGGTGACAACTTCTAACTCAGACTGAGGTTGGAAACAATTTCTGAAGTTCTCAAGAACAGCCCACAGATGCATTAAGGTGGCCACTGCAGCAAGATGTGGGTTAGGTGATCCTATGCACCATTCAGGGCTGGTGGTGTCTGCCTGTCTGTCCCCTGCCCTGGCTGCCACAGCCCCTTTTCCCCCCAGGCTGAAGGCTACGCCGAGGGTGACACCACCCTGTACCACCGCTTCACCCTCATGGACTTCCTCAAGGCTGCCAACCCCGTGGACTTCCTCTCCAAAGCCAACGAGGTGAGTGCCTGCAAGGACTCCCTGTCCCTGTCCTGTGGAGGGGAGGCTGGGAGTTAAGTTTAAATCCCTTTTCCTGCACCAGATCACCCTGGGGGATGGGGAGCTGGAGAATCACAGCTCCACCACGGAGGAGCTGCGCCAGTGCTGCAGGGACATCCGAGTGCTGGGCCGCAAGGAGCTCAGGTGCTGGGGGACACGGGGACAGCCACACCGCCCCCCCGCTGGGCCTGGGGGACAGCCACACCCCCCTGCTAGCTGTCCCTAACAGCTACCACCCCACCCAGGGCCCTGCTGAACTGGAGGACGAAGCTGCGACGGTTCCTGGCCAAGAAGCTGAAGGAGCAGGCGAAGGAGTTGGATATCAAGTAGGGCTGGGGAGCAGGGCTGTCCTCAGGCTGGGGTGGCTGTCCCCAGGCTGGGGTGGGCTATGCCCAACATAGCTCCTCTGAGCTCCTTTCTTTTGGCAGCTTGAGCTCTGGTGAGGAGGAGGAGGGCAGGGAGGAGGAGAGGAAGGAGAAAATGGAGGCGAAAGCTGCAGCTGCTGAGGAGGAGAAGGAGCAAGAGGAGGTGGAGCTGGCTTTGGCAGAGATGAAGGCCAAGGAGCTGGCGGAGCTGAAGAGGTAGAAAGAGGAGGAGGAATGGGGTTGCAGCCATGGAGACAGAGGGTGGCAGTGTCAGCCTGTCCCTCTGCTGGGGTGGGGTTGTGGGTTTGGGGTCCTTGGGCTCCTCTGCTCCTCCAAGCAGGTGTTCCAGGGTGTCCAGCACTGGGCACCCCTCACAGGGTACTGCCAGTGGGGTGGCAGGGGATAAGCCTCTGGCGTCTTTGTGTGTGGTGAGGACGGTGTGGCCTCATTCCTTTGTCTCCTTCAGGAAGAAGAAGAAGATCCTAAAGGAGCAGAGGAAGCAGCGGGAGCGTGTGGAGCTGAAGATGGACCTGCCTGGAGTGTCCATCGCCGACGATGGTGACACCAGCATGTTCTCCCTGAAGAGCATTCGCAGGACCCCGGTGGGTGGGGAGCTCCTGGGGACAGCAGGGTGAGGCAGGGCCTGGCTTGTCACTTGTGTCACTTACGTGACTCTGTAAGCTGTGCTGCAGCTGCTGGATGAGCTGTCCCGCGGGGACATGGCCTCTGCTGACGCCCTGCTGGAGATCAGCCCTGGGGACGATGACATTTACGTGTCGGATCACGACGAAGAGGACGATGTGTCCCTGGCCAGCGACCTGGACCCGGAGGAGCTGCTGGAGATCGAGGCCCGGCAACGGAAGCTGCAGCGGGAGCAGCGGGGGAAGAGGTGGGAGGGGAGAGACCTCCTGGGGCAGGTGCTGCCCTGGGAGCAGCTCCAGGACCCAGCCAGGGCTGGGGACACTGATCCTGCTGCTCTGTGTCACAGGACAAAGTTTAAGCAGAAGGAAGAGGAGGAAGGGCAGGAAGTGGAGAATCCCTTGCTGGTGCCCTTGGAGGAGAAGTCGGTGCTGGAGGAGCGACAGACCAGCCTGTGGTTTGGAAAGGTAAGTCCCACTTGTGGGGCAGGAATGATGGAGCAGCCTCAGCCCTAGCAGCTTCCCTGGACTGTCCTGGGGCTGATTCCCTGCCCCTGCCCTGGGGCTGACCCCCATCCCTGGGGCTGGCCCCCTCCCCAGGCCTGCCCTGGGGCTGACCCCACTATTGTCCATGCCAGGACGCCTTCGCTGGCATCGAGGATGACGCCGATGAGGAGCTGGAGCTGGGCCAGGCCCAGATGTTGGCTGAGAAGCAGCGTGAGGCTCAGAGAGGTGAGGGGACACAGAGGGACAGTCCCACAGCTCACTGTGGGGCACTGGGTCCAGCCACAATGGGGATGCTGCCCTGAGCAGCAGCATGGAATGGTTTGGGTTGGAAAGGACCTCAAAGAGCACCAAGCCTGGCTGTGGGCAGGAACACTTCACTAAACCAGAGGATGATCCTAGTCTATGTCACTAATGAGCTGTCATTAGTGCTGTGTTAATGAGCAGGATCTCTAGAGGAGGGTTTGCCTTGGCTCTATCTCACTCAGTGCTTCCTATTCCCAGACAAAACAACAAAGAAAGGGCAGAAGAAGAAGAAGGTGGTCCAGGAGGAGGCTGCAGCTGAGCCCAGCCCTGCAGCAGCCACAGCTGCCCATGCCAGTGAAGCTCAGGAGGAGCAAAGCAGTGATGATGACAGCAGCAGTGAAGATGAGAGGTGAGGGTTGAGGGGGGCCTGGGTGTCCCTTCAGCTCCAGAGTTCTGCAGAGCTGAGGGACCCCAGCCCTGCCCACTGCTCTCCACAGGCCACTGGCACCAGTGGGGAGGAAGCGGGGCCGTGTCGAGCCCTGTGGCTTCGAAGTGGTGCCTATTGAGAAGCCAGGTGAGTGAGGGGCCATGGGGGTCCCTTGGGAGGGACAGGGGATGGGAGGCAGGGACAGACCATGCTCCCCAGGGCTGCTCCCTGGCTCTTGGGCTGCAGCCAGGCCAAGCTGTCCCATGTCCCACAGTGAAAAGAGTCCTGGATGCAGAGGGCCTGGCCCTCGGCTCTGTCATTGCCACTTCTAAAAAGGCTCGGCGGGACCTCATCGACGACTCCTTCAACAGGTACCAGCTGGGGGCTGCAGGAGCTCTGCAGGGTTTGCTCCCTAGCAGGGACAGGTGTAGTGGGGCCCCACGTCCTGCTCACGCATCACCTGCACCCTCCAGGTACTCGTACAACGAGGACGAGGGGGAGCTGCCCGAGTGGTTCACGGAGGAGGAGCGGCAGCACCGGCGCCGGCAGCTGCCCGTGGACAAGCAGACGGTGGAGGCCTATCGGCAGCGCTGGAAGGAAATCAACGCCCGCCCCATCAAGAAGGTGGCAGAGGCCAAGGCCCGCAAGAAGAAGAGGGTGAGTGGGGATGGGCTCCCAGGGGTGCCCTGACTCCTCTCCCAGGGCCTCAGTCCTCCCTCTGACCCCCCTGTTCTTCCTCCAATGCCCCTGTCCCATTTCTGATTCCCCATCTTTTTCTGACCCCCCTGTCCCTCCTTCAATGCCCCTGTGCCATCTCTGATACTCATCCTTTTCTGACACCCTGTCCCATCTCTGACCCCTCTGTCCCATCTCTGATTCCCCATCTTTTTCTGACCCCCCTGTCCCTTTTTCAATGCCTCTGTCCCATTTCTGATACCCCATCCTTTTCTGACCCCCCCGCCTTGTCCCATCTTGGACCCCCCCCGTCCCACCTCTGATCTCCGCCCCCATTCCTCTTCCAATTCCCCTCTCTCTCCCACCTCCTCTGGTCCCCCATCCTTCCTCCAACACCCTTCCTCTGACTCCCCTATCCCTCCTCTGACCCTCTGTCCCCCCCGGCTGTCCCCCAGATGCTGAAGAAGCTGGAGCAGATGAAGAAGAAGGCCGAGGCTGTGGTGAGCACCGTGGACATTTCGGAGCGGGAGAAGGTGGCCCAGCTGCGCCGGTGAGTGGCCAAGCCAGGATCCAGCTCATCCCTTTGTGGCTGGGCTGGCTGGTGGGGCCATGTCCCTGCAGCCACTGGGACAGCTCTGTGTCCCCAGCCAGGCTGATCTGGGGGTGGCAGAGACAGAGGAGGGGTGGGACCCAGTGTTGTCCCAACACCAGGTTTGGTTTTTTTACCACCCAAACTCACTCTGATCTTTGTCCTTCTTCTGCAGCATCTACAAGAAGGCTGGGCTGGCCAAGGAGAAGCGCCAGGTCACTTACCTGGTGGCCAAGAAGGGCGTGGGACGCCGGGTGCGGCGTCCCCCTGGTGTCAAGGGCCAGTTCAAGGTGGTCGACAGCCGCCTCAAGAAGGACGTGAGGGCTCAGAAGCGCAAGGAGCAGAAGAAGAAGCGCCACAAGTGAGGTGGGAGTGGCTCCATCCCCAGCAAGGAACTCGGCTCAGGGCACAGGGCTGGCTCCTGTGCCCCACTGCCACCTCAGGAGCCCTGGGGACAGGGCTGGGGCTTGGCCACCCCTTGCTTAGTCTGTGCCTTGCTGTGACAGTGCCTCATGCCCTCCCCTGGGCATGAAGGGGTCATTTGTCCCCAGTGCTGCAGCCCCGGCCCCTGGTCACAGCTCCAGGTGTCACCAGGCTGGCTCTGCTGGGTGACTCCCCCTGGGGACATCACAGGAGTGCACACATCAGCCCCAGCTGTCCCCAGGGAGAGTGTGGCTCTGGGGGACACCCCTGGGCCAGATTTGTCACTGAGGTGGCAGAACAGTGGTGGCTCTGCCCAGAGCAGCTGCTCAGGACCGCAGAGTTTAACCTGTCTCAGGCTGGGTGAGGTGAGGGACCCTTGCTGCACGTGTCCCCTTGTGCCATGTCACAGGCAGAGAGGGCACTGCTGGCTGTGTTCTGTACAGCTGCTCGTGCCTTGAGAGCCCACCCAGCTTTGTCTGACAGGGATTGACTCTCCTGACATTCACCTGCTGTCTCAGGCCACAGCAGCCACCCTGTCCCCTCTGTCCCCAGCCCCTTCTTCCTCAAGGAG
The DNA here is from genome assembly GCA_034509185.1 of Euphonia xanthogaster. Taxonomy (NCBI): domain Eukaryota; kingdom Metazoa; phylum Chordata; class Aves; order Passeriformes; family Fringillidae; genus Euphonia; species Euphonia xanthogaster. Next base: position 4,185,516 of record JAYDZK010000112.1, on the reverse strand, counting down.
AAGAAAGACCAAGAGTAAAGAAGTGCTTGACTGCATTGCTTTATTTGAACCCAGGGCAGGGGTTGGGGTCCACGAGGCCCTAGCTTCTCCCCAAGAGGCACCTGACTGGTTTGTGCTGGGATTGCAGTGTCCCCAGGTCCCTCGTGGTGACACTGGCATTGTATCAGTGCTGGGGAGGAGGCTGCGGTGGCACTGTGGATCCCAGGGTGGGTGAGGGGTGGTGGGGATGTCCAGGGAAGCTCTGGCACGAGGGAGGAGCTCTGGGTCCCCTTCAGGTGCTGTGGGGAAGGGAGAGGCCAGAGCTGGCACCCCAGAGCCCCCGTGCAGGGTTGGCAGGAGGTGACCTGGGGGTGTCCTTTTGCAGTTCCCACTGTGGCTGCTCAGCCAAGTCCATGTGTCTCCTTGGGCCTGCAGGAGCCCCTCAGCTGCAGATCCTGGGGGGGAGCTGTGGCTCCATCCAGAGGGGCCCTTCTGGGAGCCAGTGTTGCTGGGAGGGTCTCTGGGCCACCTTCTGCCCCCGTGGAGGGTCAGGACCATGGCCAGGGTGGGAGCAGAGACCCTCAGCTGTCCCTGTCCCTGGTGGCTGCAGGAGCTGGGGCAGGGTTGCGGTGCCAGGCTCCAGGCTGAGTTAGACGTTTTCCTTCTCTTCAAAAGGCAATATGGGGGCACTGTGAGAGGAGAGTCCCCAGAACCCCCTTCACCACCTTTGCTTGCCCCTGACCTTCTGGCTGAGCCCCATTCCCTTGTGTGACCCCAATGCCCCAGGGGGGAGCTCCAGGGGGTCGCTGTAGGAAGGCCAGGGCTGATGGGAGCTGAGCCCCCTCGAACAGGCACAGCATCTCCAGAACCCCCAGCCTGCACACCTGGGCAGACTGCCAGTGCCAGTCCCTGACCTATGTCCCCAAGCTCTGCCCAGCAAATCCCCAGCAATCGGGGCAGGACTCCGGGATGGGCTCCTCTGTCCCCACTCCCTGCCCTCCTTCCCCAGGGTGGGGTGACTCCTGGCCTGGCAGGCTCAGCCCCTACCTGAGCTGGGGGGTGCAGTGTAGGCCACATCCACACGGTCACCTGCAATGGGAAGGGTGGTGACCATGGGCCTGGGAGGAGCTGCTCCATTAATTAGCCAAAGCTCATCAGTGGGAGCTGGGAGATCAGCCAGACCCCACTGAGCCCCTGGGGCTGCAGGGCTGGCAGCAGGGCCAGGGGACACGGCCCTGCAGGGCTCACCTGTCTCGTAGTAGTCGTACAGGGAGACAGTGGCCGGCTGGAGGTTGCTCACCACGAAGTCCTGCTGGGCTCGGAAGGAAAAGGTCTTCTCCTCCTTGCTCAGCTGTGGAGACAGCCCAAGGGGGAGGTGTAGCCACCCATCGTGGGGGAACCCCCCACATCTCAGCGCTCCTGCTCCTATTCCCATCTCACCTGGTCCAGGTAAATGGTCACCTGGTCAGGCTGCACCTCCACCTTCTTCACCAGGTTCTGCCTCTTCAGCTGCAGGGACAGGGCTCAGGAGCGGCCACAGCTGCTCCATGGGTGCCCAGCACCCCAAGCAGGTGTCCCTCCATGTCCTACAGGCCCCAGACAGGGACCTGTGGGATGGGATACCCTAAAAGGGGGGCAGGGGGCTCCTCACCTCCACCGTGGATTGCTTGTCCGGGCTGTAGCCTGATGGCAGCTTGGCCTCGATGACAACCATGTTGGTGGCAGGACGGTCCCCGCTGTACCTGCAAGGGCAGAGCCCCGGGGTGGGCTTAGGGAATCCCTCCCTCCCTGGCTGCTGCTGTCCTCCCCAAACCCGGGACAGCCCCAGTCCCTACCGTGCCCAGAGGCGGAGCAGGAACCACGGGTTCTTTGTGCCTGGCAGCGGCTGCGTCTCCACCCGCAGCTCAAAGGCCCCCGTGCTGGGCGGGGGAGGCACGTTATAGCGCAGGGTCACCTGGGGGACAGCACAGGGTGAGCCCAGTGAGGGCACAGGGCCCAGGACAGGGAGCCCTGGCTGTACCCACCTGTGCCAGGGCACAGCCCTGCCCGCGGGCTCGCAGCCCGTAGGTGCCCGGCAGCTCAGGCAGGGCCGCCCGCTGCAGCACCAGCCGGTTGCTGCTGTCCAGCACAAAGTCCTGCACCGTCCCTGTGGGCGATGTCACCGTCACCGTGACGTCCCCATTGCTGCCATAGGTCAGGGCGGCGTATTTGGCCAGGGCTTGCAGGGCCACCACAGTGTCCTGTGCACAGGGACAGCGCCAGGGTCACCCCTGAGCGCGGTTCCACGGAGGGGCCAGTTTGGAGCTGCCCCTGGAGCCCAGAGCCGGTACCTGTGTGGAGGCAAAGCCCCCATAGGGGTTCTGCTGCTTGCAGAGCCAGCGGACGATCTGGGATGCTGTCCCCAGGTCAGCAGGGGACACGGAGGGCTGGGACAGGTAGGCCAGCAGGACATAGGCTGTCATCTCCACCTCGGCCGGCGCAGCCGTGGCCCAGGACAGCTCCAAGGCCTTCTGAGCCTGCCCCTTCCTCTTCCAGTAGAGCTGCCCGTCTGCGGGAGAGGGGGCGGCAGCTCAGCCCGTGCTGCGGGCTGGGCTGGGGTCCCTCCCAGTGGGGGCACTGTGCCCCCACAGGGTACTGCCCACAGTGCCCTGCCTGGGCAGTACCTGCACTGATGCTGTGCTGGGCCAGGCGCTGCAGCTGCGCCTGCTGCTGCTCCCCCAGCCCTGCCAGCCCAAACACGTAGGCCAGCAGGGCTTGTGTGTAGGGGTCGTCCGTGGGAGAAGCCTCCAGGCACTTGAGGGCTGAGCTCAGCACCGGCTCCTGGCATGGCAGAGGAGTCAGGAGCCAGCCCAGGGCGTGGGACTTGCTCAGAGACCCCAGTGCTGCCCAGTGTGACCAGCTGTGCCCAGTTCAGACTGGCAGCTTGTAACGGCCAATCCCTGTCCCAGCAGCTGTCCCCACCCCACCAGTCCCTGCGGGGAAGAAGGGTCCAGCCTCACCAGCGTGGGCAGTCCCAGCTCCAGCATCGCTGCCGTCACGTACGCCGAGAGTGAGAGCTCGTCTGAGACACCGCCCTGCAAGGGAATAGGGGAACACGTTTCCAGCCAGGCTGTGACACCCACACAGGGACACCCCCACTGCCCAGACCAGACCCCACACTCTGGGTCCCCACCCCAGCTCTGCCCCACCTGCAGGGCATTGTTGAAGAGTTTGCCCACGCTGTGGAAGCAGCCGCTCTTCTTCTGGCGCTGCTGCAGCCACCGCAGCGCGTCCGTGATGTGCCGCTCCTCGATGGCCACGTAGGCTCGGGCCTGCCCGAAGGACTTGAGGACAAACGCTGTCAGCCTGGAGCCAGGGAGACACCAAAGGGCTGAGGGTCAGCACCGGGGCTCCCTGGGTGGCAGGAGGAGCCCTGGATGCAGCTGCAGAGCCCTCACCAGGTATTGCCCGTGGAATCGCTCTTCCCAAAGGCGCTGTAGGAGCCATCGTCGTGTTTGTACAGCAGCTCCCGCTGGTACCCTGCAGGGGGACATGGGCACAGGGCACTATGGAGTGTGACCAGGGGAGCCAGGTGGAGTGAGGAGGGGGCTGTGGGACAGTGGTGTCCCTGCCAGGGGGGAGTCAGGCTCCCACTGACCGCTCTGCAGGAACCCCTGTGCCTTGGCGCGGATGTCTGGCAGCAGCTGCCCGGTCTTCTCCAGGTACTGCTGGATGTAGATGTTGGGGGCAAAACGAACCATGTTCTGCTCCCCACAGCCATAGGGCATGGCCAGGAGTCTGTCCAGGTTCTGCAGGGCATTGCCCAGGATGTCACCTGTGCCAGGGGGACACATCATCAGCTGTGTCACCCCTGCCACCAGCACCTGTGTCCCCTTCTGTGTCAGCTCTGGGTGGTCCCACATCCTTCTGGGCTTGTCTCACCTCTCCTGGGGACCTTTGCACCCACCCTGTCCCCCGTGGTCCCCAGGCCCCCCCCAGCCTGTCCGTTACCCATCACATAGATGTGGGCTCTCTGAGAGCTCTCCAGGATGTTTTCAGGAATCTCCAAGGACACTTCTTCAGCACCTGTGGGGACAGAGGGCCATGACAGTGGGAATGCCCAGCTCTTCCCAGCCTGTCCCGTGGCAGCCTCACCCACCCTGTTCTTGCCCAGGCACCCTGACCCTTGGCTCCTCTGGTCTGGTGGCCCTTGTAACCAGTGGCCAAGTACCCCTGGCCACATCCCACAGCACTGCCCAACACCCCTGGCCAGTCCTACCTTCCTGGCAGAGCAGGGAACTGTGAGTCTTCTCCACCAGGATCCCCCCGGGCTGTGAGGAAGCAGCACCAGAGTCAGTGAGGAGCAGGGACTTGCCTGTCCCCCAGTCCCCGTGGTCACCCCTGCCTTCATGTCTGGGTGCTCTCCCACTGCCCCCTGAGGGCTGTTTGCACCCTGCTCCCAAATCCATCCCATTTTCCGCCTCCACAACCCTCTGACCTGCACCAGCAGGGGCTTTATCACGGTGTCCACGCGGCCCTGGGCCGGCACCAGGGGCAGCTCATTGCCACAGGGCTCGGTGGAGCTGAGGGCCTCGGTGCTCACAGTGATGTTCACCTCCCCTGAAGGTGCAAACACGGCCCTCAGTCCCCAGGGAGCCCCCAGACCTGAGCACAGCCCCTTGGGCTGGGGCTGGCTGGACTGGGCTGGGGGTCCCCAGCAAGGGTGGGAGTGGAGCGAGGGAGAACTCCCCAGGGGCCGTGGGGTTCCTGCCCTCCCTGCCCACCCAACCCCATCCCCTGAGGGGGTCCCTGGGCAGCAGGACAGGGTAGTGGCATCTCTGTACCCAGGCTGGTGGCTCGCACGCCCCACTGGAAGGTCTTGGCTTCATCTGCACAGACACAGCCCCCGTAGGTGTCCCCTGCACTCAGTGACACCTCCAGCTGTGCCGACTCTGCCAGCGTCACCTGAACCTGCGGGGCACAGCCATGGCTCCCTCAGACCCCAGAGCCAGGGTCACCTCCCCGGCCTCCCCCAAACCTGCCAGAGCATGGCACAGCTCCCTGAGCCCCTGGCACAGCCCCAGGTCCCTGCCTGTCCCCGCTCACCCGCAGGCACTGGCGCAGGTAGTTGAAGACGGTGGCCCTGAGGGTGAAGCTCTCGTGGCGCACCACAGCGTAGGGCAGCGCCAGCTCCACGAAGAACGGCTGGAAGGCTGTGAGGGTGACAGCAGGGGACAGCCCGAGGCCCTGCGGGGCCGTGCAGAACATCCCGGCCTCCCACTCCGTGATGGCGTCGGGCACTGTCACCGTCACCTCGGCAGAGCCGCTCTCCCTGCGTGGAGAACGTCATGAGGCCACCCCACCACCGCGGGTGGCATGGCCTGAGTGGCACGGCTGTGACACTGCTGGTGCCAGCCCACAGCGAGAAGGAGTCCTGAGGTCCCCAACTCCCTTCCCTTGGGAGCTGTCCTCTCACCCCACAGGGACCAGGTCCCACAGCCACGTCTCTGGGAAGTACGTCCGGGGTGCTGGGGGCTCTTCCTCGTCCTCGGTGCCTGGGTTGGCTGAGCTGAACGCCGTAATAACATTCGGAGGAATATTGCTTCCCATCTCCACACGGGCTTCTATCATGAGTCCTGGAAAAGGCAAAGCAGAACTTGGGAGCCTCAGGTCTCAGCTGGACCTTGCCTGCAGCCAGCACAAGGGTGACCAAAATCCTTTTCCATCCTCGTCCATCCTCTTTGATGCCGAGGGTGTTTTCTGGATGGCTCCCTGAGGGCACAGCAGCCAGGACTGGCCACCAGCTCTTTGCTCTTTTCAGCACAAGGGCTGTGCTCACCTTCAGGACCTGGCATTCCAACAATGGGGAGCCTGCTGGGCAGGCAAGGCTCCCTGGTCTTGGTGAAGAGCTTCAGTGCTGCATCCTGTGAAAAAGGAGAGGTTGTCCATCCCCCTCAGCTAGCAGGAGGAATATCCCCGTTCCAGCAGTGAGTAGTCCCAGGGCTACAGAATACAAGTGGAGAAGGAGCCAGGGCTTGGCAGGAAAGGGAAGTCCTTTGCCATAGGTGTGGCTTTCCAAGCACTTGGGAGAAGCATGGGCAGCTCCGGGATGGGGAGGAACCGGGAGGCCCAGGGGCTTCACCTGGAATAACTTGTAGGGTTCCCTCTTGGAGTCCTGCCAGTCAAAGTCACATAATGGATCATCCTGGATGCTGTGGGGGTAGCTGAATTCAGGCAGTGCTCTGTAGACCTGGGAATAAAGTCGTGCAAAGCCCTCATTTCCAGAGCACAGGGCTCTGCCCACCGCAGCACTGGCTCCATGTGAGGGACACTTGAGCCAATACCATCCCACCCCAGCCCAGGCTGCTCCTGGGGCTGCAGGGGGACCCCAGGCAGGGCCAGCACTCACGGCCTCAGCACTGAGCTCAGCCTCGGGCTTCAGGAGCAGCACGCTGCGATCCACGGCTCGCACAGCGCACAGGGAGCCCGGGGCAGCCCCCAGCTGCAGCCTCAGCGCTGCCCCTGGCAGGGCCCTGGCCTCGGAAAACGCCATCTTCACCTGCACAGGGACACCAGGAGACAGAGGGCAGCCACCTCCCGTGGAGGGCAGGACCCAGCCACACGTAGGGAAGGCTCTTAGAGGGTTTGGGGAGCAGGGAATGGGTTGGGAGACCATGACACTGCGATGCTCCTGGAGCGGGATGGATCCCAAGGCAGGCAGCCATGGACAGCCCAAATCCTCTCACCTGGTTGGGGAGGCACTTGGCCACTGAGAGCTTAGTGACATCAGCCACCATCTCGCCACTGGGCAGCAGCACGTAGACCAGAAGCCTGGCCATGGGTGCCAGCTCCAGCCCAATGGGCAGCTCCAGGGAGAGGGAGGCTCTCTGTCCTGGGCCATGGAAAGAGGGGAGATGTTACCCAGACAAACTGCGGCTGCTCCAGCCCTGGAAGTGTCCAAGGCCAGGTTGGACAGAGCTTGGAGCACACTGGGAGAGTGCAAGGTGTTCCTACCCAGGGCAGGGGGATGGGATGGGATGGGCTTGGAGGTCCCTTCTAACCCAAAGCATTCATGGCTCTGGGAGGAGCAGGCACAGGGAGCAGAGCCCTGCACAGCCCCTCCATGCCAGGGGACGTACCAGGCTCTGCAGAGACCTCTTTCCTGAAGATGCTGAAAATGGACCCCTTGGCCAGGACCTGCAGAGGAGGGGGTGAAAACAAAACGGATGCTGAGTGTGGAATCAAAGTGCCCTGGTGGAGGATGGACCCCCAGTGAGAGTTCTGGGATGATTTTTGACCATGCCCAGTCTCCAGCCCCCCAACAGCCCCCATGGGAGTGCAGGCCCCACAGTGGCAGCAGCCGCCTCCTCTGACAGGTCCCTCAGTCTCTCCAGGACAGGCTGCTCATTGTCTTGTCCCTGGGGACACCACCATGACCGTGTGTGGAGATGTGGCCCTTCCCACAGAACCGCCCTGATTCCTGCAGCCCTCCCTCCCTGGGCCGGGGCTCACCATGAAAACCAGATCCAGGCTCTTCAGCTCAGTGCCTAAAGCCTCCTTGCCAAAGATGGAATCCACATGGACCAGCTGGGAGTGGCCGCAGGGCAGCTCCCCGTGCAGGGCGCGGATGTGCAGGAAGCTCCCGCTCTTGGACGAGTAGGGCACGGCTGTCAGAAAGGCACCCTGGGGCCTGAGCGAGCCCTCCTGGCTCTCAGCTGTCCCGTTGACTTCAGCCTGAGGTGGGAATCAAGGGGTGAGTCCACCAGCAGCCCCCGAGGCTGGTGCAGCTCCAAGGCCCCACCCCACTGGAAGAAGCAGCTCGGGACCCCCAAGGGGGGGGACAAGGGTGGGGCACTTACCCGCAGGGAGACCCAGTCACTCCAGCCAGAGGTGTCCAGCTGGAAGGAGGCTCTCCCTGAGCTGTCGGTCAGGAAGCTTTGTGTCCTCTCATTTCCCTGGCTGCTGACTGAGAGCAGGACCGGCCTCTGGGGCAGCCCAGAGCCGTCGGCTCCCTGCAGCCAGATCTGGGCAGGAGGGAAGGGGGAATGCTGCAGTTTGGGGCTGCAGCTGGGGCAGAACAGGGCTGGGGTGGGCAGGAGCCAGGCTGGGAGCAGCAGGGGCAGGTGAGCCCCTCAGGGAGAGGGGAGCCCTCGTTACCGTCCCGCTGTAGGGGAGGCCTGGCTTGTAGGCGTGATCGGGGTTCTCAAAGGTGACCGTGACTCTTTTGGGTAAAACCTTGCAGCTTTTGGTGCTCTTCATCTCTAGCCCTGTGGGGAGTGAGTGGGGAGCTCAGGGTGTTGCAGGACACAGGACACAGCTTAGCTCTGGCCAGTGCCCCTGTCCCCTTGCAGAAAAGGTCCCTGGACATTCGGGCTTTCCTCCTGCAGCTCCCAGCACAGTGTGCATCTCCCACAAGAGCAGCACGAGCCCTGTGGAATACTCCAGTCCTAAAGCTGGGGTGCAGCTGGGGGCAGACACTTCAGAAAAGGTTCTTCATCCAAGCACCATCATGAGGGGCCCCTGGGGCACTGGGCACAGGGACAAGCCCTGCTCTCCTCCCTCCAGCCAGGCCAGGCACTCCTGGTGTGACAGGCGGTGAGTGAGGGATGAGCCGGGAGGCGAAGCCACCCCAGCAGCCTGGCTGAGCCCACCCACTCAGCCTGGCTGAGCCCACCCACTCTGCACTGCCAGGGCTCAGCTCCCAGCACTGCCACAGCTGCTGGATCATGGAACGGCGTTTTTCCTCTGCTTGGAATTCCAAGTCTTGCCAGGCTGACCTGACTCACACCCCCACCCAAACCTGCATGTGCATCCCTAAATGCACCCTGCATGTGCATCCCTAAATCCCAGCGGCACTTTTGGGTGTTCCTGGAGAACACCAATCCCTTGGGAGCACCGAGGGATGGCCACACCCCCATTCCCACCTGTCCCATCCTCCACGAGCGATGCCTCGACTTCAACTTCCTTCCTCGAAAATGAAGGCAAAATCATCTCATCGGAAGCAGCCAATGAAACCTCTGTGGAAAAGCAGCCGTTCTTCTCCGTCTGGAGGGAAAATCAACCTCATCAGCAGCATTCCCGGGAAGGAGCCCCCCCAGGGACAGCCCCAGCCCCAGCCACACTCACCTGCCCAGTAACCCGGGTGCAGGTCATCTGCCTCCGGAGAGACCAGACCCTCTGGCTGAGGCACAGGTCAGCCTGGACCATCCCCCGGACGGGCTTCCCGTAGGTGTAGCTGTGTGGGGACAGGGGAGAGGCTGTGCCGGGGGGCCCCACCCCGCCGGATCCCCCCCATCCCCCCCGTTCCCTGCTCCCCTCTCACCGCCCGCAAATCTCCACCGGGAACTTCTGGTCCTGCTCCCACAGCACGCTGGGGAGGTGAATGGTCACCTCAAACTTGGGCAGCACTGTGGACAGGCACGAAGACACAGGGGGGGTCACTCCCAGGACAGTGACAACATCTCCCGGGTGGCTGCAGGGGTCGGCACCTGCTGCCCATGGCGGGCCCCACTACCCCGTGCCCAGGTACCGTATTCCTCCACGCTGAAGGAGTGGCTCTTCCCCTCCACGCTGATGGTGTAGGTGCCCAGGGCCGGCTCCGAGGCCAGCGGGAGGGACAAATCCACGATTCCCTGCCGAGGGCTCAGCTCCCGCCACTGCGCGATGCGATTCCCGCTGGGATCCTGGCAGGGACACGCGGGATCAGCGCCCGGGGAGCCGGCAGACAGCCCTGGCTGTGCCCTGTGTCCCCTCTGCCGGCCCCCGAGCCCGGCCCACCCCCTGGGGGTCCCAAACCTACCTGCAGGAACACCAGGGGCAGCTGCAAGGCAAAGAGAGGATGGTCAGAGGAGCAATTCCATTCCCTGGGGTCTCAGCAGCGTGGGCACGGCGTGGGTGGGGCAGAGGGAGGGTGGGATGCTGTGAGCTTCACAGCCCTCAAGGTGCTCTGGGATGGATTTTGAGCCTGGCTCTGGCAGGGTCGAGCCGAGGGCACTGCCAGCATGGCACAGAGAGGTGGCATCTCCCAGTGCCTTAGGAAGGGTCCAGAACCCCTTTAACCTGGGTACATCCTGCACTTGCAGGGACCCCAGAGGTTGCTCAGGGGTGCCAGAGGCTGAGCCTGCCGGTATTCCTGGTGTCTGGTGCCTTGATGGTATGAGCACATTCCCCACTTCCCACTCACCGGGGCTGCATCCCTGCCCGGGAGCTGGCACGGGCACATTCCCATGTCACACGTGCCCTCTGCTTTCTCCTGATCCTGCTGCAGCCCTGCCCAGCACGGGGCATCCCTGCCCCGGGGGCAGCTCCGCGGGCAGAGCTGGCCGGGGCAGCATTCCCGAGGGGAAAGGTGACTCCCACAGCTCTCCCACGGCCGCTGGGACACTGCAGGGAGCCCTTGTCAGCCGCCGCGCCCCAGCCCTGCTCTCACCTTCTGGCTGCTGGGGGTCAGGTCCTTCTCCAAAGAGACGACTCGGAACTTCACTGGGAAAGGAAACGGAGATGGAGCAGTGCCTTCATCGCAGGGAGGGGGATTCCCCGTGGGAAGGTGGAGGGAAACCCACCCTGAGCCCTGCCCTGCCCCCAGCAGCACGGCCTCCAGCGAGCCTGGCACTGCCCTGTGCCCGCGCTGGGCATTCCAGGGCATCCCGGGATAACCCCTCACTGGAAACCCCGGGATAACCCCCCAGGACATCCCGGGATAACCCCCCCAGGCCATCTCGGGATAACCTCTCCCAAAACATCCCGGGATAACCGCCCCCAGGACATCCCGGGATAACCCCCCAGGAAACCCCGGGATAACCCCTCCCAGGACATCCCGGGATAACCCCTGCCAGGGCATCCCGGGATAACCCTCCCTCCCGGAACATCCCAGGATAACCGCTTGCAGAACATCCCGGCATAACCCCTCGTAGGACATCCCGGGATAACCCCTCCCAAAACATCTCGGGATAACCCCTCCCAGTACATCCCGGGATAACCCCTCCCAGCATATCCCGGGATAACCCCTCGCAGAACATCCCGGGATAACCGCCCCCAGGACATCCCAGAATAACCCCTCCCGGTTCCAGGCAGTGCAGGAGCAAGGCTCAGCCCCCTCACCCCTGTCCCTCACCAGGGCTGTCCCCAGGGCAGGGGGGTCCCTCCTGCCCCCTCACCTTCCTGCCCGGGTTTGTAGACAGCCTTGTCGGTCTGGATGAAGACCCCGGGGCTCGGAGCTCTCAGCATCACCTTCTTCTTCTCGGAGACATCCAGGGACTCTCCTCGGATGGAGACGTGCAGGGCCGCGATTTCCTCCTTCCCTTGGGCGGGGGCTGGAGCCTGCGGGGGGATCAGCGGGCTCGGGGTGGGGACAAGGACGGTGCCCGGGTGACCCCGAGCACGCCCAGCCCCAGGACCCCCCCACACTCAGGGACCATTTCAGCCGGGATAAGCAGCTGAGCCTGAATCCATGGGGGAACCCAACAATCGGGGGTGGAAAACAATCAGGGCCGGCTTTGTCAGCGCGGGGTGAGACCCTGCCACGAGATGGAGAAGTCACATCTGTCCCCAGCCCTGAGGGAACAGCCTGGAGGGCCCCCCCGCCTGCTCCCAGCTCTTTGGGGTGACATTGGGGTGACACTCACAGGGAAGGTGACGTTCAGGTACAGGTGAGGCTCCAGGACCTCTCTGCTCAGCAGGGTGGTGGGAGGGGTCCCGCTGTCCCCCTGCAGCTGGACACGGAGCTGGACGGGCCCCTGGAGGTCACTGAGGTGCACCCAGAGCGTGGCAGGGTGGGGGTGGTACAGCACAGCTGGGGACACCACCACGTAACTCCTGGCAGGGACAAGGGACAGGAGAGCCCCGGGCTGAGGCACATCCAGCACATCCCCACGGAGACCTGGAACAGCCCCTGGGAGCGCAGGAGCCGCCCGGGCTCCCCTCTCTGCTGCTGGGCTGCCCTGGGCTCCTCTGCTCAGCTCTGCAGGTGAGGGAACAACAGCTCCTTGCAGCCACCAGGGCCACCGGGGCCACCAGGGCCACCGGGGGCACCAGGGCCGTGTCCTCAGTGCCCCTGGGCAGAGAGAGCCCCCAGCCTGAGCAGCTGGGGCACCCTGGGCAGCAACCGGGACGTGGGAGGGATCAAATCCCACCAGGAACTGCCAAGAGGCTGAAGCTCAACCATCCCACCAGGCGCAGGAGGGATGGAATCCCCCCAGGAACTGCCAGGGAGCCAAGGTTAAACCACCCCAGCAGGGACAGACAGACACAGAGGGGACTCACGGTGCTCCAGAGGCCCCGGCTGAGAGGAGCAGGATGGTGAAGAGGATGGGAAGGGCTGGAGATATCATGTCTCCAGCTGGGTGTGGATGTTGGGAACAGCCACAGCCTCCCCCCTGCAGCTCTGGGATCTCTCTGGATCTGTGTCTGATCCACTGCAGGCTCTGCAATGGATCCTTGTGTCCCAGCCACAGGGGAAATCGGGGCTGGCACAGGAGCCCTGGGCACCTGCAGATAAAGTCCAGGCAATGTTTGCCCTCTGCCCACAGCTTCTGGGGGTCAAGGACTGCAGGGATGTTTGCAATATTGGGAAAGGTCCCTGGAGTTTCAGTCTGGGCCAGGACTCCACACAGGTTTGCTGGGAAATGATGTCAGAAGGCAGCAGGAACACACAGGAAAGGGAAACAGAGAGCACAACCAGAGGAGGGGCTGGGAGCTGGGGCTGATTTCTCAGAAATGAAAAATTTACAGGTATTTCAACTTTAACCAGGTTTGGGCAGATCACATGTCCCAGGCTGGGTTTTTGCCCAGTTTCATCCAGTCTGGACAGAGGAACAGGACAGTGTGGGGATGTGGCATCACCCATCTGCTCCCATTGCACACATGGGAGCTGGACACCTGCCAGGGCAGGCCCGAGCTGCTTCCTGTGGATTCTTCGCTTCTTTTTTCTGTTAAGGCTGGGATTAAATGTGTGAGACAGTATTTTCTGTTCAGATTCAAATGTTTATTAGTTCTTATCTATGTTACAGTCTCACAAACCCTGAGTTCTACAGCACTTCACTCCAACAAGCTAGAAATGGAGCCCCATCTCTCTCTCTCTCTCCCATCTCAAGGCCTTTTAGGGATAAACTGTCCAATTAAGAAATGACATCTAAATTACTTTTACTTTCAACCCAATAACCAACCACCCATGGCCTGCAATGAGGACTTTTTTATCCAATTACACATAACCACCCAAACCCATGGAGAGGAAGGAGAAGGAGAAGGAGAAGGAGAAGGGGAAGGGGAAGGGGAAGGGGAAGGGGAAGGGGAAGGGGAAGGGGAAGG
>JAYDZK010000112.1:4107550-4121202 GCA_034509185.1 Euphonia xanthogaster | reverse complement strand
GGAGCAGGAGAGGGACAGGGACAGGGGCAGGAGAGGGGACAGGGGCAGGAGAGGGGACACGGGCAGGAGAGGGACAGGGGCAGGAGAGGGACAGGGGCAGGAGAGGGGACACGGGCAGGGAGAGGGAGAGGAGCAGGAGAGGGAGAGGAGCAGGAGAGGGACAGGGACAGGGGCAGGAGAGGGGACAGGGGCAGGAGAGGGACAGGGGCAGGAGAGGGACAGGGGCAGGAGAGGGATAGGGGCAGGGGGGCAGGAGAGGGACAGGGGCAGGAGCAGAGCTGGGGCTGCTCGCAGCGGCTCCCCGGGACAGGAATGAGCAGAGTCATGGGGCTGCAGAAACCTGAGCCCGGCGCTGATCGCTGGCGGCAGCTGGAGGCAGAGCCACCTCCGGCAGCGGGGACAGCGCTGGGGAGCACGGCGGCAGCACCGGGGAACCACGGCCCGGGCAGCACCCCCTGCACTGAGCGGGGACAGCCCTGGCACAGCCCGTGGCACAGGCTGCTCCTGACAGCTCCGAGAATCCCCATTTCCAGGGAAACTGAGGCTGTCCCGAGTGACGAGCTCCTCTTAGCCCTCAGAGCTGCCAGAGATGAGGTGGGAAGGTCAAGCTGCACCAAGGGAAATTCAGGTTGGATATTGGGAAGAAGGTTTTTACAGAAAGTGATAAAATTTTGGAATGGCTGCCCGGGGAGGTGGCGGCGTCACCATCCCTGGGTGTGTTTAACAAAGCCTGGATGTGGCACTGGGTACCAGGGCTGAGTTGGGGTGTTGGGACTGGGTTGGACTCAATGATCTTAAAGGTCTCTTCCACCCCAGTGATTCTGTGGATTCTGTGATTCTGTGAATTCTGTGGAGGTCCCCCATGGGCCCTGTGGGTCCTGGAGTGACTCCACTGCCAGAGCCTGGGTGCTGCTCCCTCTCATGACCCCGATGGATCCATTCCCAGCTGAGGTGTTCTGTGATCCCCTGCACCAGCACATTCCCCCTGGGATTTAGGGTGATAACCCCAGCCACAGCCCTGTGCTTCTCAGCTTTTTTGAACTCCCTGTTATCGAAGGGAAGGTTCCAGAGCTGCTCAAGTGGAGCAGGAACTGGGTGTAAGTCCCGAGCAATTCCACGAGAAGCAGCGCTGGCAGCACGTCTGTCCCCTGCCCAGGCACTGTCTCTTCTCAGAGACACCTGGGACCCAAAATTCCCTTTTTGTTTGCTTTGATGAGGTCCCACCTCTGGGGTCCATTCCCCCCACCCATGCGGGACCAGCTGGGGCCACAAGCTGGGCTGGGGCCAGACTCCACTTTGCAGTGATGTGACTCAGTTTGTGCCATTAAATAACCCCGTTGAGCAAGGATAGAGCTCTCCCTAAATCAGATGGAGTCAGAGAATCCTTCAGGCTGGAAAAGCCCCCAGAGAGCATCAAGCCCAACTGTTCCCCCAGCACTGCCAAGGCTGCCACTGGCCCCTGTCCCCAGGTGCCACATCCACAGGGCTTTTAAACCCCTCCAGGGATGGGGACTCCAGCCCTGCTCTGGGCAGCCTGTTCCAAAGTCTGCCCAACTTTTCCATTAAGAAATTTTCCCAACATCCAATTTAAACCTGGCACAGTCGTTCCCTCTCCTCCTGTCCCTGTTCCTGGGAGCAGACTCCAATGCCCCCGGCTGTCCCCTCCTGTCAGGAGTTGTGCAGAGCCACAAGGGACCCCCTGAGCCTCCTTTTCTCCAGGCTGAGCCCCTTTCCCAGCTCCATTTCCAGTCTCTTTTCCCATCAGGGCTGTAAATGTCCAGTTCTCCCTAATCCCAAAGGGCTGAGGGTTTCCAGCTGTTGGCACAGCAGGGCTCTGGGGATTATTGATCCCGAAGGTTGTTTGGGGGCAGGTGCTTGGCAGCTTCACAGGAAGTTTGGCTTTGCCAGTGGAATGCTTGGTTTGGGAGGGTGAGGCACAGAGGCACCGCTGTCCCAGCGTCCATGAGAAGCAGGGTTGAGTTTTATGGGATGTTGGGCTCATATCCCACACAGTCTGGAGTTATGGGACATTGTCAAGGCACAAGAACCTCTGTGGTGTTGGGGGAGCCTCTGCCAGCATGTCCCCCTCCCCCAGGGCATATCAGCCTCTTCCCCCAGGTGCAGCCACTCCTCTCTTCCACACTTCCCTCTCTCCAACTCTTTTTATGCAGCAGAACTTCCTTACGTCTCCTAACCCACCCAGCCTATTCCTTCTGGGAAGCCATCCCAATCCCTGTAACATCCAAAAGTGCCGTTACTGCTTCACTTTTTGGCTCAGGAGAAGACTTTAACCTTTCCTGGGAGCAGAGCCACCCAGCAGGGCAGGTTCCTCGTGCTTCCCACGGCTGGGAGCTGTGCCAGGGCCACAGCCCTGCAGGACCCAGCTCCTCTGACTGAGGAACCTCCTGTTGGAGGCACCACAGGCCCCTTGCAGGAGCTGCAGGAGCAAAGCTGTTGATGCTCTGCCAAGGGGAGGCAGCTGGAGCAGGTCTGCTGCTTCCCAAGGTGTTTGGTTGTGTTGAAGCACCGTGTTTGGGGTGTGAAATTATGTCTGGCACTGCCAGGTGGTGACAGGGACACCAGGTGTCCCAGCCTCACAGTGCCTCCTGACTGGAGGTGGGATCACAGAATCACAGAATTAATGAGGTTGGAAAAGACCTTTGAGATCTTCAAGTCCAATCCATGACCAAAACCCCCTTGTCACCCAGACCATGGCACTCAGTGCCACGTCCAGGCTTTCCTTAAGCACCTCCAGGGAAGGTGACTCCACCACCTCCCCGGGCAGCCCCTTCCAGTGCCCCATCTTTCTGGGAAAACATTTCTCCTGATGTCCAGCATAAACTTCCCCTGGTGCAGCTTAAGGCTGTGTCCCCTTGTCCTGTCGCTGCTCCTGGGAGCAGAGCCCAACCCACTCCTGGCAGCACCCTCCTCTCAGGGACTTGTGGAGAACCAAAAGGTCCCTCCTGGGCCTCCTCCAGACTGAGGCTTCCCAGCTCCAGATGGGACTGGGGGTCTGGGAGGAGCAGGAACATCCTGGGTGCTCTGTGATCCATGCACAATAACCTTCCCTGTGAGCTCAACATTTCTGCCATAAATGCATTTGTTAAAACCCTGCTGAGATCCTGCCAACAAAGACCCCCAAGATGTCCTTGGGTGGTGTTGATAAAACCCCAAACCCCCCCGAGATGCCACCAAACCCCCCCCAAGATGTCCCTGAGATGTCCCCAGGTGGTGTTCCTAAAACCCTGCTGAGATCCTGCCATCAAACCCCCCCAAGATGTCCCCGGGTGGTGTTCATAAAACCCCAAACACCCCCGAGATGCCACCAAACCCCCCCAAGATGCCACCAAACACCCCTGAGATGTCCCCAGGTGGTGTTTCTAAAACCCCAAACCCCCCTGAGACGCCTCCAAAGGCCCCCGAGATGCCCCCAAACCCCCCCGAGACGCCCCCAAAGGCCCCCGAGCCGCCCCCAGTGGTGCTGCAGCCCCTTGTCCCCGCAGGCTGGGCGCGGCGGGCCCGGGAGCAGAATGAGAGGATGGCCGGCCTGCCGCACATCCCGGGCCCCGAGAACCTGCGCCCCTTCACGCCGGCCTCGCTGGCCGCCATCGAGCAGCGCATGGCCGAGGCCGAGGCGCTCCGCATAAAGAGGCAGCAGGTGGAGATGCCTGAGGAAGAGGAGGTCAAGCCCAGCAGTGACCTGGAAGCCGGCAAGAACTTGCCCCTCATCTATGGTGACCCACCCCTGGAGCTCATCGGGATGCCCCTGGAGGACCTGGATCCTTTCTACAAGGACAAGAAGGTGAGGGCCAGAGCTTTGCCCGTGGTAAGCTTGGCCTTAGGGGTAAGTCCTGAGCAAAAGACCCAAGCAGGGACCTCCTGTGCTTACCTGAGCCCATCCTGGTGATTCACTCTTGGTTTCTCTGTGTCTGGATTGAAGGCACTTGAGACACTAGCTCATGTTCAGACTCAGGTGTTTGTTACTTCTTATCAGTAAGAGTCTCACAGCTGTGAGTTCTGCAGCAAGGCACAAAATGGCTAACTATCTCTTGTTACAAGGTCTTTTAAGACTAAACTATCCAATTAAGAGCTGACACCTAGATTATTTTCACTTTTAATCCAATAACTGATCCCAAAGAGCTGCAATGGGGACTTTTCTGCCCAATTACAAGATGCCACCCAAGCCCAAGAAGAAGAAGGAAGAAGAAGCCCAGGATGACACCCTGTGCCCTCCATCTTGCTTCCATCCACAACACACTAAAGATCCCAAACCCTCAATTTCTCACCCAGTGACACACCTGCACTGCTCTCTAGAATCTATTTCACACTTTTGTGGGTTCCAGTCTATCTTGAAGTCTGGGAAACTTTCTCCATGAATGAGGGTCAAAGTCAGTACTGCCCTGGGGATGAAGACACTCCAGAGCAGACAGAGAAATATTCCCAGTGCCCTGGGTTTCCACAATCCACCACCCCAGACTGCTGTGGTTGCTTCTCTTCCAAAGCAGAGAGCAACTCCAGGCCTTTGGAGCTCCAAACACACAGAGAAATCTCCCCTCCGAGGGCAGCCCTTGGTCCGTGGTGTTTGGGGCGTATAGAAGGACTAACCCCCCCTCCTCTCTTTTCTCCACAGACGTTCATAGTCCTCAACAAGGGCAAGTCCATTTTCCGCTTCTCGGCCACCCCTGCCCTCTACATGCTGGGGCCCTTCAACCCCATCCGCAGAGGAGCCATCAAAGTCCTCATCCATTCATATCCTTGGTCTCTGGGATGCTGCTCCATGGCCAGCTCAAGCCCTGGTGTTCAGAGTCCAAACAGCCCCAGGAGAGGGACAAGTGAAGGGGTTGATAATGGGGTGGTGTGGAAACCTCCTGGGCGCCCAGCACAGGCAGGACCTGCTGCCCAGAGCTTTACTCCAAGGAGCAGGTCCTTGATGGGCACCTTGGAGGCACCAAAAGCTTGCTTCTGGTTGGAGAAGGGAGGAATCCGTTTGGATGGAGAAGGGAAGAAGCCCAAGGGGTGAAGCTTCCTAGGGAGAGGATGAAGGGTTTTGAGGTCCGAGGAGACTTGGAAAGGAAATGTTCATGGGTCAGGGGATCTGGTCCCACTGGGAAGGGGGTGAGCAGGGGAGCTCTAAGGAGGCTTTGGGAGAGGGAAGCAGAGGAACCAGGACAGAGACGGAAAGGCAGGAAAAGAGCCCAAGTGGAGGAGGGGCATTGCAGGGTGGGTGGAAATGATCCCAGCAGAGCTCTGGAGGAAGTGGGGATTCCTAGCCATGAGGGAGGAGGAAAAGAAGCAGAGGGGGCTAAGCCTAAGAGTTAGAGCTTTCTAGAAAGAGAGGAAGGTTTTTGAGGTCTGGAGAGGCTATGAAAAGAAGGGAAAGCTGTATCCAAAGATGATGGAGAGGAAGGAGCACAGGGGACAGAAAGAGAGGCAGAGCCAGCACCACAGAGCTGGGAAGGGGAGAAGAAAGGAAGGAAGGGGGCTGGGACCATGCATGGCAGCTGAGAGGAAAACAGGGAAGTGTGAGCACAGGACTGAGGCAGGAGAGCAGCAGGAGGAGCAGGGTGAGGGACCAAGGTGGCAGCCAGGACAAGAGGATCAGGGACACTTGGATTCCTGACTGTGGGGAGGGGGGATACAGGCACCATCAGAGCATTTGTCCTTGACCAGGTTTTAAATTATTCAGCATGTTCATCATGATCACCATTTTAACCAACTGCGTGTTTATGACAATGAGCAATCCCCCGGCGTGGTCCAAGAACGTGGAGTGAGTTCTGAGACCTCCCCTGGCCACAGGGACAGCCCAGCTTGGCCATGTCCATCAGGAGGGACAAGACCAAGGCTGAGAGAAGGGGGGTGGGGATCCAGGCACCCTTCAGCACAGGGGAGGTGTCACTGGGAGGTGCTGGTGGCCCTCAGAAGGGATGTCCACACTCTCCATAGGGCACTGAAGAGTGAGAATGTTTCAGAGCTCCTCAAAATCTGATGGGGTCCCCATGTCTGGAGAGCCCTGAAGAGCAGGTTGGGCTGGGCTGGGTCAGCACTGTCAGTCTGGAGAGGCTGAGCTGATCCACCTGTCCAAGTTCCATGGACAACCCAGGGGAGAGGGGAAATCCAGCATTTTCTGCTGTGGTTCTGCACAGTCTGGTCTCAGCACAGCCTTACAGAGAGCGTGGGGGTGGTGGGACATCAGCAGGGACAGAGGTGATGCAGAATGGTCACCAGAGGGATTGGTACCTCGAGATGTCCCAGCCCACCCTATGAGGTGAGGAGAAAACCTCTCCCAGTGCTGAAGCACCCCAAAAACCCATCAGCCCCCCAAGTCAGCTCCTCAAGGCATTCCCCCTGGGAGGGGTGGGCAAACCTTGGACCTGGGCAAGCGTGTCCCAGGTGACCAGTCCCGTTTCAGATACGCCTTCACTGGGATCTACACCTTCGAGTCTCTCATCAAGATCCTGTCCAGAGGCTTCTGCATCGACGACTTCACATTCCTGCGTGACCCGTGGAACTGGCTGGACTTCATGGTCATCTCCATGGCGTGAGTCCTGCGGGATGGGGAGGAACAAGGAGTGCTCTGGGCAGAGCCCCTGCAGCTCTTCCCTCTCCTGTCCCACAGCTACATTACCGAGTTCGTGGACCTGGGGAACATCTCTGCTCTCAGGACCTTCCGTGTCCTCCGTGCCTTGAAAACCATCACGGTGATACCAGGTGGGACTTAGAGGAGGGGCCTCCTTTCCGTGCCTTCCCCTGAGCTCAGGTGTTCCCACCATACCCAACAATTCCTGCTTCTTTGGGCAGCTCCAAGAGAAAACAGAGGAAATGAGGTACTCCATAAATTTTCCATGTAAATTTGGCTTTTGGGCCAATTCCTGCTGATTTTACATCTAGAAATCAGCTGCACTCAACAGATTGTTTGGCAGACCCTGAAGAGGCAGATGTGATGTTTTTAAGGCTCCTTGGAGATGGATTAAGGGAAATTTTGCTCCCAGTGGATCTATAGGTTTGATAAACCAAATCTCTCAATTTTTGAAGTTATGGACTCAGTTTTGTGCCCATTGTTGGCTGTCTGGTAATGAGGCTGAAATATTTAACAGGTTTAACATCACCCAAAACATCCAGACTCATGTGAAGAGCACCTCATCAAATCCCTCTGATTGCTGATTTCCAAATTTGATTTAATTTCAACACCGTGCTTTCAACACCTGGTGCAAGCACACAGAAATCTGAAGCATGAGATTGAGCTGAAAATGAAAATTCCTAGTGGTGAATAAATCCTTGTGGTGTCCCTGCAGGCTCCAGATCATGAAGGTTCACATTTGAATGTTTTTTTCCTTCATCAAACAGGCTAAAAATTGCGTTGAGCAAAATGTAAACTGCTGCCTCTTTTGGGAATTACATCCCTAAGGGCTCTGCTGAAAGAGCAGTGGCAAAAAAAAAGCTGGCTTGGAACATCTGACCTTGGTCAGGCCCTTGGAGAACAGGATTTTACCTAAATAGTTTGGGGAACGATGACCTGGCAGGAGGGCAGGGCTAAAAGTCATTTCCTTGGAGAATTTCTCCATGTGAGAAAGCTCTGGGCTCAGAGAAGCTCTAAAGGTGAACATTGGGATGTCCCAGCATTGCCCATCAGCCGTGTAGACCTTGGCTGACAGGAGCCCCATCCTCCACAGGAAAACCCCGCTGAGGATGTGTGGATGAGCCTCCCTGGGGAGGGATCGGTGATGGTGTGGGGAGAGATGAGTTAATCCAGGTGCAGGTGTCACTTTGTCACCTTCACTGGGGCACACCAGGGATTTACCAGCTTGAAGGGATCAGGATGAGGAGTCTGGCAGGGCTCCCAACCACCCAGGGACTGCAGTTAGGCCACAGAGGCTTTTCTGGAGCTGGGAGAGGTGCACAGCATCAAACAGCTGGGCCAGCAAAGAGCTTCTCCTTGTCCCACCCTGAAGTGCTTCGCTCCAGTGGCTTGGTACAAAAAAATGCCAGATTTAGGGGAAAAAAGAAAATGCAAAGGAATTGATGGCTGCCAGGCTGGGGTGGGCTTTGGTTTGGATATCCCGAGGCTGGGATGGGGAAGTCACCAGCACCAACCCAAGGGTGACAGCCATGTGTGGGGACAGAGCTGGGGGCTCACTCAGGGGTGACACACATGCCCACCACAGCCAGCACCTTTTGGGGACAGCACAAATTAACCAAGGAGCAGTCAGCTCAGTGGTGGCACCTCCCCCCAGGGCTGAAGACGATCGTGGGGGCTCTGATCCAGTCGGTGAAGAAGCTCTCGGACGTGATGATCCTCACGGTTTTCTGCCTGAGCGTCTTCGCCCTCATCGGCCTCCAGCTCTTCATGGGCAACCTCCGGCAGAAGTGCGTGCGCTGGCCTCCCCCCAACAGCACCTTCCTGCAGGATCTGGGGCTGGACAACGACACCTCGGCCAACTCCACCTTCTACGACTTCATGGACGACTTCACCGGGAACTTCACCGGGAACTTCACTGGGAACTTCACCGGGAACTTCACCGGGAGCAGCACCTTTGACTTTGAGGCGTACATCAGCGATGAAGGTAAAGCTCCTGCAGCCCTTCCCCTCTGACCCCCCCACCCTGGTTTGCTTCTCAGTTTCCTGCTCCTCCTGGCCACACCAAGGTTTGCTCACAGGGACCTTCCTGCCCAGGCTGGTGGGTGGAACAGGCTGTGCACCCTCACCGAAGGGACAGATGGGATCAAATCCCCCTGGACAGGACAGTGAGGTCCACTTGCGCAAGCTGAGCTCTTCCAGGAAGGTTTCACAACAGCAAGGTCGGGATGGACCAGAGTCTCCACCCCTCTCACTTGCTGGTCAGGGCCAATGTGCCATCGGGGGGTTAAAGCAGGGAGACCAAACCCTTGAGGAGCAGGTGGAACTTTGGGTGGAAAACCAGAGGAAAAGATGCAGGAATGACATTTTGAAGCCACTTTCCACTATCTGGATCCTTACCCAGGTACCACAGTGCCCAATGAACCCTTTATGCAACACCACAAAAGCCACAGGAGGGCAGGGAGAGAGGGAGGGAGAGGTGGGACCAGCACAGCTCATCAGGAACGCCTACCTTTCTCCTTTCTTACCCCTTCTTTGAAAATTTTGCCCAAAGTGTGGTGGGGTTTTGTTTGTTCTTCAGTTTTGACTTTTTAAACTCCACCAGAATGTAAAAATCTAGCAAATCTGCCTGGTAGAGCTGCAGGGGGCCCCACAGGGATACCCCACATCTCATTCAGGACACTCAGCAGAGCTCAGAAGGCCAGGCTGGGTCTCAGCTGAGCTGCTTGGCCTAACAATCAGCTCCATCAGTCATTACAGGAAGGTTTTGGTAGGGGACAGGCATGCCAAATTTATCAGGTTTTGGCCAGGGAGGACCCAGGAAGGCCCAGAATCCTGGGAGGGCTGTGCTGGGTGATGTCCAGGATGGGATCCAGCTGCCCTCTGCCACATGCAGGTGTGGGTGTCTGCAGGTGCTCCCCTGTGTCCCTGGGCAGGTCACTGTGGTGGCAGCTCCTGTGGATCCCTAAGGAAGAGCTGTAAGGACCCCACCAGCTATGGGAGCAGCAGGAGGAGCTGCAGCCATGGAGCAGGAGCATTTCCCCAGGTTGTCCTGGGACTCCTGCCATGCCTGGTGCTTCCTGCCAATGCCCTGATTTCCCAGGAAAACAGCCCAGCCCTGATCCTTGGACCTCATGTTAACCCATTTTCTAGGTGGCCTGGCCCTAGCCAGATCCAAAGGGATTTCCAGGCTTGGGAGGGACCTGGTTGGATTGATGAAACAATCCCAGGAGCTCCCTGAGACAGAGCCAAGACAAACAACAAAGTCAACAGAGAGTAGATAACCATGTGCCTGACACTGGGAGTCAACAAATTCCCCTGGGATTCCAGGAATTTCCCTGACAGCAAGTTGCACCCAAGAGTTTGAAAATCAATGATTGTGCTTATTTATTTATTCATTCATTCATTTTTATTTCTTGTTCTTTCCCCACCTGCAAAGCCAACTACTACTTCCTGGAGGGAGCCCTGGATGCCCTGCTCTGCGGGAACAGCAGCGACGCTGGGTGGGTGAGACCCCCTCCCTCTGCACCCCTGGGAGGGCACAGGGAGCTGGCACAGCTGGAGCTTGGGCTGGGACAGGGAATGTGGCTCTGCAGGGGAGCAGTCCAGGGACCCCAGTGGGGCAGCTTGGGGACCACCCTGAGGGTATCAGCTGGATCACCCCAATGGTACCAGCTCCAGGGTACCAGTCTGGGCACCACAACTGTATCAGCTTCAGCTGGAATCAGTTCAGGCACCCCAAATTTATCAGCTGGAGGGGTCTCAGTCTGAGCCTCCTGCCTGTGTCAGCTTTGGGGGGCATCAGCTCTCAGACAGGGGCAGGTGCTGCCAGTCCAGGCGTCCCGCCTGTCCCATCCTGGAGGGGAGAGTCCCGCCCTGCACCCCCTCCCTTAGGGATGGGTTTGGCGGCGGGGCCGTGCCAGGGTCTCATCCTTGCTGCCCCCCTGGCAGGAAGTGCCCGGAGGGCTACGAGTGCATGAAGGCCGGGAGGAACCCCAACTATGGCTACACCAGCTACGACACCTTCAGCTGGGCCTTCCTGGCCCTCTTCCGCCTCATGACCCAGGACTTCTGGGAGAACCTCTTCCAGCTGGTAGGCACTGCCCTCCACCCCTGTGCCAGCGTTCCTCTCATCTCCGTGCTGCCCCTGAGGTGAAAAGTTCTCAGAGGGAACCTTGTGGGTCCCTCTGAGATTTGTGGATCCATCAGGATCAGTGGAGGTGGAGATGGTCCCATTTACTACTGCCCTAACATGGAAGACACTGTATTTCAGTGCAGGGCATTTCTCATGGTGCTGCCAGCTCTAGCATGGAAATCAGGGGTTTATGATTCTCCAGAGCATCTCTAGCTCGAGCTGAGGGACAGGATAAGGAGGAGAAGCCATGTCACTTGTCCCCTCCTTGAGTTGTCCTCTAGGGAGACACCACAGAACCCCAGCTGACTCCGGCTCCAGAGGCTGGCCAGGTAAAAGGGATCCTCCACCTGAGGCTCCCCCTATCCTCTGGGAAGGTTTGCCCAGATGATCAGAGTCAGAAAAGGACCATGCTGTCCTGAAGGTGAGCCCTGAGAAGGTGGGGGCTGGGCAAAGTGAGGCAGTGATGGAATATTGGCACCACCTCCATCACCCCCAGCCCTCGGGAACCTTGGGAACCAAGGCTTCTCTCTGCCTCCCACCAGTCCCAGCCCAGTGCCAGGGCCTGCAGGAAGGTCCACTGGGCAATGACCAACCCTTGGAGAAGACAGGAGCAAAATATTTCCCTCCTACCACAACCAGGAGCGTGTCCCAGGGCAGCACCTTCTCTTGGGAGCATCACCAAAGTGACATGGTGACATCCCTGCCACCTCTTCCCACAGACACTGCGGGCAGCAGGGAAAACCTACATGATCTTCTTTGTGGTGGTCATCTTCCTGGGCTCCTTCTACCTCATCAACCTCATCCTGGCCGTGGTGGCCATGGCTTATGCTGAGCAGAATGATGCCACCATGCTGGAGGAGCAGCAGAAGGAGGAGGAATTCCAGCAGCTCATGGAGCAGCTGAAGAAGCAGCAAGAGGAGCAGGAGAGGCTGGTGAGTTGGAAGAGTGGAGGTCAAAATGAGGGGTCTTGGGGATAGGGAGAGGAAATGGAGGCAGCAACAAGCATGGTGTAAAATCCAAATAAAAACTCCATTCAGTCCATAGGAAGTAGAGAAAAAATGGAGCAACTATTTTGGGCATCACATCTGAATCAGAAAACTGAGATACTATCATGGGTAAGGGCAAAAAAGGCTGAAAAGAGCAAATTTCCACATCCAAATCCCAGCCCAGGGTACATTGGGAGGCAGCAGAGAGGAGCAGCACAGGCATGAGGTGTTGTTTGAGAGGTGAGGGACCCAAAAGGCCTCAGAAGTTCCAGAGGATTTCCTGCAGCACATCAGGAAGGCTGGCAGGAGGCCAGCTCGGTGTTAGCAGGGCACAAAGGAGCACTCAGGGGAGATGGGGCAGCACAGCTCAGGGTGTCAGCAGACCCTGGGCTTTGGAGGCACAACCAAGGGCTCGAGACACCCTGAGCCTCACCAGGGAGGTCCTGGTGACCTCGTGGGAGCCAAGGAAACTGGAATGGTGGAAGTGTCCATGCTCATAGCAGGAGGGTTGGAAACTGATGGTCTTTCTAGTCCTTTCCCACCCAAACCACCCTGGGATCCACTATGTGGAGGTCCCTTCCACATACAGATGATCCTGGAGGTCCCTAGTGTCCAATGAACACTAGGTGGGAAGGGACCTCCAGGTCATCTGTTCCAGCCCTGCTTGGCCAAAACACAGCCTGGACAGATGTCCCGTTGTGGTGACAGGATGCTACTTTCACCCCTCTGCCACTTCCTTGGGAATGTTTTGCAGTACAACATTCCTATAAAAACATGGCCAAAAGCCTCTGGTGCTGCAGCCCAGCCATTTTCCAGCTCTAACCATCCTTTTGGTCCATGTCAGCAGCATCCACAGGAGACATCCCTGAAAATCTCTTTGTCACCTCCCTCACATGTAGAGAGACACAAACCAATGTTTGACTCTCTCCAGAGCCTCTTATCTCTCTTCTCCTATCTGTCCAGGGTTAGAGCATCCCCTGGGAAGTGGTCTGCTCCTCTCTGGCTGCTGCTGTTTGCAGGAAGGGTCTGAGCCAGACCTGCCTGAGGGTCGGGCTGGCGCTGAGGCCGCTTTCTTGAGCACACCCACCAGGGAAGTGCCCAAAGGCTCTGTTAAGGGATGTCTTCCTTTAGAGTCACACAGAGAAAGGAAATAGAGGGAATTAAGCTGAGAGTGAGGGCAAAGCACCTACAAGAAGTGGGGGCTTGGATCTATTTCATATCCCATGATTAAAGGTGGAAAATGTCCTGGATTTCAGCAATGTGCTGTGACAACACAGAATTTCCCAATCCACTGTGGCATTCTCAGTGCTACAAGAGGGTGTAATAAACTTCAAATTTTAACAGCACTGTTGAAAAGGAAAAAAAGGACAAAAAAAAAAGACAAAAATATTTTTTTGTGTGCAATGGAAATGTGATAATACAACACTTAGTGCAAGTGCAAAAATCCTGGAGGTCACATTTCAGCAAGATCCTTGAGGATTTTGCTTCCTCATTTTGGATGAGAGCTCATTGCAAAGGGTAAAGTTTCCTGCTTGAAGAACCAAGGTTTGCTCAGTTTTGTCCTCAGGAATTATTCTCCTGACCAAACCTGAACAGACCTAACTCAGCTGTGGAGACCTGAGTGCAGGGGGTACAAGGGAAAGGGAAAACTGTAATTTGTGTAATTTTGGGCAAAACTAATTCTTTTTTATTTGTGATAATAGAAGTGGTTAGAGGTGGTGTGGTACTGGGAGGTCGGTAGTTTTGGTGGTTAAAAAATGGTGTTTGTTGTATTGTATATGTTTGGTATTGAGGGTTGTTATTTTGTTTTATGGTAACATTTTGTAGGGAAAAGGAAAAAAGAAGGAGAAGGAGAAGGAGAAGGAGAAGGATGAGAGGAAGGAAAGGAGAAAAGGAGAAGGAAAAGGAGAAGGAAAAGGAAAAGGAGAAGGAGAAGGAGAAGGAGAAGGAAAAGGAA
>JAYDZK010000112.1:4094106-4107450 GCA_034509185.1 Euphonia xanthogaster | reverse complement strand
AAGGAAAAGGAAAAGGAAAAGGAAAAGGAAAAGGAAAAGGAAAAGGAAAAGGAAAAGGAAAAGGAAAAGGAAAAGCTTGGAAATTCAGGACAGCTTGGGTTGGAAGGGATATGGAAGCTCATCCAGTCCCCTCTGCCATGGGACACCTCCCACCACCCCAGATTGCTCCAAGCCTCCTCCATCCACCACTTCCAGGGAGGGAAGGGATTTTCCCAGCCCCTGGAGCCCCCAGCCAGCGTGGGATGTCCCCATGGCTGTGGGCACAGGGGTGACAGGGCTGTGCAGTTGCAGGAGCGCTCATCCAGCAGCAATTCCCTGCCCAGCAGCGTGGCCGGGAAGGGGCACGACTCCGACCTCAACAGTGACCAGGACAAGGCCAAGGACTGCAACGGGCAGCTGGTGCCCAAGATCACCCTGCAGAGATCCGACACCGTGGTTGATGTAGGTGCCAGCTCTGCCCCTGCCATCCCTGAGGGTGCCCACCCCCCTGAGGGGCCAGGCATGTGCCCACCTCGCCGTGGGTTGGGTCCTACAAGCCTTTTTGGGGTGCCCACCTTGCACTCAGAGGTCTCTCCAGACCATTCCCTGTTTTCTGCCTGCTCTGTCTTTCAGAGCATGGAATAACTCTGCATCCCTCCCTCCTCTCCTCCCAGTTCAACCCCACCCATGAGCCAGAGAAGCCAGACCTCAACCACCTCACTGTGGGCAGCCAGGATGGGCCAGGGCTGGAGAAGAGGGTGGGAAGTGCCATCAGTGTCATCTCCAACGCTGTGGAAGGTATGTCCCACTGGGTGAGGGTCCTGGTCAGTCCTGGAGGGCCTGGGTTGGTGACAGTGGCTGTCCCAAATTCCCAGCCCCACACAAGGGATGGCTCCAGCCCTGGGGTCTCCATATGGGGTCAGTGATACTCAAGCCAGACTTTTCATCTCAGCTCACTGGGATGATGCCTAGAGGTAATAATCCAATATCTCACACAAATTAAAGGGATTGCAGCTGGTTAGAGGAGTTTCCAGAGCCAACTGGGAGCTGCTGAGCAGCTTCCCACGAGCTGCAGTGTCAGCTTCAGCAAAAAGCACCATGAGCTCAGCAGTTCATGTCCCCTGTCCCCCCAAGAACAGGCATGAAACCCTCTGGTCAGCCCAGAGCAGTCCCCGTGGGTGTCCTGGCAATCTCAGGGTGGCAGGGACACCTCGAATCCTGCCCAGGGGCTGGGAGCAGGATTGGATCCACAGTTCCCTGGCTGATCTGCCTTTCCATCCCTCTCCAGTTTGGAGGGCCAGCTCTGCATCATCTCTGTGACAGGGCTCTTCCTTTAAGCCCCTGTATTTTTTGGGTGCCACAGTACAAAAACTATCTAAAAGATCTAAAGCTTTTTTAAAGTGCCCAAAGGAGGGCTAAGAAGATGATGAAGGATGTGGAGGAGCCACATGAGGAGTGGCTGATGTCACTTGGTTTGTTCAGCTGCAGAAGAGGAGCCTGAGGTCAGACCTCAAGGGGCAGCTCCGATCTCTGCTCCCTGTGACCAAGGACGGGACAAGGGAACGAGCTGTGCCAGGGGAATTTGGGATGGATACTGGGAAAGGTTCTTCCCCAGAGGGTGCTGGCACTGCCCAGTCTCCCCAGGGAATGGTCCCAGCCCCGAGGCTGCCAGAGCTCCAGGAGGGTTTGGACAGAGCTGCCAGGGATGCCCAGGGTGGGATTGTTGGGCTGTCTGGAGCTGGATCAATGATCCCTGTGTGTGTCCTCCAGCTCAGACTATTTCATCATATTAAAATCATAGATCATCCAGAGCTGGTCCAGGGCCTCAGGAGAATTCCTCCAGAGGGTCATCTTGCCCACCCAGGTGAGGACAAGATAATCCCTCACTTTTCCTTTCCCACCCTCAGAGCTGGAAGAAGCTCACCAGAAATGCCCACCCTGGTGGTACAAATTCGCCCACACATTCCTGGTCTGGAATTGCTGCCGTCCCTGGGTGAAGCTGAAGCAGTTTGTCAAGCTGGTGGTGATGGACCCTTTCGTGGACCTGGGCATCACCATCTGCATCGTGCTCAACACTCTCTTCATGGCCATGGAGCATTACCCCATGACGGAGGAGTTCGAGAACGTGCTGAGCGTGGGGAACCTGGTAGGGAGCTCCATCCCCCCCTTCAAACCCCCTCCCCAAAGGGCAGATCCCCCCTGCTGCTGTGTGACACATCCCAGCTGCTGACAGAACATGGCACAGCATCCCTGAGCAGGGCTGGGCTCTGAGATGGCCCAAGGGCACTGATGGGACTGGGATCCACCCTTCCCTGCTCCCCTCCTGTGCATCCTGAGCCACCCTCTGCAGCACAGCCCTGGGGGACACCACAGTGTCCCCACAGAAATGTTGGGTGGCCACGGGGCAGAGCAGAGGGTGTTCCAGACTGTGAGAACAGACAGGTCCCCGCTGAGCAGGGAGCAACAATGCAGCAGTGAAATTAATAATAATCAGGGATTTGTCCAGTGGAATCACTGCAAATCTCAGCTGTCCTGATTTTATAGGTGCATTTAGTGGCTGCTCCTGCTTGGAGCTGGTGGCAAATGTCTGTGGTGGTTCTTCACTCAGGATCACTAAATGTGGTTGTGTTTGTAGGTGTCTCAGGGCAAGGGAGGAGATGAGAATCTTGACATTATATTTTAGAAGGCTGATTTATTATTTTATGATATATGTTATATTAAAAGAAAATTATATACTAAAACTATACTAAAAGAATAGAAGAAAGGATTTTATCAGAAGGTTAGCAAAGAAAAGAATGGAATGAATAATAAAATCTTGTGACTGCTCACAGCCTTGACACAGCTGGCTGTCATTGGTAATCAAGTAAAAACAATTTCACATGCTGTGTAAACAATTCTCTAAATCACATTCTAAAGTAGTAAAACATGGAGAAGCTGAAGCTTCCCAGCTTCTCAGGAGAAAAGATCCTGGCAAAAGGATTTTTCATAAAATATGTCTATGACAAATGTGTCTGAGCTGGATGGATCTGATGGCCCCTTGGCAACGGTGGAAATGCTCTGAGGATGGGAGCGCTCCTGTCTCCCGGGCTGCCCCCGTGCCCTGCCCCAGCACCTGCAGGGCTCTGGAGCGCAGCCCCGGAGTGACAGACGCCGCTGCCCGGCGGGCGGGCCCGGCTCCGGTTTCATTCAGGAAATACAAGGGGATTAATGGGCCGGGGCTCAAGGCACGGCCGGGCTCAGGCGGCTCCAGAGCTTCCTCCGGGCCAGGGGCGGATCCCCGGGAGACGATCTGCCGGGAAGGGCCAGGTGGGGATGCAGCAGGCGGAGGAGATCGCCCTGAGCCGGGGCTGCCGCACATCCCCTCCCGTGCCCGGGTGGGAGCTGCCTGCCCCACCGCAGGGTGCGCAGGACAGGGATCAGCTGGGAGGGGAGGGACAGGGGATGTTTGTGGGCTGGCAGAGGACACGTGGGGACAATCCCCTGGGACACTGGAGCAGGACAGGGGATGTTTGTGGGCTGGCAGAGGACACGTGGGGACAATCCCCTGGGATGCAGTTGCAGGAGCAGGACAGAACATTTGTGTGCTGGCATGCAAGGGACACCCCCTGGGATGCAGGAAGTTCCCTGCTGCTCCCCCCTGCTCTGTGAGGAACAGACCTGTCCCAACACCATCTGTCACCAGGCCCTCTGCACGTGCTGTGCCATGGAATTGCAGCAGGGATGGTGACTGTCACCTGGCTGAGCCCTCTCTGCAGTGACACAATGCTGCAGGTGCTGCTGCAGTCCCAGGAAAGGAGCAACGTGTAAAACCCAGCTCAGCTCTCCCAGGGCTCAGGGAGGGACAGGGGTATCCCAGCAGCAGCCCAGCTCCCAGGGCATCTGTGATTTCCCAGTCATTCCAAAGGTGTCTCCTTGCCAAGGAAATTTTATTTTATTTTATTTTTCATTTTCAGCCAACACTCACCTTTGTGTCCCTTCAGAGGAATCAGTCACCAGTATTCCCAGTCTGGCTTTACCACCCCACTGGGCAGCACCTGGGGAGCTTGTTCCCAGCTGGGACTGGCCCTAACAGGGTGAAATGCTTTGGGAATACCCCAAAAAAGAGGGATGCTGCCCACCCCACCCCACAGCTCAGCACTGGTGTATGAACAAGTGCTCAAGGGTGCTGCTTCCTACAGGTCTTCACAGGGATCTTCACGGCAGAGATGGTCCTGAAGCTCATTGCTTTGGATCCCTACGAGTATTTCCAGCAGGGCTGGAACATCTTTGACAGCTTCATCGTCACCCTGAGCCTGGTGGAGCTGGGCCTGGCCAACGTGCAGGGGCTCTCCGTGCTGCGCTCCTTCCGCCTGGTGCGTGCTGGGGACACCTGGGTGGTGACAGGGACAGGGACAGGGATGGCTTGTCCTTGTCCAGCCTCCTTCATGGTGGGAGCCCAGCTTGGGAGGGCCCAACTTGGCCCCTGTTAAAGACAAGACTGGGTTAAATACTCAGGGAAGTTGGAGTCAGAGCAGTTGTGGGTTTAACCCCTCCTGCCTTGGCCAAACAGTTCCAGGAGGGTGCAATGGCAGTGGCACAGCCTTGCTGTGGCGATGACACCCCCAGCCACCCCCCTTCTCTGCTTGCCCCCCGCAGCTGAGGGTTTTCAAGCTGGCCAAGTCCTGGCCCACTCTCAACATGCTCATCAAGATCATTGGCAACTCCGTGGGTGCCCTGGGCAACCTGACGCTGGTTCTGGCCATCATCGTCTTCATCTTCGCCGTGGTGGGGATGCAGCTCTTCGGCAAGAGCTACATCGAGTGCGTGTGCAAGATCTCTGTGGACTGCACCCTGCCCCGCTGGCACATGAACGACTTCTTCCACTCCTTCCTCATCGTCTTCCGCATCCTCTGCGGGGAGTGGATCGAGACGATGTGGGACTGCATGGAGGTGGCGGGCCAGACCATGTGCCTCATCGTCTTCATGATGGTCATGGTCATCGGCAACCTCGTGGTGAGCCTGGGGCTGGGGGACATGGGGGGTGCTGCGGAGGGGACGCCTCTGTCCAGCTCAGCTTTTCCACAGGGCTGTGCCTGTGGCAGGGTCTGGTTAGAGCACAGGGATTCTCCTCCCTTCCCGGGCCCTTCGGGTGGGCTGTGTCAGCTCTGTGTGAGACAGAAGGGGGAATGGTTCCTGAGGGACCCCCAGCTGAAACCAGACTGGGAACTGGGGGAAACTGAGGCACAGAAAACACAAATGGGCTTTAGGCAGAGGCAGGAGCCACTCTGGGATAAAACAGAGCTCAGCTTCAAGCTGCCCTCTGTCCTCCACTTGGCTTTTCCAGCTTTCCTGCCCCATTTCCCACTCTCCTGATGAGGGATAGAGGCAGAGCTCCATCCCTCCATCCATCCATCCCTCCCTCCATCCATCCCTCCATCCATCCATCCATCCATCCATCCATCCATCCATCCATCCATCCATCCATCCATCCATCCCACCCTTTACTCCAGGTGCTTTTGGGAGCAGCCCCCCCCACAAGGCTCCTGCAGATCCCCAACTTCCCCAGCCCTCACCGTGCTCCAGGTTGGCATCTGGTGATGGCCATCCTCCTTCCCTGAGTCTGTGGGACCCCCTGCTCCCCTCACCCCCACCCTACACCCCCCCCTCCCCACTCCCCCCGGCTGCCTGTGCTGCCTGAGCCGCAGGTTTGCGAGTTCCAGGCGAGCGTGAAATCCTTTCTAAACTTGGTAACCCCGTCACTGGCAGCTCTGGAGCTTGTTTTGCAGCCTGCGTGGGCCCTGCTCTCCCTTCTTGAGGAGCAGGGGAGGGGAGGGAAGCGCCGACTCGCTCCTATTACTTGCCGGAGTTGTGTAATCCCTTTGGAATTTGCTTTGAAAAACTATCTGCCCCCGGGAGCCGCTGACCCCTGTCCCCAGGGAGGCTCTGAAAGGAGCCCGGGGAGAAGCCCAGAGCAGCCCCCGGCTCGGGTCAGCTTGGAGTGTCCCACTTCGAGGGCAGAAAATTAGGATTTGGGTGCCTCTTGGCTTCCCTGCCTCATGCCAGGGACTAGGGGCTCTGAAGGGAGAGGCCCTGGCTGCAGCCCCTGCCCAGGGCGGTGCTGGGCAGAGAGGGGAGCAGCACCGTGCCCATCTCCCACCAGCCCACCGTGCCCATCTCCCACCAGCCAGCAGATGCTTGTGATGCCATCTTCCAGGGGATGGTAAGACTGAAAATCACCCACAAGGGCCCCTGTGAGGAGCAGGAGCCTGTCCAGAGCCATCTGCAGGGAGTGCACGAGTTTGGACTGGGAATTCCAGCTGGGGGTCCCTGCAGAGCCCTCCCAAAAGGGGCTCTGGGAGGTTTCCCTCTTCTGGACCTCAGTTTTGAAGCAGCACAGTCTGCCCACCTCTCCAGGGCACTGCTCTGGAGAAGAAACAGGGACAGCACAATTTCAGCTGGTGGGGACAGTGGCAGCCCTCCCAGACATGCCATTGTCCCCCTCTCCGAGGTGCCACTGTCCCCTCCCAGAGGTGCCAGTGTCCCCATCCCACAGGTGTGGGTGTCCCCCTCCCAGAGGTGCCACTGTCCCCATCCCAGAGGTGTGGGTGTTCCCCTCCCAGAGGTGCCACTGTCCCCATCCCAGAGGCGCACCCCAGCCCTTGGAGCAGCTCTGCAGCTCCTGCATGGGCTCCATTTACAGCCCAGCAGAGAAACACGGAGCACAAACACGGCCAGAGCCCTCTGTGCCCTCCTCCTCCTCTCTGCCAGGCTCTCCTGGCCCTGCCTCAGGTATTTCCGAGACCTGGAGCCCATCCCAGCGGCTCCCAAGGCTCCCCGTGCAGGGAGGTGTGTGTTTCTCACGCAGGAAGAAGGTGACCTATCCTTTGCTCTTAATGACACTTAGAGCATTTCCTTTGGGGTTATTCAGGGAAAAGGGAGGAAGTCAGTCGGGTGACAAGGTAACGGAGTCCTGTCCTACAAAGCCAGCGGCACCCATTAACTGTAACTGGTACTTCACGGGGGCATTCGCCTGCTGGGCCCGCGGGGATTTATTTAAAGACGTGGTTAAAGGCACATGGCATGAGCCATGTGAAAACAGCAGTGTCCTTGGATAGCAGCTAATTCCCGTCTCAGATGCGCTGCTGGCAGTGCAGCACAAACACCGACAGCTGTGGGCTGGCTCCGTCCCTGCTCTGCCCCGCGGGGGTGCCCATCCCAGCCCGCTGCTCCCAGCTCCTGGCAGGCAGCAGCCCCAGCTGTGCCAGGAGAGGCTGTGGTGGGCTCCAGGCACGTTTTGGGGCGGTGAGGTAGAAGGCGAAGCACACGAGCCCTTGCCTGGAGTTACACAGAGCATTTCCTGGCTCATGCTGGGATGAAACATGGCTTTGATGGAGCAGAGCAGTGCTCGGGACACAGGGATGGGAGGGATGGGGTCACAGCCAAGTCCAGGCTCCTCCATGGCCCCAGGGTGTGGGAGACCCTCAGGAGCTTTCTGGGGATCTGGGCTACCAAAGCCAGGGAAGAGGAGAGGAAGAGCTGCAGCAGAGGACAAGCAGGAGGTTTCATTCTGGGGAGAAGGGACATAATCACAGCACCATGGAATCCCAGACTGGTTTGGGTTGGAAGGGACATTGAAGAGCACTCAGCCCCACCCTGTGACATGGCCAGGGACACCTTCCACTACCCAAGGCTGCTCCAAGCCCCATCCAGCCTGGCTTTGGACCCTTCCAGGGATCCAGGGGCAGCCACAAGAGCTGAGTTGCACCCCTGGGGGTGGTGGGGAGAAGTACCAGAGGCTTGGGGAGTCCCCCATGGGTTTCCTGGAGCTCCAAGAGACCAAAGGAAGTGATTCACTCACAGATCCACAGCAGAGCTTGAGAGGAGCTGAAACCATGGCTGGCATCACTTGCAGAGGGATCTGCAGGACCGTGGGAGCCCAGGGTGAGGTGGAAGGCATCAGAGCCCAGGGGGTTTGAGGAGGAGCATGTCCATGTCCTCCAGGAACTGGGACTGGCACCTCTGTAGCCCCCATAGCTGGTGAGGGCGTGGCAGAGCCCATGAGGTGCTCAGGGAAGGGGTTCCTCCTCAGCCACCAGTGATCCCTATTGTATTTGGGTCGCCCAGACGAAGCAAAGAAGGAATGATGAATCTGACTCCATGTTCTCAGAAGGCTGATTTATTATTTTAAGATACTATATTATATTAAAGAGTGCTATAATATACTATACTAAAGAATACAGCAAGGATACTTAGAGCGCTAAAAGGATAATAATGAAACTCGTGACTCTCTCCAGAGTCCTGACACAGCCTGGCCCTGATTGGCCAAAGAGTGAAAACAACTCACAGCAGAGTCCAATGGAACAATCACCTGTGGGTGAACAATCCCCAAACACATTCCACATGAGCAAAACAGAGGAGAAGCAAATCAGATAATTTTGTTTTCCTTTTTCTCTGAGGCTCCTCAGCTTCCCTGGAGAAAAATTCTGGGTGAAGGGATTTTTCCAGAGAATGTGAATGCCACATGGGACAGCTGTCCCCTGGGCCACGGTGAACCTGTGTGTTCTCTGCACTGTGGTGCTGCCTGGAGTTGTTAAAACCCAGCATCTGCAGGGAGGTGGCAATGTGCACCCACAGCTCCAGGTTGTGCCACAGCTTCAGGCCCAGGGCAGCTTACCAGTGCAGGTAAGCCACAGCTGGACAGACCTGCTCCTTTCCCTGTGTTTGGGTTCTTGCTGTGATTCCCAGCTTTAGTCTCTCTGGTTATAGCTGAGGTGAGAGCTGATCCTACTGCCACCCCTAAGAGATGGACATGAGGCATGTGTGGGATTTGTCCCCTCCATCTGACAGATGTCCTTGACACTGACTTGTGCCTTTTCCTCCTCTCCAGGTACAACCCAGGACGTGCCTTGTCCCAGGTGCAGCCCCTGGAGCCCTGGGGAAACACTGTCTATGGCTATTCCACGTGAGTGACTTCACCATTCCCACAGCCTCACACAGGACCAGACCCTGGCACAGCCCTGTCTCCTCTCATCCTTTTGTGCAAGGAGGCTGGAGAGGTTTTCCTGTTCCCTCTGGCTCTCACCCTCCAGCTGCTGGGTGTGCTGTCCAATCACTTCTGTCCTTCCTGCTGCCATCAGCCTGTGCTTCAGTTGAGGGTTGTGTGTGAAGGTGACATCAGCTCCTGTCACCTGATCTTCAGCCTGGTTCTCCAGGTGGATGTCCCATGAGCAGCTCACCCAAGGCCTCCTGAGATGCTGGGTGTTATTTACTGGTCCAGTGCCAGTTCCACTGGCTTTTCACCTTTGTCACCTCCCTGGGCTGGCAAAGGAGACTGTGCTGTCCTAGCCCATTCCCTTCCACTGCTTTTTCCTGTCCTGTGGCCTGCCCATCCTCTCTAGGGCCCAACCAAAGCACTTTGTGTTATTCCTTGAGAAGTTCACTCTGACCCAGCCAATAGAGTCTGGATGGAGTTGGCCACCCCAGACTGACCTTGGACTTCATGCCCAGTGCAGAACTGCAAGGACTCTGAAGAAATACCCTTACTCTTGCAGGAGTGAAGATGCTGAAGCCTATGAATTGCAGGATGGGGAGTTCAGCTCTGGGATCTTCATGAAATACCTGAAGAAACACATTCTGCAAGAGAAGAAGGTTACACACATGCTGGAGGATGTGTTAGAAGGTAAGAGAAGCTAGAAACCACTCGCTTCAGGGGCAGGGGTGAGAAGAGGCAGCAGTGGCTCCACATTGCCCCATCCCATCCCATCCCACCCCACCCCACCCATTGTTGTTCCCTAAGCTCCAAATCACAGGCCGTGCCCCATGGGAGCTTTCAGTAGCCTCTGACCAGCATGGAGACATTCATGTAGGGCCTGAAAGGCAGGGAGATCACTAAGGAGCCTGGAGTGATCCTAGTGTTTCCTTTCCCCAGACATTGGCCGTGATCCCCTGGTCACTGGGAAGCAGGTGATGGAGATCAAGCACACCCTGAAGGAAGCGCGGTCCCTGACAGACCCCATCTGTCCCTCGGGAGCAGCCGCTGAGCGCTGGGGACACGGCCAAGGTGAGCCATGCAGGGCGTGGGGAGGAGCAGCTGGGGGTGCCTGTGGCCCCTCAGGGGCACTGCTGTGCAGGGAGGTGTTGGCAGAGCTCCCAGAGGAGCTGATGGTGCTCGAATTTCCCTTGCAGAGCTGCCGAGCAGGACCGTGACCTTCCCGTGTGGAGCGCGGGTGGAGCTCCGCTTCCTGCGGCTCTTCTCCAACCTGATGTTCGTGTGTGCCAAGCCACAGCCACCCCTGGCACACATCACTGAGCCCCAGCTCCTGCTCCACCAGCTCGTGAGTGCTCTGCCTGTCCCCTTCCTGGGCTGCTTTCCCCACGTCACAGGTGGGGAGGGTGGTTGGGCTGAGTCCTGAGGAGTGGGAATGGCTGATCCCAGGTGAAAAAGGATCCCCTCCTCTGCATTCACCTCTTTGAGGCTCCTTCCACATCTCAGTGGATTCCCTGCCATGCTTCCTGTGCATCACAAAAAAAGATTTGGCAGCAGTTTGCTGCCTTTAAGCAGTTATCCCTCAGATTGATTTCTGGCCTGCCTGATTAAATTATTGCATTTAATCTGATTGAGGCCAAGAGCTATCCTGTTTTCTGTGTTAGAAAGTAGGTCTGGCTTTTTGACTTCTTTAGCCTGCTGTGCTAATATATCTTAATGCAATAATGTATTCCTTCCTAGCTGAGCTGTACCAGCTTTCTTGAACCCTTTCTCAAACCTTTCCTCCCAGACTGATTGTATTTGCTGGGAAATGTCCCAGTGAAGGCAGGAATGATGAATCTGACTCCATGCTCTCAGAGGGCTCATTTATTACATCATAATACTATATTATATGAAAGAATACTATACTAAAGAATACAGGAAGGATACTTACAGAAGGCTAAAAAGATAACAATGAAAACTCCTGACTCTTCCCAGAGTCCTGACACAGTCTGGCCCTGATTGGCCAAAGAGTGAAAACAACTCACAGCAGAGTCCAATGGAACAATCACCTGTGGGTGAACAATCTCCAAACACATTCCACAGGAGCAAAACACAGGAGAAGCAAATGAGATGAGAATTGTTTTCCTTTTCTCTGAGGCTTCTCAGCTTCCCAGGAGAAAAATCCTGGGCAAGGGGATTTTTGCAGAAAATGTGAATGCCACAGATCCCTGCAGCTGCAGAGGGAAATCCTGAGGCTCAGGACATGCTGGAGCTCAGGGCTGGCGTTTGCTTTGTCCCCCCAGGTGCTAAACCTGTTCCTGGCTCTGCTGCTGAGCTCCTTCAGCGCCGACAGCCTGGCAGCATCGGACGACGACGGGGAGCTGAACAACCTGCAGATCGCCATCGGCCGCATCAGCCGCGGCATCGCCCTGGGCAAGGCCGCGCTGCTGGCGCTGCTGCGCCGCCTCTGCAAGGGCAAGAAGGTGGCACCCGAGGAAGAGCAGGAGCCCAGCAAGAGGGACAACCCCGCGCTCAACCACGTGGACACGGCCCTGGAGCCCAAGTCAGGGTACCTGGATGGCATCACGGGCAAGGAGCACATCTTCATGGATGAGCTGGAGCACATGAACTTCATCAACAACCCCAACCTGACGGTGCAGGTCCCCATCGCCTCCGAGGAGTCCGACCTCTACGAGGAGACCAGCACCCAGTCTGACACCGAGGACACCAGCAAGGTCAGCGAGGCGGGTGCAAGGGAAGGGTTTCACCCCAAAACTGGGGCTGCCCCATTCTTGCTGTGCCGCCCAAAGAGTGATGTTGGTTTGGGTCACTTTCAGCTTTCCCACAGGGTGTGGCACGGCCAAACTTGGCATTTTCCAAGCTGGCATCTCACAGTGTAAGAAGGAGTGGGAGGGGAGGGTCCAAGCAGGGCTTTGGCTGGTTTGGGTCAGGCTGTGGGGTTATTGCTGATGCCAGAGGGCCCCACAGGGGCAGCACAGGGGCAGTGCAAGGGTCAGAGAGCCCGTTTGGGGTTAAAGATGTCCCAGAGGAACCCGATGCCAGGAAATCTGCTGATGGCACTATCATTGGATCCACTGCTAATGCCTCGGGAAGCATCATCCTGGGAGGGCCCAGACCAGATGGAGGAGCTTAGCAGGGGTGAACATGAAGCGAGGGGTGGGGGATCCAAAGCTGAGACAGCTGAGCCTGATCTCCAAGGGATTGCTGGGGTCCACTGGGAGGGCGGCTGGGGGACAAGAAACTTGGGAAGACCCAAGGGGACACAAAAGGGTGATGGTGTGGTGGGAAATTACTGCTCACCCCAAGGTCCTGGGGACACAGGGGGCCGCTGGAGGTGCTGAGGGGGACAGGAGCAGGTGCATCAGCCTGGGAAGGGGCTTTGTTTGGACAATAGGACAACTCTGAGCAGGGATTTGTCATGACTGGATGGCAAACATGTTCCAGGAACTGAGGGAACTCTGGAAAGCTCCATCCCAACCAACCCTGCCAGGTCCAGGAGGCACCTGGATGGGACTGCACAGGGAGCCCCAGGAAAGGCTGGAAAATGAAGCAGGGCTCTCAAACTTGCAGAGCCTCTCACCTTCCTCCCCTCTGCAGGCTCCTCACAGCTCAGCACGGTGACAGGGACCCAGCTTGGCACAACCTGGGGCAAAGAGAGGGGACAATCATGATTATTTAGTGTTATCTGGGGCAACAGGGAGATTTCAGCATTTGGGGTGCAGAGGGTGGCAGAAGGAAAGGTGAATCTGGCCAAGGGAATGGGCCAGGGAGGTTGCTGCTCTCAGTTTCCTCAGGATTGCCACCAGGAGGGATGAGAGTTGGCATTTCCCCCCAGATTTTTCCTACCCAACCCCAGTCCCACAGCAGCAGTGCCCAGCACACTGGGCAGACTGCAGAGGTGATGCCAGTGCCAGCCCAGCCACAAAGGGAGGGGACACAGGGGGTCCCTATGGACCTTAGCTCTCTGTCACCCCAAAGTTCTTCCCAGCAGGTGGGAAAACCTTGGGATGCAGCCATGGGACCTGTCCTGGCACAGCTCTGGGCTTTAGGGTGTGTTCAGCAGAGAGCACCCACTCCAAACACTGCATGGGAAAACTCTGAGCTCAGCAAAGGCAAAGGGCACCAATAAATACCAGTTCAGCCCATCGGGGCTGCTGGGTTTGGTGCCTAAATTCAGCCAAAGCTGACTCAGGTGGGAGCCAAGGGGGTGCATTAAAAACAGGGGCCCTGCCCAGGCAGGGGGAATGATGGGCTGCAATTTATCACGAAATCACAAATTATTTGGGTTGGTGAGAGTCTCAAAGACCATGTAATTCCAATCCCCTGCCATGGCAGGGACACCTCCCACTATCCCAGGCTGCTCCAGCCCCAGTGTCCAGCCTGGCCTTGGGCACTGC
>JAYDZK010000112.1:4063859-4083470 GCA_034509185.1 Euphonia xanthogaster | reverse complement strand
CCTGGCTCTTCCCAGGTGTTCCCAGGTGTGCTCCATCCTGAGAGGCACTGGGAATCCTCTCCCCATAACTTCTGGGGCTGTGAGAGCTCTGTTGGCCACAGCCCTGAGCTTTCCCACACTTGTAAATACGGTTCCTTCTTCTCCTTCTGTTGTGTTTTTGTTTTGCTGTGTCTGTCCTGTGTTCCCACCTCTGCTCTGGTGCTCCATCACCGCCCTTGTGTCCCTCACTGCAGAACAAAGTCCAAGGGAAGGTGTTTGACTTCGTCACCAAACAAGTGTTTGACATCACCATCATGATCCTGATTTGCCTGAACATGGTGACCATGATGGTGGAAACAGATGACCAGAGTGAGCTCAAAACCTCTGTCCTCTACAAGATAAACCTGGTCTTCATCGTCATCTTCACCGGCGAGTGCGTGCTCAAGATGTTCGCCCTGCGCCACTACTTCTTCACTGTGGGCTGGAACATCTTTGACTTCGTGGTGGTTATCCTCTCCATCCTAGGTGAGTCCTGCTACTCCCACCAGTCCCTCAGGGATCCCACAGGACAATGAAGAGTGGAAGTGGTCTCACCAGTCCACATCCACCGGGCGGTACTGGACCCCGCTTCCCCCATCCTTTGAGCAGGGCCAAGCCAGAAGGACCCTGGGACATGACAGACGTGAGGCCACTCTAGGCCACCAGGCTGGGTGAGGGGCTGGGGCTATCAATGCTCCTCCTTTATCATTGTAACAGGCCCCTGGCCAGGTAATGATTAGTACAGACTCTATTATTCACAGAAGGTTGATTAATAATAATATTTTTTAAGAAACTTATTTTTCTTATAGATAGTTATGATACAGTTGGACTTAATTGGTCCTCTAATTCAAACACCATCACCATTGGCTAGTTAAGAAACCACCCTTTGGTAAACAAATCTCCATAACACATTCCACATGTTCACAATACCAAGTGCAGCAAGTTAAGATAAGAATTGTTTCTCATTCTTTTCTCTGATCTTCTCACAGCCTTTTCCCAGAACGATGCCTGGGAAAACTGTGTTTCTCTCTGTGGCCAGAGAGCTGCTGCCACACTCCTTGGTGTTATTTCTCTTGGTGTTCTCTTTCTCTGAAACAGAGCAACCAGAGTTTAACCCTTGGGTCTGTGCTCAGAGGTTATTTTTTAATGTTTTCCCTGTCACTGCAGGAGCCATCAGGGTGGCCTCACCTCTCTGTGTCTGTCCAGGTGGAGCCGAGCAGCTCCCCTTCACCTCCCATCGGTGGCACAGCAAACTCATCTGCTCTTCATCCCTCCACAGGTATCGTCCTCTCAGACATCATCGAGAAGTACTTTGTGTCCCCCACCCTCTTCAGGGTGATCCGGCTGGCGAGGATTGGCCGCGTGCTGCGGCTGATCCGAGGAGCCAAAGGCATCCGCACGCTCCTCTTTGCCCTGATGATGTCCCTGCCCGCCCTGTTCAACATCGGCCTCCTGCTCTTCCTCGTCATGTTCATCTACTCCATCTTCGGCATGTCCAACTTCGCCTACGTCAAGAAGGAGTCAGGGATCGATGACATCTTCAACTTTGAAACCTTCGGGAACAGCATCATCTGCCTCTTCCAGATCACCACGTCAGCAGGGTGGGATGGGCTCCTCAACCCCATCCTCAACAGCGGCCCCCCGGACTGCGACCCCGAGCTGGAGAACCCCGGGAGTTCGGTGAAAGGAGACTGTGGGAACCCCGCCATCGGCATCTTCTTCTTCTGCAGCTACATCATCATCTCCTTCCTCATCGTGGTGAACATGTACATCGCCATCATCCTCGAGAACTTCAGCGTGGCCACGGAGGAGAGCAGCGAGCCCCTCTGCGAAGACGATTTTGAAATGTTTTATGAAACCTGGGAGAAGTTCGACCCGGACGCCACCCAGTTCATCGCCTACAGCACCTTGTCTGACTTTGTGGACACCTTGCAGGAGCCACTCAGAGTTCCCAAGCCCAACAAGATCAAACTCATCACCATGGATCTACCAATGGTTGCTGGGGACAAAATCCACTGCTTAGACATCCTCTTTGCCCTGACTAAGGAAGTGCTGGGAGACTCGGGAGAGATGGATGCCCTGAAGGCCACCATGGAGGAGAAGTTCATGGCTGCCAACCCCTCGAAGGTTTCCTATGAACCCATCACCACCACTCTGAAGAGGAAACACGAGGAGGTGTGTGCCACCAGGATCCAGAGGGCGTTCAGGAGGTACCTCCTGCGGCGCTCGGTGAAGCAGGCGTCCTACATGTACAGGCACAGCCAGGACGCGCTGGGCGAGGACGCACCCGAGAAGGAAGGGCTGATTGCCACCAAAATGCAGGAGATCTATGGGAACTCCGGGACAGGTGTGGAGACAGCCCCTGCCCTGGGTCTCAAGCCCATTCCCAGCTCAGAGACGCCCCAAGATGCTCCTGAGGAAGCACAGGCTTGGGATAAGGAACACGTGGTGAAAGAGTCGCTGGTGTAACACAAGGAAGTTCCACCTCTGGCCTAGCCTGAAGAGACTTCATTTGTATCTCCTCTTCAAAGCTCTTCCATGCACAGATCTATAGATCTTAGATATTGAGCTAATTTCAGACATTTCAAGCAACCACCTTGAATTTCAAAGCAGGATCTCCTCCTGATCCTGGGTTTTACAGCCCGCTGCACTTGCAAAGAGTTAAATTCTTTTTCTTATGAGAACTCAAATGTGAAATCTGTTGTCAGTGAAAGAGAAACAAATTAGTTTTGAAATCATCTCATCATGGTAACGATGGTTTTCAGGTGTGAACAGAAGAGTATGGTTGTCCTTTCACTTAAAGTAATTATTTATTAATATTATTTCACAATTAAGAGATTTTCCTGTATTTTATTCTTCCAGAGTGCAGCCAAGCAACCAGTAAAGATGAGCCAAGTGAAATAATATTAAGAATAATTACGGAAAACAAAGGTTTTGTGAACAAAAATCTCCAAAGTCTTAAAGT
Organism: Euphonia xanthogaster; assembly: GCA_034509185.1. Classification (NCBI taxonomy): domain Eukaryota; kingdom Metazoa; phylum Chordata; class Aves; order Passeriformes; family Fringillidae; genus Euphonia; species Euphonia xanthogaster. The sequence goes on along the minus strand of JAYDZK010000112.1, from coordinate 4,080,487 downwards.
AGCACCTTTCTTTTGAACCTCTGAATAAGCTTGATGATTATTTTTTGTTACATACAAAAGAAAGTGCAATTATGTCTTAAAAGCTGGTTTGCAAAGCCAAAGCAAGGTATCTGCAGATTTGTTCTCAGGGTTAAATACCAAGTTTTCAAGGTCTCTCAATATGCATTGAAAGCAGAAATCGTTCAGGTCTCTGTAGGACGAAAGTAAACACTATTTATAGTCAGTATTTTTACTCTGTTTTCCCATTTCCATCCAGGTTTTGTGGCAGGAAAGCAATGGGCAAAGGTAGGATTTGGAAAATGTCCTCCAAGAATTCCCAGTCCCTGGGACAAAGCTTTCCAGGGTTTTTTTCTAGCCCTGTTGCAAGAGGAACCGTCCCACTGGAGTGCTCTTGGTTGGCATTCCAAATGTCCTCTTCGTTAGTGTTAATTAATGAGATGCACCCCCAGGGACAGGAGCAGATGTTTGAACAATCCTTTCAACAAGCTGCCTTAGGGGTGCCCTAAATCCCACCCAAACCCCAGGTGGCTGCATGGAATAAACGATCCCACTGGGGTGTGAATCCCAAAATCCTCAGGCAGAGCATCCTTCCCCAGGCTGGGGCTGCAGAGAGGCCCTGGTGGCACGTTCTGGATGGGCCAGGCAGGTCCCCACCAGGAAACCTCCAGGCAGAGGAGTGTTTTCCCATAGGGAAAAGGGATTTGCTGTTCTTCACACAGGTGAGCAAAAGGAAAGTAAATCAAGGAAAATGGCCTGGGCACAGCTGTGGCTGCCCCTGGATCCCTGGAAGTGTCCAAGGCCAGGATGGACATGGCTTGGAGTACCCTGGGACAATGGAAGGTGTCCCTGCCCCTGGCAGGGGGTGGCACTGGATGAGCTTTGAGGTCCTTCCAACCCAAACCATCCTGTGATTCTGTGAAAAATGGGCAAAAGGTCCCAAGTTCACCTCTGACCACCTTCTGCCTTCAAAAGGGAAAAAAAACCCTCTTGAGATCAAAACAAACATGAACCAAAACCTCTTCCAGTTCAAACAAGGTTGTTCCTGAAGCCAAAGGCTCTGATTTTTTGTACTCTGATGTTTCTCTTCTCTTCCCGGGCTGCTTCAGGCGCTGCCATCCCAGGGGCCCCACGGCCAGGCTGCCCAGGGGCGGTGCTGAGCTTGGCTTGGACCCACGAGCTGCCAGCCAGGTGGCAGAGCCGGGGACACTCGGCTTGTCCCTCGGCCGTGTGCCCTCATTTCCGTGCCGATGCTCGCTGCAGCAGGAGCCCGAGCTGCCGTGGCCGGCGTTTCCATGGGAAGCATCCCTGGCACGGCAGCCCCCGCCCGGACCGCGGTTCACAATCCATGCTGCTTCTACGTTTGTGTCGTCGGGCATGGGGAAATGCCCCAGAGCAGGGTTTGTGCGAGCTAAAGCCGTTTTTCTTTGTACATTTCTTACAATAAACAACTGTAAATGATCTGGTGTTACGGTTCCAAGTGTGTCAGGGCGTCCTGGGGGAGGAATGCTTTCCCTGTGCTGGGAGGTGTGAACACCCCTTCCCTTGGCTTCCTGTGCTCGGCCAACCTCAGCAGGACCTGGGGGTCTCATCCAGCACAGGAGCCCCCATGGCTGTCCCCTGGGACCTCCAGCCCAGCTCCCAGAGCTTCTGCTCATGACCCCATCCCTTGGAGCCCTCGATGCTCGCCGATGTCGGGAGCCACAGGAGAGACGCTGCTGCGGGCTCCACCAAGGACAGAGGAGGGTTTGGAGGAGGTTCAATCCCCGCGTTGCCCCACACAGGTTCCAACCCCACCCCAGCATCCAGGTGGGATCAGGTGAGCATCACTGGGAGAGGACAGGGATGGGCGAAGGAGGTTCTGCGTCAGCGAGGAGGAGCCGCCCCGGGCCCCGCTGACGTCCCCGGGGCCGCGGCCGGGCTCGGCCGCTGCTGTCCCAGGGCTGGCGTGAGCCTGCGCCTCGGGCGGGGGCTGCGGGGCTACACCCGGCTGGGCACGGCGAAGCCCAAACCTGGTGGACAGGGAGGGCTGGGGGAGGTGGGGAAGGCGCAGCTGCCGGCAGCGGCTCTGCCCTGGGAGCCGTGCAGCCAGAGTGGCCATGGGGAAGGGGTGTGGGGACATGGGACCCTCCCCGTGCGGCCACCAGGTTCCTCTACACCCCCTGTCGTGCTTGCTGTGAGTCCAGGGGACACTGAGCCCCTCAGGGCCTTTCAAGGGTGCCAGGGAGCCCTCAGGCAGCACAGGGGCTGATTTGATCACTGTCAATGCAAAACTTCTTCAGTTTGTGCCCCACTCCTGCTTTTACCTCCCAGGGCTCTCCCAGGCACCTCCAGCAGCCCAGCTTCCACCTGCAGCCCCAGAACCACATAAAAACCCCTCCAGTGCCTGCCAAGCATGTGGGCATCCCTTTCCCCTTGCCCTGCTGGGATATCAGGGCCAGGCTCTGCTCTTCCATCCAGACCCAGACCCATGGGTGACAGCAGCAGGGACTTGGCAGCACTGCCCCATATACAGATCCAGGAGAAGGCACCTCTCCCATCATCATGCCCTCATGGAGCCACTTTTTCTCTGGAAAACTTTATTTCTCTTGCTTCCTGTCCCTTTGCATGCAAAGTCAGGACAGGGCTGGTACCCAGCCCTCATCAGATGCTCAGAACTGGCAAAAACCCCTCCCAGCCTGCAGAAGATGAAGGTTTGGGGAGGCCCCAGGCAGTGGCACCAGGCTCTGGGGACCAACAGGACTGGCAGAAGTACCCAAAGGTGTTTTTCACTGGAGTTACAGTTCAGTGCTCACCCAACGAGCAACAGCAGGGGGGCAGAGCCTGGGGGAAACTGCTCCTGCAGCAGAGCTCACCTTGGGGCCTCGCTGTGCTTCCCTGGGGCCTGGCTGTCCCAAAGGTCCCATGGAGAAGGATCTTGGAAGTGGGGAAGGGTGGGCATGGCTGGTACACAAGTGACTCCTTGTTGTGGCCATTTCCCCATCCCCTGGGATGCAGGGATGGGAGCTGAGGGACCCATCCCACTGCATCCCACAACAAGCAACCCCACAAACATCCCCTATTCTTATCCTATTTCTGCTGCAGCTCTTGGCTTCTGGGCCACCATCATTCCCTGCCCATCCCCTTCAGGGCCAAACACCCTGGGGGAATCTGTAGAGCTGGGGGGAAGCCCTGGGGGTCACCCCGCTCCTGTCCTGTCCTCGGAGATGTGGCCAGGCAGCACCCATCCCATTCCTTGGGCACATCTCGTGCTCAGCCAGGTTTGGCACCTCCTGCTTTGCAGAGGGGTTAACCCAGCTCTGCTGCAGGGCCAGTCCTGGCCACCACCAGGGAATATTGGCACCACAGGGAGCCAACAGGGGACACCCCAGGGACAGGGAGAGGGACAATGCCCAGGGACAGGAGGATGCACAATGCCCAGGGACATGGAGAGGGACAGTGCCCAGGGACAGGAGGGTGGACAGTGCCCAGGGACAGGAGGGTGGACAATGCCCAGGGACACAGGAGTGGACAGTGCCCAGGGACAGATGGGTGGATGAAGCCCAGGGACAGGAGGATGCACAATGCCCAGGGACATGGAGAGGGTCAATGCCCAGGGACAGGAGGATGCACAATGCCCAGGGACATGGAGAGGGACAATGCCCAGGGACAGGAGGATGCACAATGCCCAGGGACCCGGGGCTCACAGGCACGGCCGCCCTGGCGTCTGCGCCGCATTCAAAACCAGCCCCGAGGGAAAGTCCCCGGCGGGGAGGATTTACATGAGCAGGAAAGGGGCCGTGCACAGAGTAGCAGCTTTGCCATTTTTAGGTACTGGGGCCAGGGTGGTGGAGCAGCCGCTGCTTCTGCAGAAGCACAGGTTGGATGTTTTCCTGCCCTGGGCACTGAAGTATGGCTGGTGTGGGCACGAGGCTCTGGCTGCTCCCAGTGACCCTCTGGCTGCTGCCTCTGCTCACAGGTAAGCGCCAAACGGGGTCTGCACTTCAGAGCAAGGAGCCAGGACACTGGCCTGGGCTGTGTCCCCTGCTCAGGGCCTTCCCCAGCTCTGCCTCTCAGTGCAATAATTTTAAGCTTTGTGCTGGTCTCTCTCAGTCCTGCTCTGTGCTGGGAGCCTTCCAGGGAGCCCGGAGGGCACACAGGGCTCGGAGCCTGGGGTTTGGGTTTTGCTTCTCTTGGGGTGTGCAGACAGGACACTTTCTGGGCCAGGCAGGTGGCTTTGGCAGAGCGGGTGCAGAGCCAGCCTGGCTGGGGCTGCAGGTGGCAGGAAAGAAGGGTTGTTGAGGTTTATTAACCATTTATTATTCTCAGAGGCCTGGGGATGGGGCTGGCACATCACCAAGGCTGTGGCCTCTGCTCTGTGGGGTTCAGTGCCCAGGAGCAGAGGAGAAATGGGAGGAAAAAGGTTTTGGGGTGATTTGTGGAATTTATGTGAACATCCCTGTGCTGTTCCCCTTGGAGAAGCAGCAGCAAAAGCCAGGACATGGCTCCTGTCCCCTTCCAGGTCCTCTTGCCTGTCCCTGGTGCAGGGACAGCTACAAGAACCTGAAGCAGATCCCACTCTCAGAGGGAAACGTGTGCCCATGGGACAAAGGGCATTTAAAGGGCTCCTCTGGTGGCCACACAAGCCCAGCATGGATTCAAGGCTGCAGGGTTTGAACGCGGCTCTCATGATGATTTTGGGGAAGGACAGGGGAAGTTCAGCCCTCCTGTGGCTGCAGTGGAACTCCTGACACCTGAGGGCTCTCAGGTGAGGGACCAGCCTGGTCTTCCTTTAGAAACTCAACAGAACCTGGGGAGCAAAACCTTGGCTGGTGGCCCTGCGGGTGACAGGGACACAGCCAGTGCCCAGCCAGGACAAAGGGCATCTCTCATCCTGGAACAAAATTGAATGGGGCAGGAAGGGAGGATTTTCCTGCAGAGGTGTCGGTGCTGAACGTGGACAGGGCAGCAGGGAACCTGGAAGGGGCTCTGGGTTAATCAGAGGCTCTGGCCCCTGCCCAAGCCAGGAGGTCCCGGCAGGCTGGGAGTCTGCAGGAGGGTGGCACAGAGCTCAGGCTGGGGAACTGAACCTTCCTTCTTCTTTTTCTGTTCCTTCTTCTCCTTCTGGGTATGGGGAGGTTTGCAGCTGCCCTGTGGGGAGGTGCTGCAGCCCCACCTCCATGCCAGCTCCTCCACAGGGTTTGGTGAATCTCCATTGAGAGGAGGGAACTGGGCACTCAAGCGGGGCAGTAAACAGGGCTCGGGCTTCCTGCCCAGCTGCAGCAAGAGGAACCAGCCCAGAGGCACTGGAGCTGTGGGCAGGGCACCCGTGGGTGCTGGGGGGGTCCCCACCTCCCCCTGCTTCCTGCACTGCAGGTCCCACAGCATCAGCCCTGGTCCCAGGGGGATGTGTGGCCATGGGATCTGGGAACACCCCTGGCCACCACAGAGTTCTAAGCCCAGGAAATCCCAGCAGGGAAGGGTTTCTGGTTGGTTCAGGGAGTGAAAATACAGAGCTGGGAGTATCTGGAGCCTTCCCAAGAGGCATCAGCCTCAGGGACATTTTAGACAGCAGATTTCACTGGGGTATCAACCAGAAAACAACCTGGAAAACTTTCAGGAGATAGGATGGAAATCGAAGGGTTTTTACCCAAATCTGAGCTGCCCAGGTCCTCTGAGCAGGAGGCAGTTGTTGTCCTGTTGTTGCTCCATCCCTGTGGAGTGGGCAGGAAGGGCCAGGGCACGTCCATCCCTCTGGGACATCCTGGCGGGCTCCTGGCCATGATCTCAGGCCCTTCTCCTGTCTTGCAGGTGGGACCCCAGCAGACAAGAACAGCACTGGGAACAGCACAGGTACCCCCAGACCTGCTGGGCTCCTCCTCTCCGTGTGTCCCCAGGGTCCTCCTGTCCCACAGAGCTGCTGTCCCACCCCCCACAGGCTTTTCTCCCACCAAAGGCCATTCCCAGGCTGTGACATCCCCCGTGGCTCATCCCCAGTCATGCTCCTTCCTCTCCCTCTGCAAGGTCGGGTCTGCTTTGTCTTCCCTGAGCACCCACGGGTTTTCCCTCTGCATTTGCTGCATGGCCAAGTCTGGGACCATCACTGGCCTTGTGCCACAGCACTTGTGCCACTGTCCTTGGCCATTCCTACCCATGGGGCCCTAAGGGTGACCTCTGCAACCCAAACAGGCTCCTAAAGTCACCACTCTGGGACTAAACATGGCCAAAAAATACAAAATAAAGCAAAAGGCCAAAGAATGTGGAAGCAGAAGAGAAACCAGCCGGGATTCCACTGGCTGTAATTTTGGAGCTGGGATTAACTCAATGTCCACAGAGAGGGGTGGGAGCAGGACAGAAGTATTGGAGCAAAGATATTCCCACAGAAAACTGGAGTTCCCATTATGACCCCCTGTGAAGGCTGACCTAGAACAGAGACTAGACAGAGATGAAGGATGCAGGTAGGTATTTATTGGAAGGCCTCAAGGGATGCACCTTAGGCAGCACAAGAGCCCAGCCAGGGCTACATCCCAGGTGAACCCAAAATGGTCACAAAATGCCCCACTGGTCACGGGGTCTCACACTTTTATAAGTTTTGGTCCATTTGCATATTGGAGTTCATTGTCCAACTCCAGCCCCAGCCCATGCAGTCCCAGCCTTGTTTTTCTCTCTCCAGCCCACGGTGTTTGTGTCTTGGGCCTGAGATCTGGATCATTTGTCCTTGGTCCCCAACTAGAGCAGGCATTGTTTTGTCTCCCTGCTCTGTGCACAGAGCTCACCATCCCCTCATGTGAAGCCCAGACCCATCCACTAAAGCAGCATATAACCTGGAAAATAGAAAAGCTCAAACCTTTAAAAGCAGACTTCCACCAAAAACCTCAGATCTCATAGAATCACAGAATATTCTGATTGGAAAGCACCCCCAAGGATCATCCAGTCCAATCCCTGGCCCTGCCCAGACACCCCAACAATCCCACCCTGGGCATCCCTGGCAGTGGGGTCCAAACTCTCCTGGAGCTGCACCAGCCTCGGTGCTGTGCCCATTCCCTGGGGAGCCTGGGATGAGAATAATTCCCCAAAACCAAGCTGGCTGCTCAAAAGCAGCATGAAAACAGGAAGCTCTTTGTTTGGGAGGTGCTGGGGGCTCTCATGGCAGCGGCTGCAGTGACAGCCTTGTCCCCTGCAGATGGCAGGTGTCCCCCGGTGCACCAGAACGTGCGGTACGTGGCCGTCAAGAAGAACATGCCCATCTACCTCATGTGCTACTCCCAGGAGCCCCAGGTCATGCAGTGGTACAAGACAGCAGAGAACAGGGATGACCTCTCTGTGCTGGATCAGAACACAGCCAGCTACCACATCGAGAGGACAAACACCTCCATCAACCTGACCCTCCTCAGGACCAGCTCCAAGGACAGCGGGATCTATGTGTGTGACAGGAAGGGCTTGGTGCAGAAGGAGAAGCTGCACTCGTGTGGAACAGAGCTCCAGGTCATGGGTGGGTGGCAGCTCCCCATCCTCCTGCACCCCAAGAGATGCTTTTCTCCTTCTCTCCCATGTCCCCCTCCATGTGAACCCCCCATGGTGCTCCCACACCTCCTCCTCTCCCTGTGCTGGTGGGACCTTCTCTGACCCAGCTGTGGGTGCTCTGTGGCACCCCAGAGGTTCCACTCCTCACTGCCAGCCCCAAGGAGCAGGACAACCTCCTTGGGTCTGCCCTGGCATAGCCATCCTGCAAAAACCAGGGACATGTTCCTCTAATAAATCAGATTTGTCCTGCTCCTGGTGACTGGTGTCCCATCCCAGAGCTGGTCCCTGATGCCAGCCTTGGGGGCAGCTGCCGTGCTCTGGTCTCTCCCAATGCAGAGGACAGGTCACTCTGGTCCCCACATCCCCCCTTGGTGACACATTTTGGCCCTGGAGAGCTCATCCCTCCCGCTGCAGCCTGGCACAGAGGTGACCTGGGTTCTCTCTGTGCTGCTGCTCCCAGGTACCAGCAGCATCAAGCAGTTCCAGAACAGGAACACGCTGAAAGATGCCATCATCATCATCCAGTCCATCCTGCTCGTCATCTTCATCAGCATCCCCATCCTCCTCTTCCTAGATAAGGCAAGTGACAGTGCTCCAGCAGAGGGGATGTCTCCAGCTGGGCTCACAGCAGTGTCCTGCCCAGGCAGGCCAGTCCTGGCTGTGGGATGGGTTTGGGGTTGTGGGTGGGAACGTGGATATCTGAAATGGGAACACATCCATCTCAAATGCTGTGTGGGGACTCCTTGGATGTGCCTGTGGAAGTAGTGGGACCTGGCCTGGGGGACCAAGGCGGGGGACAGGGGATCCTGGTGGGTGCTGACCCCAATCTGTGTTCTCCATAGGGTGAAGACAAGAAGAGCCCAGAGGAGGACCACACCTATGAGGTAATTAATGACAGCAGGATGTCCCTAACATCACCTGAGCCTTCACACAGGGGGTTGTGCCCCTGCTGGGTGTCTGCTGGGGGTCACCTTGTAGCCCCTTCTTCGGGAGGAGGATCAGGGCACCTTCCTCCCAAATTACACATCAGCTGTGCTGAGCTGCCCCAGGAAGCACCCAGTGCACATCCAACATCCAACATCCAACCATGTCCATCCTCTGTCCCTGTCAGAAGCTGCTCCAGGCTCAGGGGGAGCAGCCTGGGAGGGTCCCCAGCTGGGTGTCCCAAGGGATGTGCTGTGGCTGGAGCCCCCTGCCATGTCTCTCCCTCCTTGTCATTCCTGCAGGGGCTGGAGGTGGAGCAGATGGCCACCTATGAGGACATCACTCCTTTCCGGGATGTGAAGGCCAAGTGGACGGTGGGGGAGCACCCAGGTGAAGAGTGAGGGGTCCTGTGCCCCCTGCCAGGCCCTGCCAGCACCCTGCCAGCCCCCGTGGGGACAGATCCCCTGGAGCACGGCTCTGCCCGGATCCCGAGCTGCCAACACCTGCACAGCCAAGGGCTGGGAGCCTGCTGCCCTGGGGTGCTCACGTGTCTGGGCTGTGTCCCCAAGGCTGCCCCACCCCACTGTCACTGTCCCCACCCTGCTGACCAACCCCTAAAGCCTCTGTAGAAATTAGGAGTCACCTGTGATCCCCCAGCAGCAAACTGGTCACGCAGCCCGGGCACTGAGCTCCAGCCTGGCCAGTGCCAAGGAAGGACTGGGAATGAGGGCTCTGCTCCAGCCCCACCACCCTGGGAAGGACAGGACCAGGCACTGCAAGGACACTGCCAACAGCACCGTGGGGCTGTTGTGCAAGGCAGATTTCGGGCCACCCTTCAGCTGCCAAAGCCATGGCTGTGTCCACAGGCCCAGCTGGCAGAGGTCTGAGGTGCAGCATCCCCCAAAAGCACCTCCTTTTCGCCAGACTATGGAAGAGCTGGGGAGAAAGGTCTCACCCCAAGGCTTGCTGCTTCCCAAGCAAGAGCTGGCCCCTGTCACAAGGTCGTCCCCATGGTGAGGGACATGTGTGACCTCAGAACATCGGGAAAAATAATAAATTGTGGGAAAAAAAACCTCCAACTGCTTTTGAAGTCCTAATAAAGGTAATGGGTGAACCCTCATCCTGCTCCATCCTGCTGTGCCCATTCCAGGGGTGTCCCATAACCCTGGTGCTGATTTCTTGGGAATAATGGGCAGCTTTTTGGGTCCAGCGTAGCTGGAAACCAAACTTCACCTCTTCAAACTTCACCCAGAGGGCAGGCAGGGATGGAAAACCAAGAGCAGATGTGAGACTACCCCATGGAGACCTCAACAGTGCCAAAACATCAACTTGGGATGGGATAAAGAGAATCACCAGGATCCAGAGCAGGAGAACAGGACCAGCAGCTCCACTCTCAGCTAGATCTGGGCTTGAAGGAGAAGCTAAAAAACATCTGGAGATTGGGTTTGTCATTAAATTTTCTTGGCATGGCAGCAACAGCTGAGGGTGGTGGGCTCAGGGCCAGCTGGGCACCCAAACCAGGGCTGGGGGGGCGCAGTGGGCATGGGTGCTTGGCTGGACGAGGGTGACAAGGACTGTGTGGCTCAAACTGTCCCTTCTCAGAGAGCCCAAGGCCTCTGTGTCCTGGTGTTTCACGACATTTTGGGCTCCAAGCAGCTCCTGCAACTGCTCTGCACCCCAAAAACAGACAGAGAAGGGTAACATTCTAAGCAAAAAAGGCTTTTCAGAAGCAACAGGATGGTTCTTTACCAGTAAAGCAACTCCGTGGAAAACTGGAATTCAGTTTAAACAGCACAAAAAACAGCATTTTGGAATTGATTTGTACTAGTTAAATAAAACTACACCAAATTAGTTCTGCCACATATATATATAAGTTATTTAAGCATATTTTACTTATAAAATTGGTTAATTAAAAAAAGGAACATTCACAGGGAGAGAAAAGAACTGGCTGATCCTGGTTTCTACATTTGCCAAGATTTTAGGACTAGCAGAGCTCATCCCTCCATTCCTTGTTTTCAGTTTCCAAATGGAAGATGGAAATTTTTTCTGGCCTTCCCAGCTCCAGATTCCTCAGATCTGTGTAAACAACTCACTCAAGTGACTGAACAGAATAATAGAAAAAAATAAAGAAAATTTTCTGTTTGCACCTAGTGAAGAACCACTTGTGTCAAAAGCAGGTTTTGTGACCCCAGTCCTGCTCTGCTGCTCCCTCAGCCCAGGGCTTTGGCCTCCTTTAAAATGCCAGAAGTAAATAAATATTTCTGTAGTGTTGTTGGTTTATTTGAAATGATTGGAGTAGTTTTTAAGGAGCCTGGAGATGGGGGTTCATTTCATTCTATATTGAGAGTGGTCTGTGTTTAAAACACATTTAATGTTAATAAATATATCAGTCTCTACAGTCCAGGCTCTGTGTTTTGTCCTGGTTTCTGTCATTGAATCATGGAATCACACAGGTTGGAAAAACCCTTTAGGATCATTGTGTCCCCCAGCACTGCCAAGGCCACCACTAGCCCCTGTCCCCAGGTGCCACATCCACACACCTTTTAAATCCTTCCAGGGATAGGGACTCTACCACTGCCAGGGCTGGACAACCCATCCAGTAAAGGAATTTTCCCTCATATGCAATCTAAACCTCCCCTGGCACAACTTGAGGCTGTTTCCTCTTGTCCTTGGGAGAAGAGACCGACCCCACCTGGCTACAACCTCCTTCCAGATAAGAGTAGGGAGAGAAATTCCCTGTTTTCCATCGGGATGCTCAGGCAGACAGGTGGGGTGGCCTGGGGAGCTGAACCTGGAGGTTCAGCCTCATCTTTTCACAGGAGTTCAGTGAAACCCAGCAGCTGCAGCTCAGGCAAATAATCCCCATAAATGTGACATGGAATTTCTCCTTGGAGCAGAGAGTTAGGAGAGATAATCCCCCACACCCCGAACCCTCTGCAGAGGTGGGCTGTGGCTCAGCAGCAGCTCCTCGGTCAGGATTCCCTGGGCTGGGGATCACCAGGACCCCGGGAGCACACCCAGGAAAAGCTGCTTCACTTGTTTAAAACCTCAGGGAAAGGTGGGTGGACATGGAGCCATCCTGAAGAGAATGGAGGGTTTTTTTCATTTCCAAGGAAAGTGGAAATCATGGAGTGTGACACTGCTTTAGATGGGATGCTGTGGTTTGGGAATGCAGGAATCACAGAGCCAGAAATTGGCCCGGCTGAGGTTTGGGAGCCGCTTATGCAACCACGGCTCTGCCCGCCCGGCGCTCGTCATGGCGCCGCTTCTGCCTCATTTACTGCGAGACAGCGCCGGGGACAAAGGCAGCCCCGGGGAGCGCTCCGTGCCGGGACAAAGGCAGCCCCGGGGAGCGCTCCGTGCCGGGACAAAGGCAGCCCCTGGGAGCCTGCCCCGGCTCGGCCCGGCCCCTCCGTGCCGGACCATGTGGGTTTAGCACGGCTCTGACCCCGAGCTGCGCAGGACGCGGGAGCTGCAGTGACACAGGGGCGTCATCCAGGGCTGGGCTGGGCTGAGCCCTGACGGATTTAAACACGAGCTGGAGTAGAAAACATAAAAACACGCCCAGATGTTGCCGCTGTGGGGTGACGGGACACCTGATAGCGGCAGGACCCGCTGTTCCCTCTGCTGCCGGGACTGACATTTCCCCGTGACACCACCGCGTCTCCAGCAGCAACACCCGGGGGCTTCTCGGAACAGCCCTGCTCTCCCTCATGTTTATCGAGCAGCTCTCCTCTCTCTACTCCCGCAGCTCCAGTGGCTCCGGGGTGATGCTGCTGCTTGGAAACCAGAGCCACACACAGCAAATGGGGCCTGGGCGAGCCAAATCACCTCTGGACACAGGACATCCCCTGAACACCAGACAAAGGCCAAACCAATCTGGTTTGGGGCGATGGGGGCTTTATGTGGAGTAAAAGTCCTTTAAATACCCCTGGAGCTGCCCATCCCAGGTTCTGTCTTGTTTTTCTCAAAAGCAGGGATGGGTGGACTGTGTCCTCTCTTCTTCAAGGCCAGGCTGGATGGGGCTTGGAGCAGCCTGGGATAGGGGAAGGCATCCCTGCCCAGGGCAGGGGTGGCACTGGATGGGCTTTAGGGTCCCTTCCAACCCAAACCACTCCACAATTCTCTGATTCCCTTCCCTATCTCCTCTTCTCCATCCCTCCTATCTCCTTTCCCCACCATTCCTCTCCTCAATCCCACAGTATTTCATGTTTGCATCTTAGGCAGGAGAAGGAAGATGCTCATGACCAGGTTTTCCCACAGCCTTGTCCAGGTGAGGATCAGAGAAAGCTCCCAGAGCTCTGGATTTGCAGTGGCCAGGTTGAAATCCAAACCAGCACCAGGGCAGGACAGCTCCTTGTCTTCCCTGTGACAAACCAGCTGAACTTTTGACATTTTGGGGGAAATTAGGAGCAATTCCTTGGCAGAAATAGGATTCATGTGACAACATCCAGCCAGCTCTATTCCCACAAACAATAGAGAGTAAAACATCACAGAATTATGAATCTTTTAGGTTGGAAAAGGTTTCTAAGATCATCAGTCCAACCATTCCTCCAGCACCACCAAGGCCACCACTAACCCCTGTCCCCAAGTGCCACATCCACACAACTTTAAATCCCTCCAGGGATGGGACTCCGCCACTGCCCTGGGCAGCTGTGCCAGTTCAGGAAGAACTTTTCCTTAATATCCAACCTAAACTTTTCCTAAATATCCAACCTGGTGCTACTTGCCACTTGCTTTAAGCCAGAAATGTCCCAGGGTGGTCAGCCCTGTGGGCCAAGGTGGCAGAGCCAGGCAGGAACATCAGGAGGACACAACCAATCCCACCACAATCTGATTTGGGTCTTGCTGTGATGAGGAAACTTTTAATTGCAATAAACAGGAGAATATGGCGAAATCATGGAGCACTGGTCTCATCCGGAGGCAAACAAAGCTCCCCAAGCTGCACATCTGTGAAAATGCCTGGGATGAGGTAGCACCACTGTGAACACTTATGCATTTATGCAGGGGGAAGGTGCAGAGCTGTTGTTGTGATCATGGACACACAGATCCATTTTAAACAGACCCCCTGCTATATAAGGGGGGGCTCCACAGTTTCCTTCACCAGGTGAAAGAAGGAAACATTCCCAACCAAGCCACACCTGAGCAACTCACCAGCAGAAATGGCTCCAGGTACATTTTATTTCAGTTTTAAAGGATTTCCAGTGCTGGGTTTGTAGGGTAACAGGAGATGATGATGATGATGATGATGGGGTGGTTCTGTGGTGGGCTACACATACTCCTTACCATTCCTAAATTAAAATATGTCAGTTTCTAAATCCATGAAAAAGAAAACCTTTCCCTGAAGTGTGACTCTAATCCACTAATTAATCTTTAACATAAAGTGGGCAAGGAGACAGTTGCGAGCCTAAAGAACAAGATCAAGTAATAGTTACTATTACCATAAATGTTGGCAGGGATAATAAAACTCATATTCCAAACCTCAGACAGGGATGAGGATGATGTCTAATAATGTCCAAGTCCTACAGGCTCCAGGGCATTCTTCCTCCTAAGGGTCTTTGTTTCAGATGAGCTTTGTGGTCTGTGTGAGCACAGGTGGACATTTGTGTTGGATGTCAGGGGCTGAAAACCTTTAGGTTTGATCAAGGCCACCAAATCCTAAAGGTGTGACCCAGGGACCAAAAGCAGCTGGTCACAGCACAGGTGATGCCACCAGCTCTTGTCCCAACGAGGGCAGGGACAACGCCTAGGGGAAAACATGAGTATGTCAGGGAAAACCACAGGGACACCCCTTATTTTTCTTTGAGCAACCACAATTCCAGCCAGGAAGATGCTGCTGATCTCACTGGGAGCAGCCCCAGCCCTGAGGGCAGGTCCAGTGAAAGGGTCTCCCTTGATTTTGGGGAGGGCTGAGCCCACCCAGTGTCCAACAGGGCACCACAGAAGGTGAGCGTGGATCCAGCATGGGCAGAACAGGCTGGGAATGAATTCCCAGGTGTCACCTCCTCCTCAGCACAGTCCCAAGGACTCCCAAAACCTTCCTCTCCACTTTGCAGGGTCCTGGCTCTCTCCTCTGGCCATTGCTGTGATCACCCTGGGACTGCAGGGGCCACAGGCAGCTGCCACCTTCCCGGCCATGCCCCTGTCCAGCCTGTTTGCCAACGCTGTGCTGAGGGCTCAGCACCTTCACCTCCTGGCTGCCGAGACCTACAAGGAGTTCGTGAGTGCTGTGGCCTGAGGGCACCTCCTCTGTGTTTCCTTGATGGCTCCAGGACTGTAAAACTTCCCAGAGAATTCCCAGCTGTTGGTGTCTTTGCCAGCTCTCAGGGAGGAGAAGGAACCTTAACAGGATAGGGCAAGTTGTGTCCCACCAGCCCGGACACTGTCACCTCTCTGTCCCCTCTCTGATGCCTCCTTGGGGCCATTTCCACCTGTGTCCAGACCCTCTGCACAGGGGTAACTGGGAGGTGGCACAGATATTTTGCAGGATTTCCCTGTGTTGGTCACCTTTCTCCCTGGGAGGGTCTGAGTGCTTAAACCCAGCAAGTGTCTGCTGCTACCCAGGAGCTGGCACAGGCTGTCCCTTTGGCACAGGCTGTCCTTTTGGCACACACTGTCCCTGGGGATCATCTCCTCCTTGGGAGAACCTGTCCCGGGTGTGTTCTGTTCCTCCTCCTCCTGCTGCAGTTTGCCTGGAGCAGTGTCTGCCCACCCTTTGTGCCACCCTGTTCCCTCTGGTGACACTGAGTCACCTGCTGCCCATGGGCACAACTGGCCCTTACTGAAGAGCAGCACCTTGCCCTAGGGAGAGGGAAACTTTCGGGGCAGCTGTTGTGCCAACACACAAACTCCTGTTTCCCACCCTGTCCAGAGGCACCTCCTGTCTCCCATTTATTCCTTGGAAAGAGGAACCATGCAGGACAGCTTGGGAATTCTGTGTGCTCTTCTCCAGCCCAGGGGCAGCAGACCTGAGTGTATCTGGGATGTCTCCACAGGAACGCAGCTACATCCCAGAGGACCAAAGGCACACCAACAAAAACTCCCAGGTAGCCTACTGCTACTCAGAAACCATCCCTGCTCCCACGGGGAAGGAGGATGCCCAGCAGAAAACGGTGAGTTCTGAACTGGAGCAGGCACAGGTCTGTCTGTAGAGTCCCCACTGCAGGATCAGAGGATTTCCACCTGTGAGACCTTTGGTGTTTTCACCTTCCTCTCTCTTCTTTGCTGTTTAAACCCTGCAGACTCTTCTGGGTTACACTATAAATCATTCCCAGCTCCAGCATGAGAACACTGCTGTCTGCACAGGACCTGGGGCTGTGTGGTGCCCTCAGCCTGCAAACTGGAGCTGCAGGAGCAGTGTCCCTCTCTGGGTCACTCCAGGCTGCTCCAGAGGGAGCAGGACACTCCACCAAACACCACAGCTACTCAGCTTTGACCCTTTCCTGCCTCAATTTCAGGACATGGAGCTTCTCCGGTTTTCCCTGGTTCTCATCCAGTCCTGGCTGACCCCAGTGCAGTACCTGAGCAAGGTGTTCACAAACAACTTGGTTTTTGGCACCTCAG
This sequence comes from Euphonia xanthogaster, assembly GCA_034509185.1. Lineage (NCBI taxonomy): Eukaryota > Metazoa > Chordata > Aves > Passeriformes > Fringillidae > Euphonia > Euphonia xanthogaster. The sequence continues at coordinate 4,064,500 of JAYDZK010000112.1, read as the reverse complement.
ACAGGGTGTATGAAAAGCTAAAGGACCTGGAAGAAGGGATCCAAGCTCTGATTAGGGTAAGTCCCAGCATGACCGTGGAATAACAGAGATCTTCCAAGCACGGGGCACTCTCAGGGAACCACAGACCATGAGAAATCTTCCTGAATTCCACAGGCCATGCTTTGGACTTTGCTTCCCTTTAGATAACAATATCATGACCCCCAGTGCACAGGTCCTACCAATGAGGAGGGTAAGAACACAGGACAGGTGTTACCAGCACTGCCACCACCCCTCACGGAGCAGATTCCACCAGGAATCACAACATTCCAATCCAAAATCTTTCCAAACCCAGCACCAAAGAATTCCCAACATTGGACAAACAGCAGCACAGTTTGTTACATCTCCAGGCAAAGTACTTTGAAACGGGCAAATTTTGCAAGGTTTGAAATCTCACAACATTTTACAAACATGTTTTTGTGCAGGGAAGGACTCGCTCTGATGTTTCCCTCTTCCATTAATACAACACTCCAAGCTGAGTGCTGGAGGGGGCTCTCTCCAAGGAAGATCTTGTCAGAGTATCCCAGAATGGTTTGGGTGGGAAGGGACCTCAAAGCCCATCCAGTGCCACCCCTGCCATGGCAGGGACACCTCCCACTGTCCCA
>JAYDZK010000112.1:4015326-4032290 GCA_034509185.1 Euphonia xanthogaster | reverse complement strand
AAGTGTCCAAGGCCAGGTTGGACAGGGCTTGGAGCAGCCTGGGATAGTGGAAGGTGTCCCTGCCCATGGCAGGGGATGAGACTGGATGGGCTCTAAGGTCCCTTCCAGCCCAAACCATTCTGGGATTCTATAAATAAATTCCTTCTCCAGCCTCTCATATCCTTAGGAAGCTGTGAGCAGTCACAGGGGCTGGAGCAGCCCTCGGACACTTCCTCATGCCAGGCCCTGCTGTGCCGGCTGAGGGATCCAGCTGTGCCTGCTGAGGGATCCAGCTGTGCCTGGTGAGGGGTCCAGCTGTGCCTGGTGAGGGGTCCAGCTGTGCTGTGAGTGTCCTTCTGACACCATGTGTTCTTCTCAGAGGCTCCAGGCACAGCTGGGTTTCACAGACAGCCCCGAGTGAGGAGCAGAGCAGGAAGCCGAGTCAGAAGTCAAAGGTCCCTTGCTGTCCCTGCAGTGGCAGCTGACCTGGCCAGGCTGCCCCGATGTTCAGATCAGGTCTTTGCAGGGTTTTCCATATGAGGAGGATGCTGTTTTTTCTCTGTCTCCCCCCAAAGCAGCAGAGCAGCCCTGGCACCCCCCAGCATGGGGAGATGCTGAGGTTCATCTGCCTCATGGAGAACCCAAAGCCTTCTAGTACTTGGAGGGGCTTTTAAAAAGTCTGGAGAGGGACTTTACATGGGCAGACAGTGACAGGACAAGGGAGAATGGGTTTAAACTAGAAATGGAGATTCAGACTGGATATTGGCAATAAATTCCTCCTGTGAGGGTGGGCAGGCCCTGGCACAGGGTGCCCAGAGCAGCTGGGTCTGCCCCTGGATCCCTGGCAGTGTCCAAGGCCAGGTTGGACGGGGCTTGGAGCAGCCTGGGATAGTGGAAGGTGTCCCTGCCATGGCAAGGGTGGCACTGGGTGGGCTTTAAGGTCCCTTCCCAACCCAAACCATCCTGGCATTCCATGATTCTTTCCCATCTCCCCTGACAGCTCTGTGCTGATAGGGTCTGTCCCAGCTGGGTTTGGAGCAGCATCACTCCTCTGGCGTGTGACAGAGAGCTGAACTGCTGTCACCTCTCCCCAGGCTCTGCTGGGGGTGACACCCCTTGTCCAGGCCACCTAATGCCACTCCCACTTGGATTTTGTGTGCCTTTTCCAGGCTTGGGCATTCCAGGTGACACAGGGCAAGGGGAGCAGTCCCTGGCTGTGCCTGTGGCACTGCTGGCCAGACCTGCCTGGGGGCTGCCTGAGGGCCCTCACTGGGGTTCATGACTCCCTCCTGGTCTCTTGGCCATGCTCTATTTTGCCTGAAACTCTCCTGGTCCCTGGGAAGTGTCCCCAGGCATTGTCCCTGGAATCACAGTACCTTTCCATGTCAGTTACTCCCAGCTCAGATCCCACAGTGTCCCGGCCATGAGCACCTGAAGCATGCCTCAGGGCAGGACCCATCCCTTGTGGGTGGCACCAGGAGCCCTTTCCCTGGCAGGTGAGTGGGGTGGAACCCCTGGGTGCTCAGCCATGCCCTCCTTGTCCCACAGGTGACATGTGAAGGCAGCGTGGGGAGCAGCAGCAGCAGCAGAGATGCATTCCAGCCACCCCGAGGACCCCAAGGAAGCCATCCAGGTGAGCCAGAGCCCTCAGTGCTCCCCAGACAGCTCCCAGTGCAACTCCAGGCACTGCTGGGAACAGGTAGGACTTGTGGGTGCTGCCAGCTGGGATTAGGATGATTTATACTGGGATTGGAAAGGGATCCTTGATGGTTTGTCTGGGTTGGGGGATTAAAGGAAATAAGGGCTTAAATCACACGGCCGTTGCAAGACCTCATGTGGGGCAGGGAAGGTGCTCAGCTCTGATACCTGGATGAAGAAGCATTGTCCCCCCCAGTCTGGGGTCTCTTCACCCAACTTTGGGAGTCTAAACACATTCAACAAGCAAAATCCATCATCAACAGTTAAACCCAAGTGTTTTATTCCTCCCATGGATGAATCCATGCATGACTGATAAAATCATCTGCACTCTTTATTCTTCTCAGCCCTCAGTGCTCCTTCCATGGACCAGCAGACCTGGAGGGCAGCTGAAAAAGCTGGAAAACAGCACCCCAAATAAGGGACACACTCCCCTGGCTGATGTCCTTGAGCTACACCTGCTGGGAATCTTATTTAGATGCTGGAAAAAATATCACAGGCTGGAAATTTAATATGGGTTTGTGCAAGCCAGTCCAGGCTGGAGTTAAAATGTGCGGAGCCCTGCTCAGGGAGCATTCAGCATTTGCTGGAAATGCTGCGTGGTGCTGAAACATGGACTGTTTGGTTGGAATTTGAGGAGGAATTTGTGGTGTTTTCCAAGTGCCTGCTGGGAAACACAGCCTCGATTTAACATAAAGATAAAATAATGGTTGGTTGAGATATCCAGGCTCAGCTGCTTTAGGAAAAATCTTTTCCACTGGCGTGAAATTGCTAAATTCATCAAACTTGCTGCTTTTGACTGGTGGAAGAGGAAGTAAAGCTGCTGGAAGGCAAAATTCCCACATCGCAGAACCCACTGAGTCTCTCTGAGGGCAGCAGCTGAACCCCGATGTCCTTCCAAACCCCGCTGTTTTGGGGCACGTCCCCTGAGTGTTTACCCTGCACAGCCAGTGAGGTCGATGGCTTTGATTTCTGCTGGCAGGCCCCGTGTCACATGTCACATGCTGCTTGGGCTGACCTGCACAAGCTCAGGGGATCCATTCCCTCCTCTGGGTTTCTCCTTTCTCACCCATACTTAATCCTCATGTTTCCCCCGAGAGAGCTCCTGGAAAGAACCAATTCCTTTTTCCCCATCCCCTTAAGCCATTTCCTGTCTGCAGAGGAAGCACCACACACTCTAAAGGCAACCCCAGTTTCTGAAACACCAGACAAAATTGCATAAATTATTATTTTTATAACAAAATAAGCCAGATGACAGGAGTGTGAGTCCCCGGCTTGACTGGTTCAGCCACTCCAAAGAGTGAGGACGAGACAGGAGTCATGGTGTGGCGCTTGGCTGTGGATAAGCCTTAGTGGTTTTTGAGCTCTTATACATTAAATCCTTCCTAATATTTTCACTTTTATAATCCAAACCTGCCCCTCCTGTCTTGCAGCTGATCAAGAAGCAGCTGGTGAATGCCATCAAGGCTCTGCAGAAGCAGTACGTGAGCTCGGACGCCGTGGTCACCAGCGATGACAGCAATGCCAACACACTCTGCAGTGCCCTGGAAGCTGTGTTTGTGCACGGCCTGAAGGCAAAGCACATCAAGGCAGAGAGTGGGGGGAAAGGGAAGAAATCAGGGGGTCGAGGCCCCCTTCCCCAGCCAGTCTTTTGGGGCCTGCTGAAGAGCATCACACATCGGTGAGCGGCTCTTGCTGCTGGCAGGGATTCATGGGCTCAGGTTTATCCCTTCTTTTGCTGCTGTCAGATTCAGGGGAATGAGGAGGATGGCTCCAAGGACAGATATGTTTCTCCCCATCTGTGTGCTCAGTCCCCTCAGCTGCAAGCAAGCATGCTCTCACAGGGCTTTGGGGTCCCTGCCAGCACCCTGGGAGATGGAAATAGCAGTGAAGCCCCTGTGCTGCCAAGAGGGGCTGAGCCCCCACATTCCTGCTCAGTGTATGCTGGGGGTGAGCTGATGTCCCCAAAAAGTTGAGGATTGAAACTGAAGACACACCCCTTTCTCATTTATTCCTGGGTGCCAGGCTGGATTTCTGGGCCCAGTGGAGCCCCAGTGGCCACACTGGTCTCCAGCAGTGGCTGCTTATGCACAACACAGGGATCTGGGCTCTCTCCTGGCCTGGATCTGCTGGGACTGGTTGGCCCCGTTTCCCCATGTCTCAGCCAGCCTTTAAGGAGGTCTCTCCTGAGTGATCACTGTTTACTGGGTTTTTCTAAGCCACTCCCTAAGTCATGTTCGCACACAGTAAATAACAGCCCACACAAATTGTTCTGAAAGCCTCATCCAGCTCCATCACCAACTCCTGAATTATGAAAGAGCAGATGAAAATAACTCTTTCACATGCTAGGGGGGATATTTTTGTACCCTTTGAAGGTTTTTTCTTCTGTCTTGAGAGACAGATTAGGAAAGAAGTCTTACAAAACCTTTGCTTTGGTTTTTGAGGTGTGTGAGTGAGCTGGGAGCAGGGAGGATCAGGGAGCATGCTGTCACTGTTGGATTTTAGGGAAGAGCAGCTGAATTCAGGAGTTTGGGATTACTTGAGCTCAGCCCCAGTCAGGTTGGTTTTTGGGGCTGCCACGACACTCTTCACTGTGTTTTGACTGCTTTTAAATTTGAAGTGAGAATTTAGACACATGGTTGTCAACAAGGAGGATCCAGCCAGCACAATCCCCACAAATAGACAAGGACAGCAGGAATTCTCTGCATCATTCAGTGCAAGCAGGGGGTGGGAGATGCCTTCAGTCAGAGAGGATGGTCAGCCAGAGGCACTGCAGGGCTGCCTGGGGTCCTTACCAACATATTTAGTTTGGGCATTCAGGAGCCGTCTCCCTCCATGGAAAACCACACTTTCCACGGAGGAGAGAGATTTCCCACAGCTTGTTTTATCCCAACTCCTGAACACCCTGTAGCAGAGCAGGTTGGGCAGTGTCTGATGAAGGCTCTGGCCCTCCTGCACCCCACAATGGACCACAACAGAACGACTCACTCCTGTTCTGTTCTTTTTCCTCTTTTCCCAGGAATATTGTCTCGGAGCTGGAGCAGCTGATGTTTATCAACACGGACGTGGGGCGCTGCCGGGCCTGGCTGCGGCTGGCACTGAATGATGGCCTCATGGAGTGTTACCTGAAGCTGCTGCTGCGGGACCGGGCCCGCCTGCACGAGTACTACCAAGCCCCAGCTGTGCTCCTGGATGCTGAGGAGTGCGAGTTTCTCCTCTGCTACTTGCAGGGTTTATCCTCCTTAACCTTCGAGCTCTCCTACAAGTCAGCAGTTCTGAACGAGTGGACCATCACCCCGCTGTCCCTGTCGGGTCTGTGTCCCGTGTCCGAGCTGCTGGAGCCCCTCACGTCCTCTGAACCCCGCAGGAAGGCATCTCTGGGCTCCATCTCCCAGTCCTCAGGGTCGGATGAGATCGAGATCCAAGCCCCTGTCCTGCCCATCAGCAAAGCCAGCAGCAAGATCAAGCTCACGTCATCTTCGCTGAGCCTGAACACCACGAGCTCGTCCCAGCTCTCGTCCAGCCTGGGCTCCGACAGCCTCCCCCCGGCGCCGTGCGCCCGCAGCCCCGAGCGCGCCGAGGAGCCGCTGTCCTGCGACTCCGACCTGGGCACGGCCACCGCCGAGGACCTGGACAGGTCCCTGCAGGAGTGAGTCTCTCCCCACATCTCCTCCCCAAAGGGATTTTTGACCCTCTCTGGGCTCTTGTTATTTTCTCTCTCTTGGCAGGAAGTCTTTCTCCCTGTTTGTCTTTAACAAGCTCTTTTTCCCTTCTGGAAGGAGCTTTTGTTCTCTGCACGAGCCGCTCAGCACGGCTTGCTGAGACCCTGCTGCCAGTGCAGATGAGCTCATAGTCACTGAAGTGTGTGTGTGTCCTCTTTACCAGGGCAGAAACGTCAGAAAAATGCTGCTCCCTGTTTTTAGGAATGTCACATCTTCCTGGAGTACGCTGGGGGATGCTCCAGGGCTTTCCACAGGGGGAAAGAAATGAGTTTGGTCACAGGGAAGGGTTGTAATTTGCAGCTTCAACAAACCATTGAGAGAGGGAGGTTGTTGGTTTGTCATCCTTGTGATTTATCCCTGCCAAGCATCTAGCACAAAGATTTCCAGGGTTATATAAGCTCTGAGTAATCTGTAAATATTTTGCCTGTCACCTTTAGAGTGTGACTCTGAGGGAGCCGAGCCTCGGGGTGATGCCTCTTCCCATTCTTCAGGAAGAGTTGGAGCTGCAGACTCTGCTTCCCCATCTATAACATCATAATTCCCTACTTCCAGGATTTTGCATCTTCCAATGATCCTGGAAGAGCCTGCCTTGATTGGATTAAACTCGTGATGGAGACACTCCTCTGAGTTTTAATCTTGGGCTGGTGTAATTCTGGGGCTGGCAGCAGAGTGGAACCACGGGAACAGCCAATCCTCTGGCCAGGCTCCACTGTTAATTGCTCATTAATGAAAACAGTTGGAATTTGGCATATGGTCTAAGGCTGGATTCGTGTCCAGGAGCTGTACATGGGGCTGGGGATGTGGGGAGCACCCAGTGCTTGTCCCTCTGTTCACCAAATTAAACCCCATTCATGGATGTAATTGGAAAATGCTCCCTTCACAGGCAGAGTCCTGCTCCATGCCATGGGGCTGGCGCTGCTCTGTGGGGCACAAATCTCACATTTTTCTGCTGGCATCACTGGGATTCTCCAGCCACACCGTGCTGCCGTCCCCCAGAGGCCAGCAGTGACACTGAACCCTTTTTACACGGTTACAACTTGCAATAACGGCGTGGGGGTTTATAGGTTTTGTTATTGAGCTGCCTTCAAATCGATCACTTTTCCATTTCAAGGGTGCTGTCCGAGTTCAGCAAGGCCAGGCCCAGCCCCGACGCGCCGGAGGGACGGCTGCTCCCCAGCGTGCTGGGCTGCTCCCCCCGGCCACCCCCAGGCCCCCTGGCACCGTCCCACGGAGCGCAGCAGGAGCCTCCCCCTAGCAGGGACACCTCTGCTGGGACAGCAGCCCCTGGGCACGGGGACAGAGATGGCAGCAGCACCTCCAAAGCTCCGGCCCCACGAGCGGGTCTGGGCAGAGCCAGCAGCAGTGGCAGCGAGGGGAGCCAGGCTGTGCGCAGCCCCACGGCCCCACAGCTGCTCTCTCCCCTGCCGGGGTGTCCGGTACGTGCTACAGCTCCCTCCCTTCCCATCTCCTTGGGTTTGTATCCTGTGGGAAAGGGAAAAAAACAGGACAGCTCCAATAGGCACTGCTTTTCTAGGATCAAGGAATCCCAGAATGGTTTGGGTTGGAAGGGACTTAAAGTTCATCAGTTCCACCCCCTGCCATGGGCAGGGACACCTTCTGCTAGACCAGGTTGCTCCAAGCCCCATCCAGCCTGGCCTTGGACACTTCCGTGGATAAATTTCTCTAAACTCCCATCTTCCATGCTGCTTCCACTTGGTTATCAGTGATGATTCCACCCTGTGGAGCTGTGGCCATGCAACTGCTGCAGGAGAAACTGGATCAAAGTCTGTATTCCCTGGTGAAAGAGGCACCAAAGCTTTTGAAGCCCTGCCTGGCCTGTCAGTCATCTCTCTCCAGGAGCAGCTGCTGCAGGAAGTTTTGGGTTTGTTAGGGATATCTGGAGAGGGGTGAGCTCTTGAACAAATCTGGCTGTGAGCTGTGTGCAAGTGATAAAACAGCCTCAGAGTCAAGGTTCTCATGGGGGCTTTTCTTCATTTATGGGCCACGTAAGAAAAGGGAAGAGGGTTGACTGGACAGGAAACAAACACTGGTTTCCCAGTGGGAAAATCCTGCTGCAGCACATCTGTTCCCAGAGTGGGATGGAATTCCCGGGTGTTGGTCTTGAGCAGTGGCGGATTTCCCCTGCTGCCGCCGGGAGCTGATCTACATCCACTGGCCTCTGCTTGTAGGAAACTCTTTGAACAGCCCTGTCTTAATTCCTTACTGACTGTTCCATCCTGGTTCCCATTGTTTCCATGCTGGTTCCCATCCTTTCCATGCTGGTGAGGGTAGGATATACCTCACACCCACAGACCATTTCTCCCTTTGCTCTCTGCTCCTCTCGGTTCCCTCCCGCTTATCCCGTTTCCGCTGCTTCCTTGTGGCCCAGAGCCAGTTTGACCTAATCTATGTATAACATACTGTGTCAACAGGAAATTCCCCCTGCTCTCCATGACTCATGGAGCAACCTGCATTCCTGCCCCAGGAGTAATCCAGGAGCTGCCATCCATGATCCTCCCCAAAGGGTGGTGACAGTTCTTCTGCTGTCACTTCAGTTGTTATTCAGAATAAAAGGCTCTTGGGAGGCTGCAGAGGGGAGTTGAAATGACATTCCTGTTGGGATGCAGCCCAGGAAGGGTCTAGGAATGTTTTGGCTTCCTTGTGCCAAGGCACTGAGCTGGGTTGTTTTTTCCTCCTGGTGTTTGCTCAGGGACCTTGTCCCAGAACCTTGCTCCTTTCAGGAGGAATTTCTTCACTGAAAGGGTGGTCAGGCATTGGAAGGGGCTGCCCAGGGAAGTGGTGGAGTCCCCATCCCTGGAGGTGTCCAAGGAATACCTGGACATGGCACCCAGTGCCCTGGTCTGGCTGCCAAGGTGGAGATTGGGCACAGGTGGGACTTGAAGGGCTTTTCTCCCTTAATGATTCTGGGATTCTTGTAACCAGAAAAGCTCCTGGAGAAACTACAGCCACTTATTTTGGATCATGGATCTCATTCCCTCCTGGCACATGCAGACAGAGGCTTCTTCTGCTTTCCCTGCCTTATTTTTCCCCTGCACAGCCCAGGCCCCTGTAGCATCCTCTTGTGAGCAATAGGTCTCTATTTCACCCTGGACATCTCTGTGCCTGTCCCCATCTCTGTTCTTTCTGGTGCTGCTGCTCCAGCTCATGCCCTTCCATGACAGGGCTGGAATTTCACCCCCATCAGTAAAACCCCATGGACCTGTGGTCACTGCAGGGAATGTGCTCTCCTTCCACAGTGGTTTTAGGGGGAGAGAACAGATGGATTTTGGACTTCATTATCCCACCAGAATACAATCCCAGTATTTTCCAGCTGTTGACACAGTTCCATGGATTGTTGTCTGACTGGAGGAAGCAGGGGAGCCATCCACCTGGGAATGTCTAGCAGAAAATCAGAAAGTCACGGAATGGTTTGGGGAGGAAGGGACCTTAAAACTCATCTCATTCCCAACCACCTGCCATGAGCAGGGACACCTTCCATTAAATCCACACACCAGTGCCTGGGATTTGGGCTGTGGAGGAGCAGCCCCTGAGGAGGGGTTGCTGAGGATGTGTGTGTTAGAGGGGCACAGGGTGTTGGATGAACAATAATTCATAATATTTCCATTGTTTAACAGAAGAGCTGGATCTCAGAAGATGATTTCTACAGACCTTCCCTGGGAGAGAGCAGCAGGAGCACGGCTGACACCAACGGCTTGGGGCCAGAGGGGGACAGCGAGGGGCCAGCCCCAGGGCTCATCAGTGCTCTGGACTTGGAGAGGCTCTCAGTGCCATCCACGGACACTGGGAAGCCCAAAATGTCCCCGGAGCGGGAGCAGAAGGGCTTCAGCGTGGTGCACCGCAGGCAGATGGGTATGATCCACCTCCTGCTGCCCTCGGGGGCTGCTCCGGGTGGGGATGGGCTGGCTGGGGAGAGCTGGTGGCTGGTGGGAGCTGGTGGCAGCACTGGGAGCTACAGGAGGCAGTGGAGCAGCTTCCCAAGGCATTGCTGAGCCCAGGGAAGCTCTGCTGGGAAGCATTTTGGTGGGAGAGAGTCTGTCTACCCTGTGGGACACCTTTCCTTTATCCCACTGTTCCCAGCCTCAAAACCCAAATGCAGGGCACAGAAACCCAAGTGCAGGTGGACAGTGATGGAGACCAAGGTCCTGTCAGCTCCTGCCCCAGCCCACCATGTACCAACACTGGCTGTCACCCCTGCCACACCTCTGGGTGCTTGCTTTGAGCCCCTCTTGGCTTTCCTCTCCCCACTGGCTTCCCCTCTCTCACTCAGACCGAGCCATCTCTCGCCCCAGGTCTCTCCAACCCTTTCCGCGGGCTGCTGAAGCTGGGCAGCCTGGAGCGGCGAGGAGCCATGGGGATTTGGAAGGAGTTTTCCTGCGAGCTGTCCCCGCTGGAGCTGCGGTTCTTCCTGGACCACGAGGAGCGGATCTGCGTGGAGACCTTCTCGCTGCTGCGCTGCGAGTCCCTGGCGCTGACCCACCCCGACGGCCGCTTCGAGCTGGTGTTCCTGGGCAAAAAGCTCTTCCTGCGAGCCCCTTCCCAGGACGAGGCCGAGGACTGGCTGGACAGGATCCGCGAGGCGCTGCGCAAGTGCCGGCCGCAGCTGGAGGAGGAGGACTGGGAGACTCTGGAGTATTCCGAGGATGGAGGCGAAGCCCAGCCCGTCCAGGGCGACTCCACTGCTCTCCAGTACAGTGATGTGCCTGGGAACAGCTTGGACTGGAGTGTAGCTCCAGAAGCAGAGCTGGATGCCATCAAAGAGGCTGTTCTGTACATGGACGTGGACAAAACCTGGGTCCCATTTATTTTTTCCCTGTCTCTAGAAACTCTGAAGTGCTTTAAAATCAGAAACAATGACAAAATTTTAAGCAACAGTTATGGCATAGAGACCATCCAGGACATCCTTCCAGACACCAGCCTGGGGGGACCCTCCTTCTTCAAGGTGATCACCTCCAAGGCTGTGCTGAAGCTGCAGGCTGAGAGCGCGGAGGAGGCGGCCTCGTGGCGGGAGCTGGTCCGAGAGGTGCTCATGTCCTACCTGGAGGGTGCTGAGGAGGCACTGACCCTGGGGGGCAGCTTGGATGGGCACTCCCAGGTGGTCCTGAAGAACATCGTGAAGGAAAACGGCTTCTTGTTGCAGTACCTGGTGGCCATCCCCATGGAGAAGGGCCTGGACTCACAGAGCTTCATCTGTGCAGGTACAGACCATGGACTGGTTTGGGTTGGAAGGACCCTAAAGCCCGCCCCAGTCCCACCCCCTGCCATGGACAGGGACCTTCCACTATCACAGGGTGCTCCAAGCTCTGTCCAAGCTGGTCTTGGGCACCCCCAGGGATGGGGCAGCTGCAGCTTCTCTGTTTTCCCAGGAATCCCAGCAGCACAAGATCTCCTTGGTGGGGCTTCATGTCCCAGTCAGGGGCACCTTTGGTGTCCTGTGGGCACAGGGTGAGCCCCCCCATGTGGAGTCCCCATCCCACCCCAGCCCAGTCCAACTGGGATGCTACTGGGCTCCCATTTATGATGCTTTTTGGTACAGACAGTGGGAAACTGGGGTTGAAGCAACCTTAGGTAGATCAGGAAGCTCAGGACTCTCTTCCTTGGCATTTTGAGGCCCCAGCCTGTGGGGAAAGCGCAATCTGGAGCAGTTTTTCCAGTAAGGCAGCACGGGAGCGGGGATTGCCATGGGTGTGACAGGCTGATTTTGCAAAACAATCATTTACCCTTCCCCTGACGCCTCTCAGCACACAGGGAGATTCTGGTGGCACCTTCACTGACCTCCACAGGAGCTGTAATTTGCTCTTTACCTTGCTAAGTTAATTAAATTTCAGATTTCTCTCCTGCTTCAATTATATTTCTTGTACCCTCCAGCAGGTTGGGATTTTTCTTTTAATTTCTCTCCTTTTCTTATATATATTTTTTTTTCTGGTCTGTTTGGTCTCTGCCTTCCCTTCCAGGCTCTGTCCTGCATCTTCCACCTCCCCACAGCTAGAAGTCATGAGCCAAAAAGACAAATTCCCAGTTTTTCTGTGTAGGTTTTCTTTAGGGATCTGCCTGCCCTGCTTTTACCCCCCTCCCAGCCTGACACCCAATGTGTTCCCTTCCATCTCAGAGTAATCAGCAACAAAGACTGGTTTTTCTTATTAATTCAGAAAGCACCACGTGATCTCCATGAATATTTTGGAGGGATGAGCTCCGGGTATTCCAGAGTGCAATGGATGGGGGTAGGGAAGCCAAGATGGGTTCCCCACTGCTATAATAAAGGTATTTTTGGGTTAATCCATCCTGATCTTATCCCTTGCAGATGTGGTTTTGGTACCCTTTGATATCAGCAGGAAAAAAAAAGGCTGAGTGATGGCAAAATAGTGCAAAGCTACTGGTGGAGGTGATGGGATAGCAAGTGGGATTTAGGTTCTTCCCTAAACCACTGGGATGTTGCCAGAATTCACTTTTCCTTAAAAATAAAAACCCAAACAATTGAACCACTTGATGGATAAAAGTGGGTTCACAGATAGTTCAGCCTCCTTTTTATAGAGAAAAAGTTGAACCATCATAGGCTTAAATCCATGAGGAGGGGGCTGGAGGCCTCGCACTGAACATCCTACAGGTGCTTTAGTTGATCTCTACCCTTTCCCAAAATTTCATTGCTCAATTCCATGCTGCCAGAAGTTCCTCCCCATCCAGCAGTGGTGGCAGAGGCTGTGGGCAGCAGTCCCCTGTCACCCCCTGCTCCCGCAGGCTGCTCCCGGCAGATCGGCTTCTCCTTCGCCAGGCCCAAGCTCTGCGCCTTCTCGGGGCTCTACTACTGCGACAGCTGCCACCAGGACGAGGAGAGCGTGATCCCCTCCCGCCTCATCCACAACTGGGACCTGACCAAACGGGGGGTGAGTCCAGCATCTGCTTCCTGAGGGTCCGTCTGGGCATTCCCTGGGCTGGCAGTGCCCAACCCGAGCTCTGGGGCTGCTCCATGCTCCGTGTCCAGCTGTGCCCTCTCTCTGTGCCCCAGGTGTGCAAGCAGGCCCTGAAGTTCCTGACACAGATCCGAAACCAGCCTCTGATCGACCTGAGGCTGGTCAACGAGAGCCTCTACGAGCACGTGGAGAGGATGGGGCGGATCCTGCGCAGCCGGGAGCAGCTGAAGCTCCTGGGGGATTATCTCATCATGTGCCGCAGCGGCGCCCTGAAGGAGCTCAGCAAGCGGTGAGGTCCCCCCCAGGGTGACATTCCCCTCTCTTGGCGCCCCGGTGGTCTCCTGGTCCCCCTCCTCACTCACCATGGGAGCAGAGAGCGGTGCTGCCAAGGCTCAGGCTGGTTTTTCCCTCCATATCATCTGCTCTAAGGAGTTATCCATCTGTTGGCTGTGTCAGCACAATGAGCTGTGACTCAGGAAGCACCTTCCCGGGCGAGGAGCTTCTGGCTGGACAGGAAACACCTGGCAAAATAGATGAGATATTTATTTTCTTTTTTCCCCTCCTTTGAAATGCTCTCACATGACTTCCAGTGTGGCAGGATTTGGGATGTGAAAATGGGCTCTGCAGTGACTCACTTTAAAAGGCTGCTTCATCCAGGTTGCTCCTTGCTCCAAAGCTCTTGGAGATGTGGTGGAGACCATCTATCCCCTTCCTCTCTGTGCTTCTTTGCAGGCTTGATCACAGGCATTACCTCCTGGAGTGTCCCCACAAATACAGCGTGGCTGATCTGAGGCAGGTGAGAGCTGTGTATGGAATCACAGAATGGTTTGGGTTGGAAGGGACCTTAAAAACCACCCAGACCCACCCCATGCCATCCAATTCCACGTCCCACTAGACCAGACTGCTCCTAGCCCCCTGGCCCAGTTGTTGGGGTTTTCCAGGTGAAAATCAGTGTCCCTAGGGATGCCACGTGCTGCTCCTCCAGCAGGAGCTTCCCAGCAGTTGGGTTTTTCAGTGATCCCGAAGCCCAGGAGCCCCATCCTGGCAGGCTGTGGATGCTGCTCTCAGCAGTCCGGGGTCCCACTGCACCCCAGGCTTGTGGGCTGGGGGTTGTTTTGGAGGACAGCCCTGCCTTCAGGTGGGGCCCAAAGGATGGGTGTGCCACAGCAAGCGCTGACCCCTGTGTCCCCCAGATCGCTGAGGGCGCCTTCGAGACCTTCCTGCAGTCGCTGCTGCAGTTTGCGTCGCAGCACGTGTACAGCTGCGACCTGTGCACCCAGCGCGGCTTCATCTGCCAGATCTGCAACAGCAGCGACATCATCTTCCCCTTCGAGTTCGACACTACCACCAGGTGAGTGAGCTTCTCACCACCTCTGCCCGTCCCGCTGCAGCCAGGGCACCCAGGGGCACAGCCTGCCTTAGGCCAGGAGCCCCAGCCAGCCCCTGAGTTCTGGTCACACACCCCACTTGCGAGGCATGGGGGGAACTGGAAATGGCTCTGAGGTGGTTCTGCATCCTTGTGATGCCGGAAACCTTGTGGTTCCCATGTGCTCAACCATGGGAACCATACTGTGGGGCCCATGTCCTCGTGGCAGCCACATGTGCCCACATCCTTGTGGGATTTGCATCCTCATGGTGCCCATGTCCCCATGGAAGCCCTGTCTTCACGTCCCACATTCTTGTGGGAGCCACATCCTCGTGATGCCCACATCCTCATGGTGCCCGTGTCCTCATGGTGCCCACGTCCTTGTGGTTCCCCCATCCTTGTGGGACTCATCCTCACATGCCCACATCTTCACTCCCATGTCCTCATTGAACCCATCAGCTCCAGGGTGCTCCAAACCAAATCCAGGCTGTTTGGGGCAGGAGCAGACTGTCCTCACAGAGCCAAGATGTCACCAAGAGACGTGGCTTTGCAGACTGAAGATGCAGACAGCACCTTGCTGTCAGCCTGCAAAGGCCTTGCTGGGTGCTAGGGCAGCCAAGAGGCTGGAGGGAGGAGGAGGAGGAAGGTTCTGCATGTCCCTGTCTTGCTCACCTCACCAGTGCCTCTCGCACTCAGGGTCAGTCTGACCCCTTGCAGGGGCTGCAGGAGGGAAGGGGAAGCAGCAGTGGGACTGTCCTACATCCCTCTACAGCCATGGAAGGAAGGATGGACACATGGGCACCGATTTCATAGAATACTGAAATGGTTTGGGTTGGAGAGACCTTAAAGCCTATCCAGTGCCACCCCCTGCCATGGACAGGGACACCTTCCAAGTCCTGTCCGAGCTGGCCTTGGACACTTCCAGGGATGGGGCAGCCACAGCTGCTCTGTGTGCAGAGGTGAATGGGGGCAGCACTGTGGGATGTGCTGGGAGAGGCTGAGGGTGTTCCCAGCAGGAGAGGGGTGATACTGACTCTCACTGGGGTTTTCCCCTGCCCACAGAGCTTCCATTCCTCACAGGCAGAGGGACCTGTCCTGCAGTGGGGACACCTGTGGGTCAGGGTGCAGCAGCTGGACTGAAGTTGGAATCAGGATGGGGATGGTGCTAGAGGGGAGATCTTATCCCCACCACCATTAGGGTTTGCTGAAGAAGTCAAACCCTTCCACCCCAGGAGCTTGCTCCACTGTAGCTAGAGAGATCCACATCTCAATGGAATGCCATAGAATTGTGGAATTCAGGCTGGAAAAGCTCTGTAAGATCATTGAGTACAGTTCCTCCAGCACTGTCAAGGCCACCACTAACCCATGTGCTCAGGTGTCACATCCACAGGGCTTTTAAATCCCTGCAGGGATGGTGACTCCACCACTTGCCTGGGCAGCCTCTGCCAGAGTTGGACAACTATTTCAGTGAAGAAACTTTCCATAATATCCATCCTAAACCTCCCCTGAGGCAACTTGAGGCCATTTCCTCTTGTGCTGTCTTGGCGTATTTGGCATTGAGCACAATCCTGGCAGAGAGATTTCACAGGCTCATGGGCTGCGTGGTCTCACTTTGCCTGGCAATCCCTAAAAGTGAGCAGCAACACCCAGCACCTGCAGAAACCACCACGGATACTGAGATCCGTGGGTGCTCCATGTGTTCAGGGCTGCGAGTATTTCCGTGGAGGAGGAGCAGTGCTGCTCGCTCCCCTCCCCGCCACAGGGACAGCACTGAGCTCATTATCGAGGACAACAACATCCCCAGGGGACCGATTTTCCCTGGAAAAAGAGCAGCCGGGCTCTGGAAAGTGCTGGCACGCAGGGCTGAGCTGGCTGGGGGCCGGCCGGAGGTCTCGTGTCCCGTGGAGCCGAGCTCTGAAGTTTGTTGACGTCTTTCTTTCTCACCCTGACGGAGGAGGCTGTGCAGCAGGAAAGTGGCTCAGCCGACATCCTCGCGGAGCTAAGGCGGCTTCCTGCCCCTCTGCCCGCCCCGGCCGCCGGGTCACACCGGCACTCGCTGCAGGATGTGCCTGCAGTGCCTCAAACAATGACCCCGCCAGTGCAGGACCCTCTCCCGCTCTGGCAGCTCGGGGGGAGCTGGAGGCAGGAGATGCCGATTCTTGCTCCGAATCACACTGGGTAAAACCCAGCTTCCCAAATCCCCCCATGCCTGGGGAGCAGCCGCCACCGCTGCTGATCCAGAGAGGCCATGTGGAAGTGTGTTCCACCGGGGCAATGGGTATTTTCCATCCCAAATCCTGTCTGTGCATGCACGAGCCTTTCCCTGTCCCGAGTCCCTCAGGGTTTGCAGCTCCTCTCCAGAGCAGGATTTCACCCCAGCTGAGATGCTGTGGTCTCTTTCCTGGCACTGCTGGGTGTTTCTCTGCCTCTGTCCCACACACCTTTTGGGGAATTAAGGTGTTTCATGCTGTTCACACATGGATTATACACCAGGTATTTGCACAGTGAAGGTAAATCCAGCTGCCCTGCTGGCATGTGGCTGAGCCACATTCTACTGCCACTGAGGAGCTGGGGATCACAACCCAAAAATTGACCTCAGCCCTCGTAGCGGGCTGGTTTCTGCTGGTGATTGAGCAGTGAAACCCCTGCCTGAGCTGGGGTCCTTCACAGGGTATCACATTCCTGCTGCTGCTGAGCCAGATCAGGGAGCTCTGACACCTCCACAGAGCCACCTGCTCAAGGGCAGCTCCCTCCTGGCTGCCTGTTCTGTCCCTGCAGCTCTGCTGTCCCCACACGCAGGTCCTGCTGTCAGGGTGGGCTTTCCCATCCCAGCCATGGCAAGCAGAGGGTCCCCGACAGCGATGCTGTCACAGGGGTTGGTGATGAGGGATCAGTGTCAGGGCTTGGCGTCATGAGATTGGTGTCAAGGGATCAGTGAAACAAGAGTGGATGTCTGGGGTTTGGTGTCACGGGGTTCATTGTGCAGGGGGTGTTGTCACACCCTCGAGCTGTGCTCGGTGCTGGGAGAGCAGGGCACAAACCTCAGCTCAAGCCTCAGTCCCGTCTCTCTCACACATTGGCAGCGCCCACCACGCTCCTTCCGGCCCAGCTCGCAGCTGCTGGGGAGGATGAGGAGCTGCTGGGGTGGGTGAGGAGCTGCTGGGGTGGATGCGGGGCTGCTGGGGTGGGTGAGGGGATGCAGGCGTGGATGCGGAGCTGCTGGGGTGGGTGAGGAGCTGCTGGGGTGGATGCTGATACAAGAAGTTGTGGGCACCC
>JAYDZK010000112.1:3995474-4015226 GCA_034509185.1 Euphonia xanthogaster | reverse complement strand
GATGCGGGGCTGCTGGGGTGGGTGAGGGGCTGCTGGGGTGGATGCGGGGCTGCTGGGGTGGGTGAGAGGCTGCTGGGGTGGATGTTCCACTCAAGCAGCTGCTGCTCCTGCACTCAAGGCTCCTCCTGAGCCGTGGCTGGGCCTCTGCTCAGCAAGTGCTCGAAACACACCAGGACAGGGAAGTGTCCCCTGGTTCAGTGGGGGAAGTTTGGTCTTTGTTCTCACGTTCCCAACACAGTGGTTTCGTTTTTTCCTTCTTTTTCCAGGTGCAGTGAATGCAAAACCGTCTTCCACCGGGACTGCCACGCCCGGGCCCCGGCGTGCCCGCGCTGCGAGCGGCGGCAGCGCTACCAGCGGCAGCTGGAGGCCAGCACAGAGCCCAGCCTGTAGCCTGACACTTACCTCGACACTGCCCTGGGAACGGGGATGGCGGGAGGGACAGAGCAGAGCCCCCCTGCCTGTCCTGTGCCTGGCCCTGCCCTGGGGACTGGGACAGTGTGGGTGGGTGCTCCTGCCCTGCAGAGGGACCTTCTGCCCACCCAGGGCTAAAGAAAGGGGCTGAAAAAATCCAATCCCCTTCACACTAACTGGGTGCTGTTCCCTGCCACCCTCCTGGTGCCAAAGTCCCCTTCCAGTGGAACCCAGTGGCTCTGCGGGGTGTCATCCCAGAATTCCAATCAAGGGTGTGGAGAACTGACATTGATCAAAGCTCTAGTTTTTTAGGATACTGAAAACTGGTATTTTTTTACAAGGGGGTTTTGCACAACTGGGCTGCTCTGGGTGGTAGACCCACACAGGGAGGGAACAAAGTAACGCTTGTGCCTTTAGGGACCTGCATGCCCCAGGGGGACTGTGGGTGCCCTGAGCATCTCCCGCTCAGACAGCCCAGCCAGGGCCGTGGCCTCCAGGAAGAGCCAGCGAGAGCTGGGCCGCTCCCCCGGCCTGCTGCTGCTCATCCGCGGGAGAAATTTTTTCCTTTAACCCCTCCCCACACAAAGATAATTAAAGTCTATTTAACAACAAGTGAAACGATTTCTGAGTTTGCTTCTCTGCAGTGGGACCTGCTAACAGTTTGAACCTGAACGGTTTCTGTGGAAAGAGGATTGGGAATGGGGATGCTGCCTGTCCCTTGTCCTCTGTCCTCCATCCTCCCTGCCCATCCCCCATCCTTCTTGCCCATCCTCTATCCTCCGGGGTTTTGCTTGGACAAGTGATTGGGGGTCCCTGCCCCATTTTCCTTGCCAGCTGCTCCCCACTGGTGTCAGCTTCTCCCATTGTTGTTTTCCCCACCACTCACGTGCTTGGAGGACTTGGGCTGTGCCCACCAACACAGCAGAACTCCCAGAGCTGCATGGGGACAAAAACCAGGGCAGGACAGCTCCCATGGGGCCCCCCTAATGGGGTCCCCATCCCACTGCCCAGGGAGGCCGTGCCAGATCCGGCAGCAGCGCAGATCCCGGCAGCAGCGGGGCTGGGCCCTTCCTGCGGCAGGAACCTCCCGAGGAGCCGTTTCCTCGTCGGGCGGCAGCGGGTCCCCTCCGCCACCGTCCCGTCCCGTCCCGCCCGCCGAGGGGACAGGACGCGCCCCAGCACCCCGAGCAGCAGCGGGGGCCGGGCACCCACCCACCCGCGGAGCCCGGCCCCGTCTGTCGTCGAGGCGGCGGCGGAAACCGGGCGAGTCGGGACCGGCCCGGCGCGGGCACGAGCGGCACCGCGGGCGCGCCCCCGCCCCAGCGCCGGCCGCAGGTGAGAGCGGGGCTCGGGGACCGCGGGCTCGGGGACCCGGGGCTGGTGGCTCTGGGGGTCTCGGGCATGGTGGCAAGGATGGTGGCGGTGACCCCAGGGTGTTGCAGCAGGTTCGGGCGGTTTGCGAACCCGCCGCGTGGGGCGGCAGCTCAGCGGGGACCCCGAGGGAGCTGAGTTGGGGGGTCCTCGGCCCAGGAGGGGTTGGACGCTGCCGTCACCTTCCCCTGCCCCGTGTCCCGCAGGCGGAGGCGCGGGGAGGCCATGGAGGCGGCGGAGCCGGCGGAGGAGGCGCTGGTGCTGGTGGAGTACGGCTTCGAGTACCGCGCCAAGGACGGCACCTTGGTGTCCATCAAACCCAACGAGCGCTATGTGCTGCTCAAACGCACCAACCCGCACTGGTGGCACGTCCGCAGGAGCGGGGACGCCCGGCCCTTCTACATCCCGGCCCAGTACGTCAAAGAGCTGCCACCCATCGCTGCCCCAGCCCCGCTTGACCCCCCACCATCCGGACATGCTGCGACAGAGCCGGCCGCGCTCGTCCCTCAGCCCCCGCCAGCCTACGAGTATCGCTTCATCAGCGCCGCCGAGCCGGGGGAGACGGCAGGAGGATGCCCGGTGCCCAGGAAAGACTCGGTGCCCAGGAAAGACTCGGTGCTCAGGAGGGACTCGGTGCTCAGGAGGGACTCGGTGCTCAGGAGGGACTCGGTGCCCGGGAGGGACTCGGTGCCTAGGAGAGACTCGATGCTCCGGAGGGACTCGGTGCCCAGGAAAGACTCGGTGCCCGGGAGGGACTCGGTGCCCGGGAGGGACTCGGTGCCCGGGAGAGACTCGGTGCCCGGAAGAGACTCACCACCATCACTCAGCTCTTTTCGGGTCCTCCCGGGGCTGACCCCGTATCCCGCTGAGCCTGTGAGACCTTCGCATTCCCTGGATGACCTGGCGCGGGTGACACCAGCACCTCGCGGTGCCACTGCTGCCATGGGGGCACGCGGGGACCCCCCAGGACATGCTCGGCCGCTCGGGAAGAGCCGCTCCGAGACCCTCTGCGCCTCCGGCAAGGACAGGGACGTGGCCAGGAGGTGGCCGGGGGCCGGCCCCGCGGCTCAGGTACGGTGACATCCCTGCTGCTGTCCCCAAAAGCTGCGCTGGGGGTGGGTTAGTGGGTAGGGGTGTTGAGCCTGGTCCCCCAGCTGATTCAGTGGCCGTGTCCCCCCACCATGACTCTGTGACCCCCGGCACAGAGTGGGGTGACACCCCACTGCTGGGACCCCACACGTCTCCCCACCGAGCTGACCCCATGGGACAAACCTTCAGGTGACCCCACCATAGGGGTTTGCCAGAATTAACCATTTCGGAGCTGTCAGGGACCCCCCACACTTTCTCCACCCTCAACCCCTGGCCCGTGCCTCAGTTCCCCCACCCTCATGGGCACGCCTGGGCTCTCTCAGCCCCCTATTCTGCAGAACCCCGTGGTCTCTGGGGCGTTTTGCAGTGATCCCTCAGGTTCCCGGAGCGTTCCGGGGTGAGAAGAAGCAGAAAGGGTTAACAGGGAAGCGCGGCAGCTCCTCCCTGCCGGGGCGGGAGCCTCACCTGGGCGCAGCACCCATTGACCGAGGTGGGTGCTGGGTGCACCCCGGCACAGGCCAGCGCCCCGACACCCCAAACCCACGCTCACCCCACACCAGTAAGTAGCAAAGGGCTCTGCCCAGCACCCCCTGGGCTGCACCTCCCCGAGGGGGGCGCCCAAGGGTGGGGGTCCCCGCCGGCCACCAAGGCGGGCCAGGGTACACAGGGTGAGACAGTGCCGGCAGAGGGGTGGGGCCCACGACCTCGTCCACTCCTCGCTTGTCCCCGAGCACCTCACTTCGGAGTAACCCCGGGCACCTGGAGCACCCCGAGCCTGGGTGTTCCCCACTTCAAGGGAGGCTGGAGGGATTGTGCCCCCTGGGGGAGTTGCTGGAGGAAATGGGGTATTGGTGGTGGGCGGCTGTGTTTTACACCCTATTTCCCACCCCATTTTCACCTCATTTCCACCCATTTTATACTTTGTGCCCCCAGCTGGGTCCTTTGCACACCCAAAGCCACTGAGCCCCCTCTGGGGGTGACCCAGTATAGTCCCCAACCCCAGTGCCAGCACGGGAGCATTCCCTTTCCCTGCCCAAATCCAGCAGTGCCAAAAACATCCAGCATCGGGCATGGCAGGACCATAGTGGCATCAGTCCTGCCACCATCTGCACCCGATGGGATGGGATGGGATTGGATGGGACAGGATGGGATGATCCCAGTGTTGTGGGGACACAGCAGCTCCAGATCAGCTTCCATTTGAGCAGTGACACCAGATGGGCACCCAGAATCATCCCAGTGCAATTCCTGCTCAGCATCACCCTGGAGCAGTTCCTGCTCGGGTGGCCTTGGCTTTGCCAGAGCGGGTGACGAGTGGCAGGTTGTGGGTGACGGGTGACAACCACCCCAGGAGGAGCCAGTTCCGCCCTGGGCGTCTCTTCCGCTCCTCGAGCCCCGGCAGGAAGCGCGGTGGGTGCAGGGCCCGGCTCAGGGCGCCAGCGGCATCACTGGAGCCTCGTGCTGTCCCCACGGCTGTCCCCACAGCTGTCCCCACCCTGGTGCCCCCAGAGCTACCCCTGTGTCTCCACGATGGGTGACCGGGCGCCGGGGGGGCCGCAGCAGGCCTGGAGCAGGGCGTTGCAGCTGCTGCACCTGGGGAAGGTAGGCAGCACCCTTGGGTGCTCCCAGCTGGGGGACAGGGGGATGTTTTGGGGTCACCACTTGCCAGGCTCCCCCTTGGCTTTCCCTGGGGGTTTATGGGCACTGGCAGGTGCCTCAATGCCCATCCCAAAGCAGGTAGGGGCCGCCCAGCCCTCCCTGGGGGTGAGAAACCCCCAGGGATGCACCCATAGGAGACAGAGAGGTGCTGTGGGGGCTCGGTGCCAGGGATGCCCCATTGCCACCCCCATGTCCCGTGTCCCCAGGAGGAGGGCAGACCTCCCGGTAGTTTCTGGCCCTGCTCACCAGGGTGGGGGGGTCGTGGGATGATGGGGGGAGGATGAGAGATGTCATCGAGCTGCTGTCCCACTCTGATCCAGGGTGTCCCCAAGGACACTGCTCCTACTGTCACCTCCCTCGGGGTGATGGGCAGGGCTGCAGTTGGGACCTTTGTCCCCGCAGCCATTAGTGAGAGCCTCAGGCTGTAAAGCTGGGGAGATCAAAGGGTGACAGGAGGGGGTTCCCGGCTGGCAGCACCCTCCTGGTCCCAGGGGACTCACCCCCCTACCCCAGCGTCCCCACGGGTGGGGTCAGCCAGGCTGCTGCTGGGGATGCTATTTTGGGATGTGGTGATGGGACTGTCTGGTTCAGCATCCGGCTCTGGGCAGGAGGCCGGGGCTGTGGGTGCTGGAAATGTCCCAGGGTGCAGGTGATGAGTGCTGGGGTGCAAGCGTGGGTGAGATGGGTGTGAGTGTTGGGGTGCTGGGGAGGTGGGCACAGAGGCTGGGGGTGCAGGGGATGAGCAGGTTGGAGGTGTTGGGGCCGCAGATGTCAGTGCAGAGGTTGCGGGTGTTCATGGTTTGGGTGTCAGTGCTGTGGGTGCTGCAGAGAGCAGGTGATGCAGGCACCAGTGATGTGGGTGCTGTATCCAGAGGGTGATGCAGGCACCAGTGATGTGGGTGCTGTATCCAGGGGGTGATGCAGGTGCCAGTGATGCAGGTACAAGTGACACAGGTGTTGGTGATGTGGGTGACATGGGTACCAGTGATGGAGGTGCTGATGATGTGGGTGCTGATGATGCAGGTACTGATGATGCAGTGACACAGGTACCAGTGCTGCAGTGCTGCTGCAGGTGCTGCACGCAGTGGGTCATGCAGGTGCCGGTGACATGGTGCTGGTTGTGAGGGTGCTGCCAGCTGCAGGTGACACAGGTGCTGGCACTGGGGACCTCGATGTCCCTCCATGTGCTCATCCCTGTGCCAATGGGTGCTCCCTGTCCTACTCTGGGTGCTGTGGGTGCCCCTCTCCACCTCCTGGCCACCCACCACTGGCACCTCCTGCCTCACACTTTTGGGGGCCCAGGCAGGGAGGTGACCCAGCAGCCAGGGCAGGATCCAGCCCCTCGATGCCTCACCCATCGGCCACCCGGACACCACAGTGGGGACACCTCAGAAATGCCATCCCAGCTCAGTAGTGACACATCCGTGTTCCCCCAGGCACGCAAGGAGTCAGAGGAGACACCTGATCCCATCTACCTCAACGTCCAGGAGCTGCGGGAAGAGGCCGCCGCCAGCTCGGCCCCAGAGGAGCCCGGCGGCTCCGTGTCAGACTGGGAAACCCACACGGACACGGACAGTGGACATTTGTTTTATTACAACCCGGTGACGGGCGAGACCACGTGGGATTGTCCCTTCGGGCAGGCGGCCGACGGAGTGAGTCCCGCCGCCTCTCCCGCCTCCTCGCTCGCACACAGCCCGGAGCTTCCCGAGTGGGAACAGCACGTGGATGAAGGAAGCGGACAGACTTTTTTCTATAATTCGGTGACAGGTGAGACGTCGTGGGACCCCCCCAGTACAGGAGACACGGGCAGCCCCCGGGAGAGGCTCCCTGGGGGGACGCGGTACGGTCCCATGGAGCAGAGGGTGAGCACCTGGCGAGGCGCGGGATGGGCTTGGGGCAGGGGCAGAGACAGGGATGGGAGTGGAGATGGAAATGGGATGGGAATGGAGACAGGGATGGGATTGGAGACAGGGATGGGAATGAGGCAGGGATGGGAATGGAGACAGGGATGGGAATGGAGACAGGGATGGGAATGGAGACAGGGATGGGATTGGAGACAGGGATGGGATTGGAGACAGGGATGGGAATGAGGCAGGGATGGGAATGGAGATGGAAATGGGATGGGAATGAGACAGGGATGGGAATGGAGATGGAAATGGGATGGGAATGAGACAGGGATGGGATTTGAGACAGGGATGGGAATGGAGATGGAAATGGGATGGGAATGGAGACAGGGATGGGAATGTAGACAGGGATGGGAATAGAGACGGGATGGGAGTGGAGATGGAAATGGGATGGGATGAAAATTGAGACACTGGAATGGAGAAAGGTGTGGGAGATGCAATGGAGATGGAGATGGAAACAGGGATGAGATGAAAATGGAGGCAGAGCTGAAGATTGAGAAAGGATGGGAAATGAAATGAACATTAATATGGAAACAAAGATGGGGAATGAAGATGAAGACAGAAGATGGAGATGGGAACAGATACAGGGGTGTAGAAAAGGAGGGGACTGGAGATGGAGACCAGGATGGGATGGAGATAGAGACCGGGATGAAGTTGGAGATGAGAGACAGAGATGGGAATGAAGATGAAGGTACAGATGAAGATGGAGAACAGAATGGATACTGGGATTGAGTTGGAGATGGAAACAGGAATGGGAATGGAGATGGAGACAGGGATTGAGATGGAGATGGGAATGGAGACAGAGATGGGGCAGTGCCCACCTGGGCGAGCAACACAGAGATGCAGATCTCTGGGTTGGGCACAAGATCTTGAACTTTCTTTTCTCTCCAGCCACCCACTCCAGAAGCAGATTATCCTGACCTGTCTCCAGATGAGCTGGAGTGTTATCCTGAGGAAGACTATTCACCCGTGGGCTCCTATGATCAGGGAGCCTCTGTC
The DNA here is from genome assembly GCA_034509185.1 of Euphonia xanthogaster. Lineage (NCBI taxonomy): Eukaryota > Metazoa > Chordata > Aves > Passeriformes > Fringillidae > Euphonia > Euphonia xanthogaster. The sequence goes on along the minus strand of JAYDZK010000112.1, from coordinate 4,007,796 downwards.
TGCCTGTCCCCAAGGCGCCCCGAGGAACTGGGCTCGCCCCCAGGCTGGTATGGGCACGGCCACCCTGAGGGACTCGTGTTTTACCCCGAGCACTTCGCCCCTGACACGGTATGGGATAGCGATTGGGACAGAGTTGAGGATGGGGATGGGGCCAGGGAAAGGGACAGGAACTGGAAGAAGGATGAACACAGGGATAGGAATTGGGATGGAGATGGGGATGGGTTATGGACAAGGGCAGGGATGGCAATGGGGACAGGGACAGAGGCAGACAGGGGTGACTGCCAGGGATAAACATCCTCACAAGCTCACAGAGCAGGGGCTGCAGGGGCTCTTTGGTGCCGTGGGTGCACAGCCCAGCCCCCCCCTGGCAGGGGCACCTCAGGCTTCACCTGACCCCTCCCTGCCCAGGTGCCATCGGGGGGCTGCCACGAGTGGGCCAGCAGTGGCTCCAGCCAGGACAGCGGGCTCTCCGCCTGGCACGGCCCAGTGTCACCAGCTCCAGGCAGCAGGGAGGAGAAGGTGAGCACCCAGGGAGGAACAGCCAGCCTGCCCTCACCCCAGCACCAGGGAGAGCAAGGGCCAAATTTGACACCCCCACTTTCACTTTCCAGTTGAAAAGCCTCGAAAAAGCCGGGGTGCTCAACCGGACCAAGACAGTGGACAGAGGGAAGCGGCTCCGGTAAGAACATCCCGGTGTCCCCTGCCACGGGAGACACGAGTCCAGCAGGGGGAAGGGGCTGTGCTATCCCTGTGTGACTCCTGCTCCCCTCCCCAGGAAGAACTGGAGCTCCTCCTGGACAGTGCTGGAAGGGGGAATCCTCACCTTCTTCAAGGACTCCAAGCACTCAGCTGCCAGTGCCTTGGTAAGAGCTCCAATGGCCTTGGGGCAGGGCAGCTCCCATGGGAAGGGACCAGTGTTCATGGAACAGAGCAGCACCCATGGGACAGGGCCAGCAGCCATGGGAGAAGCCAGCACCCGTGGGACAGGGCCAGCACCCGTGGGACAGGACCAGCACCCATGGGACAGGACCAGCACCCATGAGACTGGACAAGGACTCACAGGATATGGCCAATGTGTGTAGGATAGGGGCAGCACCCACAGGGAACACAGCACTGGCCTCACCTCTGGAGTGGGGGTTCAGGGCTCTGTCTAGGGGGTGCAAAGGCTCTTGAGGGAGGGGGACCCTGGTCAGCACCCACAGAATGGGGCCAGCATCTGCAGGATAGGATCAGCATCCTTAGGACAGAGCAAGGACCCGCAGGATGGGGTCAAAGCTGCGGGATGGGACCAGCACCCATAGGCTGAGGCCAGCATCCAGGGGACAGGGCCAGCATCCAAAAAATGAGCCGCCCAGCACTGTGGGGGGGAATCAGCACTTGGAGGATGGGACCAGGACCCACAGGCCAGGGCAGGTGCCCTGCACAGGGACCCCAGCTCACCCCCCAGCACACCTGCACTCCCTGCAGGGTGACAGTGTTGGAGCACCCGGAGCTGGTGGGAGCCAGCAGGAGGAAGCAGAGCCGGCCCCAGTCCCCCCCCTCTCCCGGGTCCAGCTCCTCCCCCCGCAGTGCCCAGCAGCTGCCACCGGATGCAGAAGTTGCCGTGGGTCTTGCAACACCCTGTGGTGACAGCGACGGGGAGGGGGGGAAGACAGGGCACCCACAGCTGGGGAGACAGTGCTGGCCTCACCTCGGGGGTTCAGGGCTCTGTCTGGAGGTGCAGAGGCTCTTGGGGCAGGGGGGCCATGGCCAAAGCACCCCAAAACCCAGGGCATGGGGTGAAGCAGTGGGTGTGATGCTCTCCCCTTGCAAAATCCCCCTCCTTGGGGGTAGACACCCTCTCCCTTCCTGCAGTGTCACTGAGAGGCACCCCAAAGCTGGAGCCCTGCTGGGGCTGGAAATGTCCCTTGAGGTGATGGCAGCCCGAGGACTGGCTGTTCCCAAGCTGGTGGCTGTGACCCTCGCCCCACCACAGCAGTCCCATGTGCTAGTCCTGCAGAGACCACAGGAGGGGACAGAGGAGTCCCACAAAGGACATCTGGCAACCTTGCCTTTCTGGAGGAGGGCAGTCTACACCCCCCAGCAGGATCCCGGTGTCCCTGTCCCCTCTGGACAGGTGCCACCCTCATCCCCTTGTCCCCACAGAGGCAGCCCAGCACCCTGACCACCCCCGAGCACACGGTGAAGCTGCGTGGGGCCACCCTCACCTGGGCCGGCAGGGACAAGTCCAGCAAGAAGAATGTCCTGGAGGTGAGCAGGTGACAGCAGGAGGGACACTGGTCACACCCCAGGGTCCACACGTGGCCCACAGGGCGATGCCACACCTGCCCAGTTCATCCCAGCAGGGCATGGAAGTGGGGACACTGGGGACGTGCCAGGGTGGGCATACATGGACTGGCACTGCCAGTCGCTGTCCCTTTCTGATGGGCACCGAGAGGCCACCAAGGGACATCCTGGCTCCCAGAGGGGCTTTGCAGAGGGAGGAGCCGCTCCAGCTCCCCGCACACGGCGCCGTTTGGTGTCATCGCAGCTGGCGCCGGGCTCAGCCACCTCCAGGTTCCCAAATCCGGCTGGCTGCGGCAGCCCCGTGCCCTTTCCCTGACCTTTGCCTGTCTATCCGGCAGCTGAGGACGCGGGAGGGCTCGGAATTCCTCATCCAGCATGACTCGGAGCAGATCATCACCGCCTGGCACAAGGCCATCGCCGACAGCATCGGCCGGAGGGTGAGCGGGGCCCCCGATCCCCCGCGGCCACCCTGGGGTCGGGCCCCGGCGTCTCACGGTGCCGCTTCCGTAGGGCTCCGACATCTCCGGAGATGAGGAGGCCGAAATTCGGGCTGAATTCGGCTCCCGGGAGAAGCTGGGGGGCGGCGAGGAGCGGAGGGCAGGTGAGCACCGGCACCCGGGATGGGCACGGGGGACCGGCAAAGCCACCCACCCTGCGGGTCCCGGGGTGGGACGGGCTGGGAGCGCCCGGGCGGACCCTGGCGACGGTGCTGACGTGTGCCATGTCCCCGGCAGCGGCCGGGCAGGTGGCGGGCACTGCCGAGAGTGACACCAACCGAGTCCGGAACAAACTCCGCAAGTTCCTGCAGAGGCGGCCGACGCTGCAGTCCCTGCGGGAGAGGGGCTACATCAAGGGTGGGTGTGGGGGGCGGGATCGGGGCGTGCTGGCACGGGGCTGGATCGAGGATACGTGCTGGGATGAGGGTAAATCCAGAGTGGGATGGGGTGTCGAGATAGGGCCTGTCAAGGATGGGTGCTGGAATGGGGCTGAGTCCCTCGGGATGTCTGCAGGCTGGAGGGTGGGAGGGGACAGCCAGGGATGGAGCTGGAACAGCCAAGGGGGGAGCTGGGACAGCCAGGGATGGAGTTGGGACAGCCAAGGGGGGAGCTGGGACAGCCAGGGATGGAGCTGGGACAGCCAGGGATGGAGCTGGGACAGCCAAGGGGGGAGCTGGGACACTGGGTTGAGTGACCAAGCCCAAGCCTTACACAACATCTTGGTGATGGGCTCAGGCATGTCCCATTGCCTACAGCCACCCTGGTGGGACACTCCTATGGGAACAAGTCCCTCTGTCCCCCACTAGCCACCCTCCTGGTGTCCCCTGGTCATGCTCATGTCCCTGCTGTGTTCCTAGACCAGGTTTTTGGCTGCTCACTACTGGCGCTGTGCGAGCGGGAGCGAGGGACGGTGCCACGCTTCGTCCTGCAGTGCATCTGGACCGTGGAGAGGAGAGGTACAGGGGACAGGGACAGCCTGGGACACTGGCATGGGGATATGGGGACAGCTCCAGGGACAGCCTACATGGGATGTTTGGGTTTTCCTTGGAAGCCTTGGCTGCTGTGGGCACTAACGCAGCTGTACTGGTCACTGTCACCATGTGCCACCTGGCTGTGGGCATCCTCCAGGGGACAGCAGGGACACATGGGGACCCAGAGATCCCTTAAGAGTGCCTAATGTCCCATCCCAGTGTGGATTGTTTAACTGGGAGCTTTCCCCCACCTCCATCTGCCCAGGTCTGGACATTGATGGGCTGTACCGGGTCAGTGGCAACCTGGCCACCATCCAGAAACTGCGCTACAAGGTGGAGCACGGTACGGTCACCCGTGGTGACAGTGGGGGACAATGGGGTATTGCCCCCTTCAGGGACAGAGGGAGAGGGGAGGGGGCTGCCAGGGACCACCCACCCATCCCTGGGGCTCTGGACACAGCTGAGATGCTGCTCCACCCCCAGACGAGCAGCTGGACCTGGATGACGGGCGCTGGGAGGACATCCACGTTGTCACCGGGGCCCTGAAGCTCTTCCTGCGGGAGCTGCCAGAGCCACTCGTCCCCTTCAGCCACTTCGACAAGTTCATCGCTGCCATCAGTGAGGGACAGGGACAGGGACAGGGACAGGGACAGGGACAGGGGGTGGGATGGGATGGGATGGGATGGGATGGGATGGGATGGGATGGGATGGGATGGGAACTGGGATCGAATGGAGATGGGATGGGGAAGGGTATAAGGATGGGGTTGGGGACAGGAATGAGATAGAAGAGGAATGGGAATGGAGACAGGAACTGGGACGGGGGGATGATGGAGATGGGGATTAGGACAGGGACAAGGACAGGATGAGGATGGGAATGGAGGTGGGGACAGGGATGCTGTGACTGCTGGAGCCAGCACCCTACTGTGCCCTCCCTCCCTGGCAGAGATCCAGGACCTGTCCCTGCGGGGCCACTGCATCCGGGACCTGGTGCTGTCCCTGCCACCCGCCCACCATGACACCATGAAGGTCCTTTTCCGCCACCTCTGCAGGTGATACCCCCTTGTTCCCCCAAGCCCAACCTGGTGCAGGAAGGCAGAACACGACTCTGGGGACAGGCCCCAGGGTCAGGGCCATGCTGGTGACACTCCCCTGTCCCACAGGGTGGTGGAGCACAAGGAGGAGAACCGCATGTCGGTGCAGAGCGTCGCCATCGTCTTTGGCCCCACGCTGCTGCGGCCGGCCAGCGAGGAGGGCAACATGGCCATGCACATGGTCTTCCAGAACCAGGTGGTGGAGCACATCCTCAACCACTATGGATACATCTTCCCTGATGGATAAACCCTGGGGACACGTGCAGGCACGAGCCTGGCAGTGGGGACTTGATGGAGCAGCGCCTCCAGGAAGGACTTGGCCATGTGTCACCTCGGTGGTGGCTCCATGGAGGGCAGCACGGTGACCCGGCTCAAGGGAGGGGCACCTGGGGGGTCCTCCTTGGCCACCCCGTCCCACCAGGGCTGGATGTGGGGAGCCAAGCCCCAGGGGGTGTGTGGGGCTCAGGGGGGTCCCCATGGTCAGTGGAGCCCTGCAGTGCCCCCCTGGAGCCGGCATTCCCGGGTGGAGCAGGGAGGGTCCGGCGGGCAGGGCCTGCTGGGCAGTGGCACTGGCGGGCAGGGAAGGGCCGGGCAGTGCCAGGGCTGCAGCCCCTGCCCCCATCCCAAATAAAGACCCCATGCAGACACAGGGGTGAGGTGTTGCTGGCAGGACAAGGGGACATCCCAGGGACATGGGTGGCCCAGCAGGGGCTCGGTGCTCCTTGGTTCCTGGTGACCCTCGGGGAAACCTCATGGCCTTCGTACCCCATGAGGATGAGGGAACCTGGGGCACCATTCCTGCTGGTGTCACCAAGCACTGTGTCACCACAAATGTCACCACAGACAGCGAGACGTGATGAGAGCCACACGGTCATGGGACATGAGTTCCCATCACCCAGAGCCACCTCCTGGGGTGGGGGCACTTTGGGTCATGATGGTGACAAGCTGGGACACAACTAGGACTGGATGGGACACGAAAAGGATGGCAAGAGACATGACTGAAGTGCTTTGGGACATCATGGGACATGGCAGGGACACAAGGAGGAGGTGTGGGACATGGGACACGTCTCATGCTTTGAAACACAGCAAGGACAGCACGTGGCAGCAGTTGGGGACCCAGGGATGACTGGGGTACAGAGGGGACACTTGGGGACACAACAAGGGCACTTTGGGGTGTGGTGGGGATGTAATAGGGCCAAGCTGGACTGCAGTGGGGACACTTTGGGACAAGGCAGAGACACTTTGGGGTGCAGTGGGGTCATTTTGGGGCACAAGGATTTTCAGGACACAAAGGAAAGCCTCAGGAGTGCAGGGACACGGTTTGGGACACAATGGGGACAATTTGGGATGCAACTGGGACACTTTGGGACACAAGGGGACACAACTGGGGACAGGAAAGGGACTGTGTGGAATGCAGGAGGAAATTTGGGAGCACAAGGGGAGGCCTTGGGGGACAAGACAATGCTTCGAGGGTGCAGCAGGGGCACTTTGGGCCAGAACAGAGCCACCTTGAGGTGCAAGAGGGCCACTTTGGAGCACAAGGAGGTACTTTGTGACAAGAGGGGATTCTTCAGGAGCGCAGTGGGAATGCTTTGGGACATTTTGGGACACTTTTGGATGCATAGGACGCACTTCAGAACTTTGGGAGGCGCAGGGGACCCTCGGGGCGGGAGGGGGGCGGTGCTGGGGGCAGAGCCCGGCCGATCCCCGCTCCCTCCCCGCTCCCATCCCGATCCCACCCCGCTCCCGGCCCCGCTCCGCGCCCCCCGCCCGGCTCCATCTTGTTCGCGGCCGCCGCGGAGCCGCTCCAGGTGCGGGGGTCCGGGAAGGATTGGGGGGACCTGGGAGGGTCTCAGGGACCCGCCGAGGGAGCTGGAAGGGGATCTCCCGCCCGGCCATCCCCCAACCCCCCACGGGACCCCAGGCGCTGTAGGGGACCCCTGGGAGCGATCCCTCCCATAGAGCCGTGTCGGGACCCCCCAGAGACCCTCACTCCCACCCCTGGGCCCCCTGAGCGACCCTCAGGGCCAGGAGGGACCCCATCAGCCCCGTGACCCCCCGGTAACCGGGACTGTGAGGGACCGGGAACCGCCAGCAGCGACCCCTCCCCCCCCAAGATCCCCCCAGACAAACACCCCCGGGTTCCCCCTCCAGCAGCGACCCCCCCACACCGCCCCAGACACTCACAGGGACACTCCGGACACCCCCCAGCAGCAGCCCCACCCCACTCCCAGGACCCCCCCAGCAGCGTCCCCCCATCCCAGAACCCCCCCCAAACCCCCCAGAAGAGTCCCCCCATCCCAGAACCCCTCTCCCAGTGCCCCCCCAGACTCCCCCTTTCCCCTCGGTGCAGGTCTCAGCTTCCGTGGTGCTGCATGGGCAGGGTCCGACCCTAGCCCAGCCGGGACAGGGACACGCCCTGGGGCTGGGGGCGGCACTGGGGACACTTTGGGGGGGCCTGGGGACACCCCCGGGGCTGTGCCCCCCCCCCCAGGACCAGGCACCAGGGGGTTACAGCAAAAGCAGCTTTGGCAGCCAAAATCCCTCTTAAGGCTTTAATCGCAGTGAGAAAGTGGCGGAGGGGGGCGGGGGGAGCACCCTGTCCCCCCCTCACTGTCCCCAACCCTCTGGGGTCACAGTGACAACTGCAGCCGGGCTGGAAATTTAAGCCAAATCCCTAAACCTGGCTTAAAATTCAAGGGGATTTAGGGGCGAAAGAAAAAAAGGTGAGGGGAGGGAAGCAGTGGGGCCAGAGGGTTTTGGGGGCCCATCCCGCACCCCCCCTCCGTGGGGGGCCCAGGTGTGAGTCAGGGGACGAAGGTCGGGGTGGCCGTGTTTGCACACCCGGCACGGAAGTGGCACCGTCCCCGCGTGTCCCCGTGTCCCGCCCGGCGGTGCCTCCCGGCTGGAGCAGGTAGGGAGGGCAGGGATGGAGCCCCCGGCCCGCGGGATGGGCACGGGGGGGTCCCCCCGCAGGGTGGGAACCCCACAGACACTCCTGGTCTGTCAGGATGGGGACACAAGATCCCCTGGGCCTGGCATGGCTGGCGTCCTGCTGAACATGGGCACCGGGACACACAGGCCCTGCTACTGCAACAGGGCTGGCTCACGGGTCCCCATGGCCCAGCTGGGATCAGATTTGGGGGATCCCTATGGAAAGGGGGCTCTGGAGATCCATATGGCCCCATAGGAATCAGAACTGGGGGCTCTGGGGGTCCCTGTGGCCCCATAGGGACAGGAACTCTGGGCTCCCTATAGGGATCAGCCTCTGGGGTCCCCGTGGCCCCATAGGGAAAGGTTCTGGGGGTTCCCATCAGGGTCAGGCTCTGGAGGGACATGTCCCCATAGGGACAGGGCTGTGGGTGGGGGTTTCCAGAAGGACACACTCTGGGGGTCCCCGCACCCCCCCTGTGGCCCAGGCCCTGCTCTCCCGAGCCCAGCCCCTGTCCCCATGGCCATGGTGACGGGATGAGGGCAGCCCCCCACATCATGCTGCACCCCACACCCAGAGTCACCACATCCCCCAAGTGACACTGCCTCTAGAAAGAGGGGGGACAGGGGGACCCTGGGGACAGGGATCCATCAGGGGGTGACACTAGGTCCTGGCCAGGTGTTTTGGGGTGCGGGGTGGAGAGGAGAACATCCATGGGGTTCCAGTCCCCGGTGTCCCTGTCACTGCAGCCCCCAGCGTGCTGTGATGGCCCCAGACGCCTGAGCCCCTGTGGCAGGGACAAGCCATGGAGACCGTTGTCATCGTGGCCATCGGGGTGCTGGCCACCATCTTCCTGGCGTCCTTCGTGGCGCTGGTGGTGGTGTGCAGGCAGCGCTACTGTCACCCCAAGGACCTGCGCCACCACTACGACACCAAGTGAGTGACCCGCGGGGGTGGCAGCGTCCCTGTCCCCATCAGGGAGGGACCCCAACCCCCGTGGGCTGGGGACACTGCTGGGGACATGTTCAGCATCATCAAGGAGACAATGTGGGGGACATGTCCACGGTCATCAGGGGGACAAAGATGGGGACACACCCACCATCATCAGGGGGACAGAGATGGGGACAGATCGGCCATCATCAAAGGGACAAAGGGAACAAAGATGGGGACACGTCCATTGTGATCAGGGGGATGATGTAGGCGATGTCCAGCAGCATCAGAGGGAAGAAGTTGGGGACACTTCCACATCACCAGGGGGACAAAGATGGGGACATGTCCACCTGCACCAGGGCCAATGGGGCTGTGGGGCAGCCTGAGGAGGTGGCCCTTGGTGGGATGTCCCCCATGTCTCTGACAGACCCATCGTGGACCTGATGGGGACCCCAGAGACACCATCAGAGCCCTCGGAGCTCGAGCTGGATGATGTGGTCATCACCAACCCCCACATAGAGGCCATCCTGGAGAACGAGGACTGGGTCGAGGATGCCTCGTGAGTGTCCCCAGTGTCCCTCCCCCACTGCTGGGGACCCCTGTGCAGTGCCAGTCCCCCATCACGGCATGCAGGGGACAGATTTGGAGATCACCAAGCCATGGGGATGGTCCTCAAGATGGTCTTGGGGTGGGAATATCCCCACAGGTCTGGGGGACATGGGCTGGCAGGAGAGGGGGGGACACAGAGGGGACAAGGACAGAGCAGGGGGGGACAGGTGAATTCACACCCTCCTCCCTCTCCACAGGGGTCTGGTGTCGCACTGCATCGCCATCTTGAAGGTGAGTGAGGGCATGGCACTGGTGGCAGTGGTGAAACGGGTGGTACTGGTGACCCTGGTGGCAATGGCAGCACTGGTAGTACTGGTAGAACTGTAGTACTGGTAGGCAGTGGTGGCACCAGTGGCACTGTTTGTAAAGGTCACACAGGTGGCAGTGGTGGCAGTGCTGGCACCAGTGGCACTTGTGACATTGATGTCAATGGTGGGCAGCACTTGAGGTAATAGTGGCCATGGTGACATTGTCAGTACTGGTGGCACTGGTGCTGATGGTGGCACTGAGGGCTTGCTGCTATCCCCCAGATCTGTCACACGCTGACGGAGAAGTTGGTGGCCATGACCATGGGCTCAGGCGCACGTGTGAAGTCCCCAGCCAGCCTGGGTGACATCATCGTGGTGGCCAAGCGCATCAGCCCCAGGTGACAGGGGATGTCTGGCGGGTCCCAGGGCTCTTGCATGGGGCCCTGTGGCTCTGGGGTGTCCCCAGGGACTGGGGGGAAAATTCCAGGGCTCTGGAAGGTCCCCAGAGATTTGGGACATGGTGGATCTGGAGGGGTCATGTGAGCTCTGGGGACATCCTGAGGCTCTGGCGGGGGGTGTCCTGCGGCACTGGGGACTCTGGAGGGAGGGAAATGCAGGGACTTCAGGGGTGTCCGGGGACTCTGGGAGGTGTCCCAGGGCTCTGGGGTAATTTTGGGACTCTGGGAGGAGTCCTGGGGCTCAGGGGGTGCCTGGGGTTCTGGGGGGTTCCTGGGGCTCTAGGGGCGTCTCAGAGCTCCGAGAGGGCTCTTGAGGCCTGGGGTGGGTGTGCTGGAGGTGTCACCACAGTGTCCCTGGGGTTAACGCTGTCCCCACCGCAGGGTGGACGACGTGGTGAGATCCATGTACCCCCCGCTGGACCCCAAACTGCTGGATGCAAGGTGACAGCGGTGGGAAGGACAGGGACACTCCTGGGTGGGGACAGAGACACATACCTGTGGGTGGGGACACCCTCCCACCCCATATCACACCTCTGGGGACAACCCCACTCTGGGGACAAGACCAGGTGACCCAGCAGGACGGGACGTGAGCAGATCCCAGAATATCCCAGGTTGGGAGGAAACCCAAGGCTCATCCAATCCCACCCCTTGCCCTGCCCAGACCCCCCAATAATCCCACCCTGGGCATCCCTGGCAGCGCTGTCCAAACCCTCCTGGAGCTCTGGCAGCCTCGGGGCCAGGAACATTCCCTGGGGAGCCTGGGCAGTGCCAGCACCTCTGGGGAAGAACCTTTCCCTGAGTTCCATCCCAACCCCCTGTGACACAGCCGCAGGCTGCTCCCCGGGTCCTGTCCCTGGTCACCACAGACAAACTGGGGGCCACGCTGGTGCTGAGGAAGCCACATGGGGCAGGGCGGTGACAGGGCAGTGACAGGGCGGTGACAGCCCCGTGTCCCCGCAGGGCCGCGGCGCTGCTGCTGTCCGTCAGTCACCTGGTGCTGGTGACCCGCAGCGCCTGTCGCCAGCCGGCCGCTCGCCACTGGGTCGAGCGCTCGCTGGCGGCCGCCGAGGAGCACATGGCCGTGCTGCGCCAGGCTGCCATGGCCACCGAGCCCGAGCGGCCCCCGGCCCCCGGCGAGCCCCCCCGCCAGGAGCAGTCGGCCATCTGACCCCAGTAAAGGCCATCTGACCCCAGTAAAGGCCATCTGACCCCAATAAAGGCCATCTGACCCCAGTAAAGGCCATCTGACCCCAGGAAAGGCCATCTGACCCCAATAAAGGCCATCTGACCCCAGGAAAGGCCATCTGACCCCAATAAAGGCCATCTGACCCCAGTAAAGGCCATCTGACCCCAATAAAGGCCCCGTGTGCCCCCAGCCCCTTACAGGTGGCTCTGGGATGGGCTGGTGATGTGGTGTCTGCACGGAGAAGGGTCTGAGGGCAAAATGGGGGTGTTGAAGGGGATGTTGGGGGTCTAGGGAGGGATTGGGGGCTTGGGAGGGAGTGTGGAGGGGGTTTGAGGGGTTTAGAGGGGATTTTGTGGGGTTGGAGTTGGATTTGGAGGGGTTGGGGGACCTAGGAGTGAGTGTGGAGGGGGGTTGAGGGGTTTAGAGGGGATTTCAGGGTGTTGAAGTGGGATTTGGAGGAGCTGGGGGGTCTAGGGAGTGGTTGAGGGACTTGGAAGGGAGTGTGGAGAAAGGTTGGAAGGGGGCTTTAAAGGATTTTGAAGGGTTTGGAAGGTTGGAGGTGATTTGGGAGAGCTAGAAGGGATTTTGGGGATTGGAGGGGGATTTTGGAGGGGTTGGGGTCTAGGGAGGGTTTGTGGGACTTGGAGGGGAGTGTGGCTGGGGTTTGGAGGGGTTGGGAAGGCTGGAGGTGGTTTGGAGGGTTGGAGGCAGATTTGTTGGGGATGGGGGTGTCTAGGGACAGTTTTTGGGGCCTTGGGGAGGGAGTTTGGAGGGGTTTGAGGGTTATGGAGAGGATTTCATGGCATTGGAGCAGGATTTGAAGGAGTTGGGGGTCTAGGGAGAGGCTGGGGGGGCTGGGAAGGGAGTGTGGAGGGAGGTTGGCATGGGCTGAAAGGGGTTTGGAAGGGTTGGGAAGATCAGAGGTGGTTTGGGGGTTTGTAGGGGATTTGGGCTGTTGAAATGGGAGGTTTTGGGGTTTAGGGAGGGTTTGGAGGGAGTTGAAGAAGGTGAGGGGGTTTTAAGGGGCGTTTAGGGGGTGTTAAGAGTGGTTGGAAGATGTTTTTGGGTGAATTTCCTGGAATTGGGGAGGTTGGGGGGTGATTTGGGGGAGTTG
>JAYDZK010000112.1:3967533-3980549 GCA_034509185.1 Euphonia xanthogaster | reverse complement strand
GGCCCGCCCGGCCCGTCCGCCCGCCCGCCGCGGGGACCGGGCTCCACCTGCCGGAGCCGCCGGGCACGGCCGCCCTGTGCCCACCCCCGGAGCGGCACCGCCCCGGCACCGGGACCACCCCCGGCACCGCCCCGAGACCCCCAGACCAACCCCTGGCACCGCCCCAGACCTCCGGCACCGCCCCCTGCAGTGCCCCGAGAGACGGGACCCGTCGCCGGTACCGCAGCAGACGCCGGCACCCTTCCCCGGGACCGCTTCGGTACCTGAACCCGGACTCGGTACCGTCACCGGCATCCCGGGACTGACCCTGGTGTCGGCAGCGGCATCTCAGGACCCACCCCCGACATCAGCACCGACCCCCGGATCCACCTCTGACGTTGCCTCGAGCCCCGGCACTAACCCCGGTACCGATCCCGAGACCAGGACCGGGACTCGGTACTGCAGGACTCTCTCCGGTACTGGCACCGGCCGCCTTGCACTGCCCCCGGTACCGCACAGGCCTCCCGGGACCCATTCCCGGTTCCACTCCGAGACCCGAGACGGGGCCATGGTACCGGCACGGTCATCCCAGGACTGGCCCTGTACCGGCACCAGCATCCCAGGACCCGCTCACGGTACTTCCGTGAGCCTCAGCGTCGAGCCCCGGTACCGCAGCGGCATCTCGGGACTGGCCCTTGGCACTGCCCCGATCCCACCCCGGTGCCGTGACCCACCCGCGGTACCAAGCACCGGCCCCGGTACGAATCCCCAGCAGTGCAGCAGCCCCCGGGACTGACCCCGGCACCGCCCTCCGCACTGCTCTCCCGGGGCACCGCGCAAGGACACACGGGGGTGCCCAAAATCCTCCCTGCCCCCTGCTGTGCCCTGTGCCCCCTCCCCCCGGCAGAGCCCCGGTGCAGCTCCGGGGGGACACAACCGCACCCCGAGGGCAGCACCGAGGGCAGGCCAGGGATTTATTGTCCGGGGGGAGCAGAGCGGGGCCGGGGAAGCCGAGCTGGGTGGGGGTGGGGCACGGGGGACCCCGCTAGTCCTGGGCACTGCCCGGCTCCTGGGCCTGGCCCGGCTCCTGCGTGTCCCCCTCGGCAGGCGGCCGCGTCCTCTTGAAGAAACCCATCTGGAAGGGGACACAGTGACAGTCGGGCCCTGGGGCACCCCGCGGCAGCAGCCCCAGGGATCCCACACGATCAGCCCCCCGGAGAGCCCTGTGGCACCACCGCGGGGACGCATGGCATCGCTCCTGAGACCCCCTGCCTCTGGGGACCCCATAGTGTCACCCGTGCTGCTGTCCCCCGTCCTGTCCCACAGCCCCCACCCCCAGCAGTGTCCCGTGTTTCATGGTCCCTCTGGTGCCAGCCCTCTGCCCCACCACCATGGTGGATGTCACCAGTGTCCCCAGTGTCCCCCTGCACCCACTCACCTTCCACATGAGGAGGATGAGGAGGGTGAGGAGCAGGAGCCCGGCCATGACCCCCAGCACCAGCCACCACACCGGCACAGCCCCCTCGCCCCCAGGGCTGGTGCGCACCACGCAGGTTTCAGTCTGCAGAGGGACAGGGGGGTGACACCGCTGCCACCACGGCCTGTCCCCGTGTCCCCACACCCACGCCAGCCCTACCTCAGCCTTGCCGCTGGGCAGGACCCGGGGCTGGACGCGGTAGGGCATGGCCGAGGTGTTGAACCACGCCTGTGACTGGATGCGGAACTGCGTCAGGAGGTGCTCCCGCTAGGGACAGAAGGGGGACACGCAGGGGACACGCGGGGGACACATAGGAACCTGGCATCAGGGGTGCTGGCAGCTAACAGGGCACCCATGACCCCACACATGGTATCTCCAGGATGCTCTCTGGGGACCACCGTGCAGGAGGGGACATTGCAGGGATGCCCTGAGGCCACCCCGTCCCCTCCGTCCCTAGGAGGGGACAGTACCTGCTGCAGGGTGTCCATCCAGAGCAGGGCATGGATGCTGACCAGTGCCCGCTGGTCCTTGCCCAGGCTGGGCACGTGGCAGGTGATGTCCACGCACGTGGCATTGTCACAGTCCTGAGGGTGGCGTCCAACACGGTGGGTGTTGGGGGGCCTCCACCCCAGGGGACACTCCCAGCCCTGTGCCCACCGCGGGCCGCAGGTCCCCAGCGTCACCCAAGGGATGTGGCCCCACCCTGGCAGCCCCAGCCCAGCCTCCAGCCCCAGGGTCCCCCGCTCACCACACGGACGAGGTCCCCCAGCCCCTCGTCCGCCAGCCCCGCTCCCGGGGGCGGCTCCGCCTCCCGGCGCTCCCGCTGGTGGGCGCCGTTCCCGGGCGCTGCGGCCGTCGGACCGGAGATCTCCAGCTGGAAGGGGACACAGAAGTGACACCCACCTCCCTGACATGTCCCAGAGCCCGCCGGCGGGCAGGGTCCCGCAGCCCCTACCTGGGCGGGGTTGAGGGCGGGGTGCTGGGAGCAGTTCATGCCCCCCTCGGTGCCCAGCTCCAGCAGGTAGAGCAGGACGTGGTCGCCCAGCAGGTGGGGCACGGCGAGGCTCAGGGTGACCCCGCTGACGGTGCCGGGACCTTTGTTGTGGAGCTGCGGGAGGACGGTGGGTGATGGCCAGCACAGGAGATGACGCCGGGGAGGGGACAGAGGGGACATCCCTGAACACCCGCGGGCATCACCTCATAGACGTGCTCCACCCTGACGCCGTGGTCCTCGAGCCGCCGGCTGCCCTCCACCCCGTGCCAGCTCGTGGGCAGCACCACGGCGGCAGGCAGGGAGTTGCTGGTGGGAGAGGGGGGGAATCAGTGTCCCCCTTCGTCCCCCCGTTATCCCCGTGTCCCCCAGACCCTCACCCTCGCAGCCCCATCTCTGCCTCTGCCTCCACGGGCACTGTCACCGTCACCGACGCGTTGCTGGGGCTGGGGCTGTTTTTGCTGTGGGGACGCGGCGGGATGAGACACGGACACTGAGTTTGGGGACATGCTGAGGACACCGAGCCCAAGGTGCCGGTGTCCCAGCAGTGGGTGGGGGACAGGGGGACAGCAGGGTGTCACCTCTGCAGCTGGAGGTGGAAGGTGATGGCATCCCCCATGTCCTCCAACCCGGACACGCTCAGCTCCATGTCCACGGTGATCTGGGGACAGCAGAGGAGAGAGGCAGGTGGGTGACCAGCCCCAGTGGGTGACAGGCACAGCAGGGACCTGCCTGTCCCCTCACCCGGGCTCCTGCTTTCATGGGATTGCCCATCTCGCAGAGCACCACGCGGGTCCCGTTCTCCTTCTTGGGGTTGCAGTTCAGCTTCTCCTGCCCCTGCAGGGTGGGCACATGGGGTGGGGACATGTCATGGACCCCACCAGGAACCAACCACACTGGGGACCTGCATGAGCTGAGGGCAGGGCTTGAGCCCCACACCCTGGACACCCCTGAACACCCATCACCAGTGGGTCCCTGCGAAGGGTGACAGCCACCAAGGGCAGGACAGGAACCCCCAACCCAGGATCCCTGGGCAGCCACCCCACCAGGCAGCCCCATGGAGGATGAAGGACACAGTGTGAGCCTCCCGATTTGGGTCACCCCTCTGTACCCAGCACTGTCCCCATTCCCAACCCCAAGATGTCCCCTCTGCCATCTCCAGTCCCTCCCCAGGACGTCCCCCTGCTGTCCCTGCTCCCTCCTTGGCGTGTCTCAGGATATGTCCTCAGTCGTCCCCCTGGCTGTCCCCTCTGCTGTCCCCATTCTTCCCTCTCGGAGATGTCCCCTCCATCCCGGGTCTCTCCCTGGAATGTCCCCTCTCTACTCTGCACTGTCCCAAATCTCTCCTCTGCGATGTCCCCTCTGGCCCCTCCACCAGCTGGGCACCCCCTGACACCCATCCCCACTGGGCACCCCCATGGAAGGTGACAGCACCAAGGACACGGTTTGAGTCCCCCACCCTGGGCACCCCCTGACACCCATCTCTGCCGGGCACCCCCAAGAGGCTGGTGATGGCCAGCAAGGGCAGGACGTGCCCCCCCCGCCCTGGTCACCCCTGTCCCCCGGTCACACCCACCGGGATGGTGCTGCGGGCAGCCTGGTAGTGCGTGCCCGGGGGCAGCTGCACCCTCAGCTCGGCCTCGAAGGCGCCTTCGCCCGCGTTGGTGGCGTTGGCACGCAGGGACAGCACGGCCTCCGCCCCGATCAGCAGGCGCTGGCTGGGGCTGGGGGACACGGGGACACGGGGACACGGCTCAGCACCCCGCGGGGACACCGGGCATTCCCTCAGCCTCCCCGGTGCTCACGTGTCGGCGGCCAGGTGCAGGTCGGGCACGCAGAGGTTGTCATCGCCACAGTCCTCCAGCATGAGGTGGGTCTGGCAGGGGGACAGGGAGGGGACGGGGGGACCCCCCCATCCAGGGTGAGGTGGGGGAGGGGGAGTCACTGGGGACAGCAGGGGGCACGGGGGGACATCCCGGGGAGGGACTGGGCTGGTGGAGGGGCCAGAGGGGACATGGCAGAGGGGAGATTTGGGACAGTGCAGAGTAGAGAGGGGACATTCCAGGGATGGAGGGGAGGGAGGTGACATCTCCGAAAGGGAAGAATGGGGACAGCAGAGGGGACAGCCAGGGGGACGACTGAGGACATATCCTGAGACACGCCAAGGAGGGAGCAGGGACAGCAGGGGGACGTCCTGGGGAGGGATTGGAGATGGCAGAGGGAACAGAGGGGACATCTTGGGGTGGGGAATGGGGACAGTGCTGGGTACAGAGGGGACATCCAGGGGAGGGATTGGGGACTGCAGGGTGAGCACAGAGGGCAGAACAGGATGGGCATGGCAGGATTGGCAGGGACAGTGTGGGGCACATTCCAGAAGGAATAAGGGACAGTGGGGGGGGGGTGGGGGGGGGGTGTGTAGGAGCCACATCCCAGTGGAAACTGAGGAGAGTGGGAGGGAGACAGGGGCAACGTGCCAGGGGAGTGCTGGGGACACTGGCACAAGCTGGGGACCCCAGAGCTGAGCTCACCCAGGCTGGGGGTACCCACATGTGCCCTGGTGGGATGAGCCCACCCCATGTCACCACAGTGATGTCTTCCCACAGCCGCGTCCCCCTTACCTGTGCCTGCACCAGGGTGTCCCCGTAGAGCACCAACCCCGGGGCCTCTCTGGGCAGCGTCAGGGCCACGCTCAGGGCCACTGGGCTCAGCTTGTCCTTGAACTCAGCCTTGTCCTGGGGACACCCATGAGCACGGTACTCTGGAGGGCATCCCGTGCCCACCCCACGGCCCCCACCCACCACTGCCCCCATCCCTGTTAGCCACCCTCCTGGGACAGGGAGGCACTGTTATCCCCAATCCCTGTGCCCAACCCTGTCCCCATCCTGGCTGGCGATGCCACATTCCCACTCCCGTCCCCTCCATGGTTTGTCCCCGCTCTCTGCCGCGCTGTTCCTGTGCCCGTACCCGCAGGTAGGCGGTGAGGTTTCTGCACACAGGGGGTGTCCCCGGTGCCACCACCAGCGCCTCCTGCCAGGACGATTGGTGTCCCTGCAGCAGCAGGACCCTCCGCGATGGCCGGGGCTTCAGCCGGTCCAGCTGCAGCTCAGCCTCCAGCTCTGGTGGGGAACGGGAGGTGGCACTGGTGACACCCGCGGTGACACCCCAGCGGTGGCCCTGTGCCAGCGGTGCCCCCCGGGTGACACTGGCACTCACGGATGCTCTGAGGGATGTGCTGGCCCGTCACGCTGACACAAAACTCCACGTGGAAGCTGCGGGGGGACACCACCAACAGGTGCTCAGAGACCTGTCCTGTGCCCACGGTGGTGTCCCCACAGTGCCCCCACGGCAGTGTTCCAGCGGTAGTGTCCCCATGGCAGTGTCCCCTCACCGGCTGACACGGACTCCGGAGTCGGGCAGGAAATAGTTCAGGATCTCAGGGTTCAGCCCGTCGGGGACACTCAGCTGGGTCCGGGCCACCACCACGGGTAGTCCCCTGCGGCACGGGGACATTGCTGAGATGCCAGGGGACCCAAGAGGGAGCCCCGGGCCGCCGCACTTACTGGTACACGGCCACCTTGGCCGCCCCGTAAGCCCCCACGAGCAGATCTGCAGGGACAAGCAGAGCGACCGTCGGTGCCCGGCTGGTGACACCGGCGTGTCAGGGCGGTGTCGTGCCGGGGCGGTACCCGCGTAGCCGTTGCCGTCCAGGTCGGTGGCACCACGCAGCGCGAAGCCGAAGGCGGCGGGGCCGGGGAAGGGGCTGTCGAGACGCTGTGTGGGCACCGGCGCCAGCCCCTCTCTCTGCCCGCGGAAGATGAAGACCTGCCCGCTGCCACTGTCACCCCCCTGCGGGGCGCCCACGGCCACGTCTGGGGACAGAAGGGACGTGAACACCCACCTGCGCTCTCCTGCCTCAGTTTCCCCAAGGCGCGGCAGCGGGGGGTGGCACAGCCCCCTCCCCGCCCCGCTGCGCTGTTACCGCCGAAGCCGTCCTTGTCCAGGTCCCCGAGGCTGGCGATGGCGGCGGCGAAGCGGCCGTAGGGGTGCGTGCCCGTCAGGGTCTGGGGGGGCCCGGCGAGGCGCTGCTGCCCCCGGCCCAGGTAGAGGTAGAGGCGGCCCAGCTCTCTGCGCTGCCCGTCCGAGCGCCGGGCCATGTACAGGGGCGCACCCACCAGCAGATCGTCCCTCCTGCGCCCGGCACGGGGTCAGGGTCGGGGTGCGCAGGTTTGGGGGCTGGGGGCACCCAGAGGTGTGCCAGGCACGGGGCAGCACCCCTGGGTGTCGCCATGGAGGAGGGAGGGACGACTGTCCCTGCTCTCACCCGTCCCCATCGACATCGGCCACTGCCACCGTGTGCCCGAAGTACGAAGCCACCTGGAAAGGGTGAGGGTGGCACCGGGGGAGTGCCAGGGGCACAGTGGGCGGGGGGAGCTGGGGCTGGGGTGCTGGGGAGCAGTGGGGGCACTGGGGGTGTCACAGGGCAGGGGTACCTGCTCGCTGGCGATGCCCCGCAGCCAGCGCAGTGTGTCCCCCGCAGTGAAGATCTCCACCTGCCCAGGGCAGTGTCAGACACCAGGCCCAGCCCGGGGTGACACATGGTGGTGTCCCCTGGTGTCCCCTCGGCCAGGCAGCAGCACCGGGCACTCTGCAGCACTCACCTCACCCGTCGTGTTGCTCTTGTTGGGGACCCCCACCACGTACTCTGTGAAGGATGAGACCCCTGAGTGCTCCACTGGGACATTGAGGGGGGCATGGGGATACCCCTGGTGCGACATGGGGCCATGAGGGTACAGAGATGGATGGGACCCCTGTCCTGGCACAGCCTGTCCAGCCGCCTCGGGAAGGGAAGCAAGGTCACTCTGGAGCCCCAGGGTGCCCCAGGCCCATCAACCCCCATTCCCTGCACCCCCCAGCCCTACCTTTGGTTTTGGGGTTGCCATCAAACTCGCCCACAGCCACCGAGTATCCTGCAGGGAGATGGGCATTGGTGACCCCGGGTATCCCAGCAGGAGCTGGCCGTGGGGCAGGGTGCCCGTGCCCACTGCTCACCCCGGTATCCGTCCTCATAGTCCCTGGACACCGGCTCCGTGGGGCGCCCGGGGCTCCCCAGCCACAGGAGGGATTTGCCGAGGAAGCTCCTGAGGATCTTGTCCAGCTCCACCGAGTACACGAGCCCTGGGGCACACCGCGGCGGGGAGCACCAGCACTGACGGGGCAGGCGCTGCCACACGCCCTAGGCTGCCAGCGCCACTGCGGGTGGCACTTACGGGGTACCCATCCGGGGTGGCCTCCTCCCGCCGTGCCCACCCCGGGAGCGCCGGCCGGGGTGGCAACGCCGGCAGGAAGGACTCACCTGTGAAGTAGTACCCGCCGGGGGCACCCAGCACCAGCGTCCCATCCTGCGGGCAGAGCTGGCTCAGCACCACCCTGGGCACCCTGGCATCCCCCCAAAGCACCCTCACCCAAGTACCCCCCACCCCGGTAGTTCCCATCCTGGCACATTGCAGCCCATTCTGGCACGCCCCCCACTTCTAGGACCTCTCCTCCCGGAATTCCCACTGCAGCATCCCCCAGCTCAGCGTCCCTACCCCAACATCCCCCGCCGTGACACCCAGGTACCATCCTGGCCACACCCTCTGCATCTCTATCAGCACCCCTGGGCATACCGGGGGGCACCCCGGTGGCGCCGCCCCCCGATCCCCCCGAGGTGCCCGAGTCCCTCGAGTCCCCCGAGCCCCTCAATCCCCTCTCACCGGGGTGACAGCGGCGCTGAAGCCGATCTCGCAGTAGCGCTTGTCGCGCGCTGCGGGCACAGGGCAGGGTCAGACGGACGCGGGGCTGGATCCCCCCCGCTCCCCGCTGCCCGCTCCCCCCTCACCGTAGTTCGTCTGGCGGTAGGTGCTGGCCATGGTCCAGCCGCGGCAGGGCGAGTACCACACGGCGCGCCGCTGCTCCGGGCTCCGCACGAAGCAGGCGCCCGTCGGGGTGCGGAACGCCTCTTGCTGCTCCTCCAAAGCGTTCCAGTGCTGCAGCGGGGCGCAGACCTGGGCACGGCGACGGGACAGGCTGGGTGCCCACCCCGCCAACACCCAAGGCTGCTCACATCCCCCCCGGATGCACCCACCACCAGTTTGTCTTTCCAGCTGGTGACTGACGCTCCCAGCCACTGGTGCGACTTGTAGGTGCGGAGGTCCAAGGTGCCTTGGCTGTCGCTCTCGTCCCCTGGGGGCGCGGGAGAGGGGGAATGTGCCGAGCTGGCACCGCCGCGCCCGCTCCCCGCCCCAAGGAGCCCACGCACCCGCAGTGTCGATGGGCAGGGGGTGGCAGGGGGTCTTGTCGGGGGGCCAGGAGCAGAGGAAGACGGCGCCGGGCTGAACCACGCCGGGCTGGGAGGTGTTGGCACGGGGGGCCCCCACCGCCACGCTGGCCCTGGGGGACAGAGCGGGTGTCGGGGTCGGCGGGCGTGTGCCGTGCCCGGCCCCGACCCCCCGGTGCCTCCCTACCTTCCCTCGCTCATGTGGAAATCCAGGGCGAAACCGAAGTAGCTGCCGGGGGGACCCTCGTAGATGGTGGGGGGCTCCTGGAGAAGCCCCTGCGTGGGGGGCAGGCGCAGCCCCCCGAGGAGCAGCAGCACCCGCAGCAGCCCCATCGGCACCCCAAAATGTGGCCACAGCCGCCGTCCCGGGGTGTCCTTGGCTTATCTGGGGGGACGCAGCTGGGGCCGGGCCCAGCAGGAATGGGGAACACAGGAAGGGCCCCCCCCCCCCCTCGGACGCGTATCCGCTCCTGCAGGGAGCCGGAGAGGTGGGGGCCGGAGCAGGGCGGGGGACAGGAGGTGGCAGTGCCATAGGGAGACACGGTGACAGGGTGGGGGACACGGCCACAGCAGCCTGAGCCTATCGCCCGCGGGGCCGCGCCCAGCCCGCCGCGGGTGCCAATCTCGGGGTGGCTATTTCGGGGTGTGCATCTCGGGTTGGATATTTCGGGGCGCAGGCAGTCCCTGCCAGCGGAAATGTGGCGAGGGGGGGAGGACAGCAGGGCCCAGGGCCCCTCCCTCGCCCCCGATATCCCCTCCGCAGCCGGATGGAGCTGACAGCACCGAGCCCGCCCGCACTGGGCATCACCCCCCCGGTGTCCCCTTCCCCAGGGCAGGGACACCCCAAACCCTGCCAGGGCAGAGGCAGCAGCAGCGCCGTGCAGGGCAATGGCTCTGGCCAGGGCCCGGGGCCAGGGTGGGCACAGCCCGCGGCCAAGGCGTGTCCTTGTCCCTGCCCCCGTGGGAGAGCCCGTCCCTGTCCCCTGTGCCCTCAGCCAGGCCTGGGGCAGCCACGGGGCTCAGCCCTGCCCGGACAGAGGCGTCAGCCCTGAACCCACCTGCAGAATTAATTTAAACTCTTATTAATTAAGGACAGTCAGACTGCCCGAGGTCTCCGGGGGCTCCTCGTGCCGACCCAGCGCCCGTGGCCGGGAGAGGCCCCGGAGCAGCTCCCTGGGAGCCAGCCCGTGTGAAACGGGGCTTTTCCCCTCCGTCTCTGAAGCTGCAGGTGGGAAGCAGGACAGGACAGGGACTCGGGGGGTTTTGGGGGGCACAGGGGGTCCCTGCAGGGCATCTTAGCCCCTGACGGGGGACACAGTCCCCGGAGCGGGGTCTGCTCCAGCCCTGCGAAGCAGCTGCGGCTGGAAGAGAGTTGATTTGCCCAACGCCGCGGCGCAGCTCCGAGGGTGGGAAGGGTTTAGCTGAGCCCGGAGCAGCTCCGCGCCCCGGGAGAGGACACCGGGCTCAGGGGCAGCTGCTCCTCCTCGGGAGGTCTCATCGCCAGCTTGCCGCAGCATCTGAACCCAGCTGGAGCCCACACCAGACCCCCTGAGGAGCAATTCTAATCCTTTCTTCTGTCCAATTACTTCATTTCCTGTTTCTTTCAGCACTGCTGCACCATCCCTCATCAGCCACCTCCTCCCAGGGCCAACGCCAGGGAAGGGCAGGTGGCACCCTGGACACCGAGCCTGCTGGCATGC
This sequence comes from Euphonia xanthogaster, assembly GCA_034509185.1. NCBI lineage: Eukaryota > Metazoa > Chordata > Aves > Passeriformes > Fringillidae > Euphonia > Euphonia xanthogaster. The sequence continues at coordinate 3,970,086 of JAYDZK010000112.1, read as the reverse complement.
AGGGGGGTAGATTTTTTTTCCTTTAATCAAACCAGGGCTTTGGTTAGGAAAAGCGAGGCTGGTGCTCTGCACAGCAGCTCCCCACCACCACACAGCATCACATCTCTTTTTCCACAAATCATTGGTTTATTAGAAAGGTTTTTTTCCCTCATTTTACAGCATATATATATATTTATATATATATCTTATGTGACAAAGTTAAATACAGTCTGTTTATGCTTGTAAGTAATGACAGGTTAATTATTTTAGCGCTATCCTGAAGTCCAAAAACAATCCCTGCCCACAGTACAGTGGGGCCAGGGCACAGATGGGCCCTATGAAGCTCAGCTCTGACACTAACACTGAATTGTCTGGTATTTACAGGAAATTGAGTCCCTTTTTTGTGACTGCTGTCACTCTGACCTGCTCCAATTTCTCATTTACACAGTGAGGGAGCTCAGGGGGTTTTGATCCTTTGACTCTGCCTGACCTCGTGCTGCACTCCCGGAAGGGACAGGGAAGAGGATGAGGATGGGGAATGGGACAGGAAAGGGACAGGAAAGGGACAGGGACGTCCCCACATTCCCACACTGCTCTGAAATCCCTCCCTGCAGCGGTGCTGGCCCAAGGGCTGTGACAGTGCCCTGTGAGTGGGAACAGCAGCAGTGGGGACATCCCCTGCACTGGGGTGGGGAAGCTCCCAGGGCAGTGTCACCTGAGCTGGGTGATGCTGGGAGAACTGGGAAATCCCTCATGGACTAAGCTCTGTGTGGGCTGGGAACAGTCCCGAGGCTCCTCCTGCACCAGCAGGGTCTGCACATTACTGCTTCCAAAGTCGGGGAAAAGGAAAGGAAAAAAAAGGGCTCCTATTCTCCAGGAGCACCCTGAATTCCTGCTGCTCCCCAGGCTGCTCCAGTGCCCATTCCTATGGCAGGGAGGAACGCAGAACCTGCCAGAGTCACTGCTACCCCCACACCCCTCACCTCGCCCAAGTCTCACCTGTTGATTTTTTCTTCTGCAAAATTCTAAATGAAGATTTTTTTGTTTGTTTTTACATTTTATACTACATAAAAACTTCAAAAATACATGAGCTTGATAAAATATACATGCTTAGCTGTTCTGCATCTAGCCGAAACTATAAATTGAACCTTTACAAGTGTCTTGGGTCACCTACGGCAAACATATTTACACAGAAGCCACCAGAACAAGTACCACTAAGAACTGGCTGTAAAAAATATTATTGCGATATACTACAAATGTAACCTTTGATAGGAGCTACAAAAAGCAGCATCTTTGTTTACAGAATTCAGTGCAATTCTTTACATTAAAAAAAAAAATCCTATAAATTAATAAGGAAACCATCAGTGTTACAGAGGAAAGAACACGTTTTACATCCAGGCTGCGCTCCCCCGTCCTCTGTATTGCTTCAATTCCTAACAGGATTTTCCTTCTCTCTCCCATCCCAGTGCCTCTTTCCCAACCCTACTGAAGATGGAATTCAAAGTGATTTTTTTTCCCCCTTTCAGGAGAAGAGTGGTCAAAGCCCAGACTGGAATCCCAACCCCAGAACTTCTCTCCAGTCTGGGACATCCAGGCATGGTCCTGGTGTAGGATGGGGAAGAAAGGGAGCCCTGGGCACACACACAGAGCTCCTCCTCCTCTTTACATTAAGATCTTACTTCCACCTTTGCTGCTCACACCAAGATAAACCCATGTCTGCAGAGACAAGGGCCAAGGAACCTCCTGCAATGCCTGAAAGCTGAGGCCTCCAGCCCCTCCGCAGCCGGCAGCTCCCGATGTTCCATCACCAATTACAAGCCAGATTCAATCATGCTATTTGAATTAGATGACCTCATTAAAAGGATTTTTAGAGATCCTATTAGTGTGTATGAAACCTCATTTATCATATACAAGGTGGCAGAAGGAAGATGACCAAGTGGAAGAATCCAGGGGGAAAAAAAGCCTTTCCAAGTGTCTCGCTGTTCTAAAGGTGAAATGGTTCTTCTGGATTGGTGCTGCTGCGTGCACGGAGGAGTCGGAGCGAGACTTCCTTGGGACACAGCCAACTGCCCAGCCCTCGAGCCCCCGGCTTCTTTGGCTGCTCAAGAGTGAAAGGAAATGCTCAGGCCTCACCTGCCCGCTGGCTCAACTCCAACCCCTTCCCAAAACGCCAAATATTCTCCTTCCTCCGAGGTTCCTTCATTTTGTCCTTCATGTGCCGTGGCTGGGTGGATGCTGCAAGTCCTGTCCTGAGAAAATGGGGTGCAGCAGGGGGTGGAGGTGCAGGGCTGTGGCAGCAGCAGCGGCTGCTGGCCTCGGAGCCAGGAGGGTCGGGTAGAGAGCGTGAGGGACAGGGTGGAAGGTGAAGGGGCCCGGGTGGATGGCGGACGCCGGAATGATGTGGATGGGGTGGCTGGCCAGGAACGTGGCAGGATGCCCCGGAATAATCGAGTGGGTCAGGTGGGACAAGGAAATGGGTGTCAGGTGTGGCTGGGGGATGTGGTGGACCTGAGCGAGGGGCTGTGGGTGCGGGTGGGGGTGGATGCCGATGGCGGCGGCGGCGGCGGCGGCGTG
>JAYDZK010000112.1:3914068-3967433 GCA_034509185.1 Euphonia xanthogaster | reverse complement strand
CTGTGGGTGCGGGTGGGGGTGGATGTCGATGGCGGCGGCGGCGGCGGCGGCGTGGTGCTGCAGGATGGCGTGCTGCACCGTCGTGATGGACGTGGCCGAGGCCGCCGCCGGCTGCTGGATGTGGATGGGCTGGAGCGCGGGCGCGGCCGGCGCCAGGGCGGCCGAGGTGGGGAAGGCTTTCACTTGCTTGGCCAGCAGCTGCTGCTGGATGTGCTGCTGGGCGGCCTGCTGCAGCTTGCTGTACTTCTCCATCTCCTCGGGCGTGAAGGTGATGGGCTGGCTCTCCAGTGGGGCTAGAGAGGAATCTTCTCCCCCCTCCTGATCTCCTTCCATGCTCGGCTCCCCGCTCTGAGGCACGTAGCCAGGAAAGTGCTCAACATCTGGAACTAAGGGCATCATACTTGTTTCCACTGGGACTGGCTGGTTGCCCCCATCCATAGGCTCCAGCCCGTCACCATCGCTCGGATCCGAGAGGAAGTTGTGTGGCATGACCAGATCTCCGGAGCCAAAGCACTCAGGGAGCGCCGGCCTGTCCAGGGGAAGGGATGGCATCTCCACAGAGGCTTCATCACGTTTCTGCTCATCCAGAGGCTTGTCCTGAATTACCATCACCACATCTTCCATGAGAGACTGGCTGGGCAGCTGACCCTCCTCCATGCCTTGGGAACCATCCTCAGCATCTGACAGCTCCTGCTCCTCGCCCGTCTCCAAGGCAGACTCCTCATATCTTTTGGAGTTTGGTTTCCGAATGGTTGGCAACTTCCCAATTAAGGGCAGAACCGGTTTGTTCCCTAAGGAAGGAGGCAGTTTGGGGCCAAAGTAGCCCTGGGGAGGATCTTTGAGCTTTATGCCCACTTTGTTTGCCCCTGACAGCATTTCGTCAGTGACGCAGGGCTTCTTCTCGACCTTCCTGGACTGCACCTTTTCCAAGAGCAGCTTTGCGGTGACGGAGTTCCTCTCCTCAGGACTGCAGTCCCCTTCCGAGGCCCGCCCCGTGCCAGAGCCGCTGCTGTTCTGGGACAGGGAGCTGGATCCTTTCAGATCCTCCCCTTTGCCATCCTCCTTCTTCGGCAGCGCCCCTTCACCTCGGCCTGTCCGGAAATAGTGAGGAGACTGGGAGCGATAGATCTTGGACCTAATGAAGTCCCTTCTGCCAGACCTTCTCTCCTCGGGGCTCTCGTGGCCCCGCGAGCCCTTCCGTGACAGGGACCTCTGCGAGTGGCTGCGGGTGCTGCGGCTGCGGCCCCGGCTGTAGCTGCGGCTGCGCTTCCAGCTGCGGCCCGTCACGCTGCGGCTCCTCCTCTTGCTCCGGCTGCGGCTGCAGCTGCTGCTGCGGCTCCTGCCCCGGCTCCTCGATCTCGACCTGCCTCGAGGGTGGGTTCGGCTCCTGCTCCGACTCCTGGACCTGCTCCTGCTTGAGCTGTAGTCATCTTCTGACGAGGAGTATTTGCGCCGCTTCGAGCGGTGGTTGGAGCCGTTGTAGTCGGAGTCATCCTCCGAGTCCTGGGAGCGCTTGGAGTGGCAGCGGGAGCGGTCGCTGTAGTCGCTGTAGCTGTCGTCCGAGTAGCTCCTGTGGTGGCTGTAGCGGCTGTGGCCCGAGGACGCGTCCGAGCTGCTGGAGTAGGACCTGTGCGAGGAGTGCCTGCGGCCCGAGCGGGAGCGGCTGCGGGACTGCTCGCTGCCCGAGTCGTAGTCATCGCTGTACTGCGACGGGGACTTCTGGTGGCAGTGCTTGCCAGGGGAGCCCTCGTCGCTGTCGTCGTCGCCGCTGCTCTGCCGGCTCCGGCAGCTGCTCCGGGCCTGGGACAGAGCCGGGCAGCGCCTCCTCGCACCAGGCACCTGCTGCAGCTCAGCCTTGTGTCTTTTGCTGCCATGCTCTTGGCAGGAGTTACCCCCGTCCTCTTTTTTACTGCTGCTTCCCTCCTCGGCAGACAGGGATTTCCTCTGGGACTCCTGGGAGCATCGCTTTTTCTTCTGGAAATGGCTGCAGTCTTCAGACAGTTCAGGTTTCAGCGCCCGGTCTGACTCCATCGAAAGGGAGGATTTACCTTTTTTGTGCCTGTGCCTTTTCCGTTTCTTGGGTTTCTCTTCCCCCAGCTCAGCTTTCCGGGCCTTCTCCTCAGCTTCCTCCTTGTGTTTGCGTTTGTGTCTGCTGGACTTTTTGTGCTTCTTTTTCTTTTTGTGTTTATGGGACCTTCCAGATTTACTCTTACCCGTTAGACTCTTACTGCTGTCCTCCCCCTCTCCCTTACCAATGCTTCCCAGACCAGACTCCTGCTTGCTCTGGGATTTGTTTTCCATTTTTTGAGCAGAACTGTTCTCTACACTTTCAGCCTCCTTGGCTTTGCTCACCTCACCAGGTTCTGTGCTCTGAGCGTTGTCTTTAAAAAGCCCCCCTGGATCCTTGGATTTCTCTGCCCCTTTCCCTTTTGCATCCTTGTTACGGGAGAGCTTGAAGTCGAAGTACAGGGGGTTGCAGCTGTAGGACACAGAGGGCTCAGCTTTGGTGAAGATGAGCAGCTCTGAAGGCCACTGCAGTGTCGTGCTCTCGTCCTTACTCAGAACAGGGAAAAAAGGTCCCGTGGGGTGCTTTGGTCCCTCAGAGCCATCTCTGCAGCCCAAGGCAGGAGGAGGAGCTTCTTTAGCAGTGTCTGGCTCAGGGGGATTGCTCTCTGGAAGGTGCTTGCTCTCCTGTGGGTTCTCATTCTCTGGGATGTCTTTTCGTTCTGTTTTGCCCTGCTGAGCTGCAGTTTCAGTAGTACTCTGCTCCTTCTGCTGCCCCGTGCTCTCGGCAGCCTTTTCCGTGTGCTTGCTGGGTTTGGGTTTGGGGGAACTCCCCTTTTTCACTTCGTGCACGTTTTTTTTGTTCACATTTTCCGCTTCTGTTTGCTCAGTAGCCTTCATGAAAAGCAGGAATTGAAAGTTGGGCTTTACTTTACAGTGGGCTGGGGGGATGTAGTGGTAATACTCTGGTTCCACAGCCGTTGGTCCATCTTCTCGCCTCATCTTCTTCAGTTTGGATAAGGTGCTGGCCAGAGCCCCGCTGTCCTTGTCGTGCTGGTCATCGCCCTCCCCCTTGCCATCAGAATTATTGGTGCCTTCACCCTCCCCAGACTTCTGCAGGCTGCCAGCCTCTGAGGACCCCCTCTCATCACCTTTTGCCCCGTCTGCAGAACTGGACTCGTCCACGTGGTCCTTGAAAACAGAAGCGATGGTCTCCAGCTTCACTGGGGTCTTCTTGGCAAAGGAAAAGGACACCCCGATCTTCTGTAGCGGAGTTCCCAAGGAGCTCTTAATGCCAAAGCTGATGGCCTGTGCCCCCTGTGATGTCTGGCCTGGCATCACAGTGCCTTGTCCAGTGTTCAGGAAGCCTCTGTCTGTGGTCATCTCTGTGGCCTGGCCGGAGCTCGTCTGGACGAAGGAGCCACTGTTGGCTGTGGAATCGTCGTCGTCTCCACCTTCCTCATCCACAGCCACCGTGGTGGTCCTGAACATAGGCCCACTTCCAGGAGCACTGGAACAGGGGAGAGAGAAAACACAGCTTACTGGTGTGCCTGCCCCTCTGCAGGAGGATCCATCCCTCAGTGGAGACAATCTCACACAGCTCAAGTGCTCTTGCACCCAGACACACACATTAAAATATCAATATACAGCCACTCAAAGTTTTTCACAACAGTAAATTACTGAAGAAAATGTATTGTTGGATAAAGCAATTTGGGGATGCTCTGCATGATCAGTTTAGTGAATTCACTCCTACCAAAAGCACACCAGTGTGAAGCTTTGCCCTGAAAGCCTGTGCAGTATCCCAGAGCAGGAATGGCAGCCCAGCCCAGGGGTGCTGGGGACCACCCAGACTCACCACTCAGGCTGCCTCCTCTGCTCAGCCAGCTCGTGCAGGCGCCGCAGGGCTTTCTCCTGCTTCCTCTCATCTTTCCGGGATCTCGACGAGACATTGCGAGCAAATTCCCTTTGCTTGAGATCTTTCAACCTCTGAGGCAAAAGAAAGCAGGGATGGATCAGATCAAAGCTGCTGGTGGTTTGTCCAAGAGCAGCTCTTTGCTGTACCACTGGAAATTGCGGTGTCAAGCCCCTCCCCAGGGACATTTCTTGAGCCAGGATGGAGCAACAGCATCTTAGCTCAACAAACCCCACGGAGCACACTGCCATCCTCCCAGCAGCTGAAGGAAAAGACAACTGGTGGTCACTTTTGGCTATGACTTCAAGTTCTGTGTATACCCCTTTCCAATCAACACTACTGGTTTTCTTTAGCATGGACAACAAAGCTGATTTTGAAGCGACAAGCAAATTCTGGAAGGAAAAGGGGAAAAGAAGAAGGATTGTTTACTTTGCTGCTCTTGCAGCGTGCAGATGTACTTGACAAACAGTGCATGACACGAGTCAAAAGCACGGGCCAAAGGACAGGAGGGATTAGCTGGTACCCAGGAATGACATCTGACAAAAGCAATGTACCATTACATTGGAGAAGGAGCCAAAAATCCCATGCAAATGATTTCATAAGCAAACCCAGAGTACAACATACACCACAACCAGTTACTTGTTTTCCTGACAGTAGTTCTGAGAGGGACAAGAAACAAACTAAAGGCAGGAGGGTCTCTTGGGGTTGAATACTATGGGGGGTGGGGGGGGTGGGGGGGGGCAGAAGCACCAAGTTCCCCAGAAATCTTATCATGAGGGAGCAAACCCAATCCCAAGGAACTTCAAACATCCTAATATTCACTGAGGAAGTCCAGGTAGCCAATTCTAATAGAAAATAAACATCCAAGACTTCAGAACATTTTGGAAAGTCCTTGTCTCGTAGCACTAGGAGAAGAGGCTGCTGTTTTTTCTTGGAATATTTGTGGATATTCACAACATTTTTTTAGAGTGCTCTACAGAAGTTTAAGCAAGAGGAAGCAACAAAGACAGACCTCTACCATCCTAAAGGGACTCATTGTTTTTTTTTAAGTGCACAATTCAAAACCCTTTCAAAGGGCCCAGTTCCAGAATGCATCCTGTACTCAGCTTTTGGAAAAAGTTTCATGTTTTTCAGGCATTTCATGCAGGGCCTGGGAGACTAATGAGACTCAGAGCAGGAGTCACTTTGGAACAATTCTTGTACAGGATGTACAAATCACTGGTGAATTCTAAATACTTCTGGCTGGCTGACTCTGCCTCTTTCCTGGAGCAGAGTCAGACTGCCACACACAGAAACAGTGGATCTGGAAGTCAACCCAAAGCTCAAATTAGAGGAATTAAGCTGGCCCAATGTAAAGAGAACATTGCTTTGTGAAAAAGGGAGAGATTGGACAAGACAGAGGATTCTCTTACCTAATAGTATTTACTAAATGTGGTTGATTGTTACCAAAATCAGAGGGGAGGACACACAAAAGAGATACAACTACAGACACCAGCAGAAAGAAACTCACTCTTGTGATCTGGACTCCCAAATTAGAAGGGTTTGCTTTCAATACATCAGCTGAAAACATCACATCACAAAGAAAAAAAGAAAGTAAAAATATAACAAGAGTGGGAGAAAAAAAAACAAAAAAACCAACAACAAGCAAGCATGACTAGAGAGCTGTGGGGGAGCGTGCCAGCTACTCTAGAGAGCAGGGGCACGGGAGGAGCCGGGGTCGGCAGCAGGGGACACACACGGACACGCACGGACACAGCCATGATCCCACCTGCAACAGCAGAGCTACTTTCACCAGGACAAGTAAAGGGCTCAAGGGTTTTGTGGTGTATGTTAAATGTCGAGGAAGAAATTTTTTTCCAAGAGGAAGGAAAAAAAAATAAAATAGATGGACCGAGCAATGCTATCAGCTTTTTTATGCTGATTTTGAAAGTGTGTCTGAAATGCTCTGGGAAGCTACAGCCACCAACAGCTGACACAACGATTTAATGGGGGCTGATGCCAAGTCTCGAGATCACTCACCCATTTGGAAAAAAGTATGACCCAGCTATTTCCCCCAGACATGAACTGTGACCTTTCCCTCTCGAGAGGAAGGTGCAATGGTGCACTCAGAGCCCCCTGTGCCCCCAGGCACGGTCCTGATCATCCCCCAGGACACAAACTGGGCTCATCCTGATCATCCCCCAGGACACAAACTGGGCTCACAGCTGTTGGGAACATGCAGCTGCCCCTAGGCTCTCCTGCCTCCATTACATGGCAATCTGAATGCAGAATTAAATGCCCATTATTAAATACTGACCTTTGTGTGTCTCTGCTCCCCCAAACCTCCCACTCTCAGCACTTCAAATTCAGAGGTGTGAAGCAAATGAACTACCCCAAAGCACTGTAATCCAGAATATGCACCACAGCAACTCCCAGCTGCACCCAAACCTGGGCCCTTTAGGCTGACAAACCACTGGGCCTGCTGTCAAGACTGCTGAGAATTTGGTACTTCCAAAACCGGGGAAGAGTTGGTCTGGTTTTCAAAGGAACAAGAGATCTCAAGGCTGAGTTTCTTTTTGTCACACAGGAGTCAGGAGGAAAAAGAGTCTTGCTGGGGAAGTATGGGATAGAAAAGCTCACAAACGCACCGTGCCAGCTCTTTGGAAATGCAAAATACTGAACAGAACACAGCTCAGCTTCTCAGACTGACCTAAACCAACAGACCCATCATCAGAAATGACTCCAGGTGTGCAAGAGACCTGGTTGCACTGCATTACCTTCCCTAAATGCATCCTGGGGGAGGGAAAGGGGGGAAAACAGGAGCCCACATTGCTCAACCGTAAGAACAACCTGCTGCAGGAATGAAAAATACCCAGAATTTTCAAAATAACCTGTAACTCTCCCCTCACTGTTTCAAGCATGTCACTGAATCCAGTGATTCATCCCCTCAGAGTGGATAACCAGTTCACTACAGCCATGCCCACCCTGCTCCCCAGTCCTGACTGGGAAGGAGCAATCCAAAGACAATTTCACTGGCTGAAGGGAGCACCTGGAGCACTGAAATGCTGCTCACACACTTCCAGGTCTCAGCCTGCCCAAGAAATCCTTTGAATTAAACAGATATTTAAGCTCAGCTTACACGAAAGAAATTCCCATCTGAGGAGAGTGTTATTCTAATCCCCCAAAAACCTCTAAATGACTTTTTGGACCACACCACATGTGTGGGTGTGAGTGAGGCTGGAGGTGCATGGAACTGCCCCTTCCCCAGCACCACGGGGAAATTCCAACAAGGATTTAACACAGCCACTCAACCATCCTCAGGGAGCTTCTCCCCTCCACAAGGAGCCCTGGGAACTCATACTTTTGGGGTGAATTCTCCCTTTTAAAGTCTTCCCATTGTGCTTAGCAAGACAATGATTTTTTTCAACAGGATTAGAGCCAAACCTGTATTAAATCAAACACATGCTTCATGCTATTACAAGATTTCAAAATTAAGGGGCATCTTTTTCTGCCTGGGCAGTGTTTTTTCTGAGGAAGCAGCAGTTTATCCAAGTAGCAACATCCTTTCAAACTGCAGGATCCTGGGGACCATAAAGCCAAGGAATATTCTGCTGGTTTATTACTTCAGCTGTCAGAAGGGCTACACTGCAGTGACCAGCAGTGACATAAATCACCAGCACTTACATAAAATTTCTCCAGATTTCCACATGCTGTAGGCAGTAGTTCACTACCTCCAGCCTTCCTGGGGTCTATTAATAGCTGCCACCCCCCTCAGCTTTGGAACAAAGAATTGTATTTTAAATTTCCAGCCTTGTTTCTAGCAAAATTCCAAACTTGTCTCTGCATTTCCACAGGAGTGCAAATCGAGTTCCTAAAGAGCAGGTTTGGTATCCAATCTGCTGCTACCCCTGGACTGCAGCACAGAGAGGCCACAGTGCTGGATTATCTTCCAATCCCTGCATGCCTCAGGAGAGGCCAAACTGGCAAACATCACCAGTACCTTCCAATTCCCACAAATCAGCTTAAACCAGCTGCACCACAGCACTGCTGAAAAGCTCCTGAGAGCCCATCCCAGGCTCAGCAAAGGGGGGAAATCCAGGGGGGTGAGCAGGACTCAGGAACTGCTGCAGCAGGAAAATCACTGGATCATCACAGAATGTCCTAAGTAGGAAGGAACCCCCAAGGATCATCCAGTTCCACCCCTGGCCCTGCACAGACACCCCAACAATCCCACCCTGGGAGCACTGTCCAAGCACTCCTGGACTTCTGACAGCCTCAGGGCCATGAGAAAACTCAGCACAGCCCAGATTTTGCTGAGATGGTACCAGATAAGACTTCCCCAGACCCCAGCTGGGGTGCAGAGCTTTACAGGCTCAGGACCAGCAGCAAATGAATTTTCTCTGTTTAAGCTGACAAAGCCACACAGCATCACTGAACCAAGGCCCACTGGGAGACATTCTTTGCCTCAAAGTGCAGAGCAGAAAGAGCCCCTGTTATTCTCAAAAGACAAAAAGCAGTCACCAGACCTGAAGAGAGACTTTCATGCCAAACCTCACACTGAGATGGGTCAAAGCAGATCCACCTCTGGGGCTCGAGGCAGGAGGCAGCACCCATGACATCAGAGCCCCCTCCTCCCTTGCCATTGTTCTCATGTCTCTCTGCCAACCCACATTAAATAAAATAATAATAATGTACTTTTCATTCTGTGCCAGCAGATTTCTTGCTTTCTGAACTTTTGATGTCTGCTTGATTCTTTGCCCCAAAAGCTTTTGGGAGTGAATGACACCATGAAACAGAAGCTCAAAGGATGGGAACCTTGATCATTTTCCTGAAGTGGGAATACAGGCCTGGCTTATCTTTGGTCATCAACATTCTTTGCACACTTATAAATGAAGTGGAAAGAACAGAGGGGAAATGGCCTGCAAATGCTGTTTTATTTCATCTTAATTTCCTCCCTGGAAGGAATCAATATTTTTCTTAGGTGGGTTAAGAAAAATATAGAATGGGTTGGGTTGGAAGGGACCTTAAAGCTCAACCCGTGCCACCCCTGCCATGGGCAGGGACACCTCCCACTGTCCCAGGCAGCTCCCAGCCCAATGTCCAACCTGGCCTTGGGCACTGCCAGGGACCCAGGAGCAGCCCCAGCTGCTCTGGGCACCCTGTGCCAGGGCCTGCCCACCCTCACTGGGGAGAATTTCCTCATCATCTCTAACCCAAACTTACTCCCTTTTCAGTTAAATCCATTCCCTTTTGTTTTATCCCTCCACGCCCTTGTCCAAAGTCCCTCTCCAGGTCTCTTGCAGCCCTTCATTGGTAACTGGTGGGTCTTCTGAGGGCAAAGCATTTCTGGAGCAGAAGAACTTGCCATGTAACACCAAGGACCTCAGGGATTGCCTCCTCAGTCTTCTCCATCCAGGCTGTCCTTGGAGGCCCGAGGTTTTGGAAATCTCAAGTCTCCCCAAAACACAAAGTTCAGGGCTTGCATTCAGTTTTCCTCAACCCCAGCAGTGACTGCCTTGGTAATTTTATTGTGCTTGAACAGATCCCTCCCCCTCGCCATGAGAAGCAAAGATGCAGCTAATTAGGGCACAAAGAGAACTGCACATCTCTGCCTTCAGTTCTGATTTCCACCCTACCTTGAGTTCTGAGTTCCACCCTCTTTCCCAAAGAACTTCTTTATGGACTACACTCCCTTTGCCCTTTTACAAAGAGAATCTAGGCAGAATTAATCACCTACACCTCCAAAACACCACATACTTAGGGGAAAAAAGAGCTACATCAAATCTGCATTTCAATGCTGGTTTGTGTTCTCCCAGGGAACCTGGCACAGGTTCACTCAGAACACGTTTGTTTTTCACAGGCAAGGCAGAAGGGGAATGTTTTGATTCTGCTGGGTCAGTGACTCAGTAAACAGCTCAAGCCCTCAGCAGGCACACAAGCAGAACGAGGTGATGGTGGGAGATTCTCCAAGTTCTTGGATTGTTAAAAACTCCCCACAGTAAAAGCTGACTGTAAATGCTACATAACTTACACAGAAGGTAATTCCAACCATAACTCTTGCAGGCTGCTTCAGGGGCTGGGCCCTGCACATCCAGGTTGGTTTGACAGGAACACACAGACTGGGCACAACCCAGACAAGGAGCTCCCACTCCTCTTCACACAAATCTAACGTGAGGTCTTTATCTTATGTCAAAACCCCAAAGCAAATAAGGAACCCTCACAGGTGTAATGCCTTAAGGACACATTCCCACTGAGACCAGAGCGTTCTAGGACTGTGAGAGCTCCCAAGGATCAGGACACTGTAGATCTGCAGGAGAGCAGCACGAAAATCACAGACTGGTTTGGCTTAGAAAAGATCCTAAAGATTACCTTGTTCCAGCCCCTGCCATGGGCAGGGACACTCTGCACTAACCTAGGTTGTTCCAAGTCCTGTCCAACCTGGCCCTGAACACTTCCAGGGATATACACTGGGTCCAGCTTCACCACCCAAGCTCCTTCTGATCTGCAGAAGTTTTCTTTCTACATTTGCCACCTTCCTTTCTACATTGCCTCTGTTAATTATTATTAACTATTACTCTGTTGACTGTCAGGACTGGGTATCATCAGGAGTGGGGCCCTTCATAACCTACCAGGCCTTCAAGATGAAAATCCTACAGCTAAAAAACCCCATTAAAGACATCAGCAGCAGTACAAGAAGTTGTGAAATCAGCCTTTTCCAGCTGCTCACTGCAGGGTGTGTGAGAGAACTGAGCTTATTGTCCCTCCTGCAGGGCCACCTGCACCCACTCCAGCTGCCTGCAGTCCCCTGAGAAGGACAGGCCATGTGCTGACCAGAGGGTGACTGGTCCTTAAAACAGCTGCACTTCTCATCAAGTGTCAGCCTAATTAAAACCAGCTCCAGAACAACACTGCACACTTCCAACACAATGCCTAAAACATGCCAGTGGTTTGGGAGAATAAATGCAAGGATCTTTTCCCAGGTAAGGAAATGCTGCCTTTTGGAGAAACTTGGTGTTGAGGTTGATTCAGATGTAGCCAAATGGTCTATGAAACCAGGACAGGCAGGAAGTAAAGAGAATAAACCTCCCCTTTAATTGTTTGGTGTCGACACAATTTTGGTGGGTCCAAAATTCATCCGGTTGGGATCAATACACTTACCTATCATCCCTGTTGGGCAATAATCCCGAGTTCCTTCCTGGAATACAAGACAGTGTCTTTATAACTCGGGAGTGGAAAGGGATCTGAGGATGGAACATCTATTTACAGGGACAGCCTAATGCTTGCAGAGCCACAGAGGGATAACCAAACACTTCAACGTCAGCGGGATGTGGAACTAAAAATACTTAAAAGCAAAAATGCTGTGGAAACTGAGCCAAGAAAAAAGCAAAAACAAGCTCTGTTGCCTCAAAAATTACCACTGAGACAACAAAATCTTGCAGATGATGTATACCAAGCTGGGTTGTTGTAACTCAGATACTGTAATGGCCTTTCTTTCCAAGAAAGCCAACTGATGGCCTACTTTTGGGAGAAGTTAATGTTTTTCCTCAAAAACTTTAGGCTCACCTTTCTACCACCTCACCTTCTTGTCCAAAGAGACAAACTATAAAACATCAACGTGCAACATATCAAAAGCACAGCTTGGTTTATTTTTTAACTATTTTAAAATTCAGACTGGACTGCTGGGTATGAGCCTCCCTGGAGCAGGAGGGAGCACAGCAGAGATAATGTGCCTTATGCAAATTCACTTCATTCTGTCTCGGGGGTTTCAAGTTCACTCCCTGAATGCTGACCCAGCGGGGTCACACACATTTCAGCCCGACAAAGCTGGACAAGCAATTTTTTCCCTAAGCAAAGCATGATTGCTTCTTTGTTTAAATCCCTCTGTAACTAGAAATTAATGCTGGGTGATGCAGCCAGAGTTCGGAGGCTCATTTTCTCCAAAGCCTGCCTGAAGTGACTGCAATAGATGGAATTATCCAAGAACATAATTCCTCTCAAAATAATCAGCAGTACCAAGCAACCTCCAAATTCTTTCTCCTGATGAGATGACCCCACCCTGTGCGCACACAAGACATTTTTCTCTCAGGCCACTCCTGCTGACTCCTTTTACTGCTTTCCACAGGTTGGTTTCCTCCTCCACAGCATCTCCAGCTGCTGGAAGAGCTCAGAGCCTGGCCAGGCTCTCATCAGTGCCCCGTCAGTCACCGAGGGCTGGAGCAGCTCACGGAATCCCACAGCGTCAGTGCACCAAGAATGTGACACAAACAGGTCCTGCCACCTCCCAATAAATGCAGTCACTGCACTTGGGTTTGAGCCAAACTGATGGAGACCTTCCAAGGAAGTTCTCTGCTCTCAGGTGTCACGACTGAGCTTGGCTAAAACCACCCCTTTGCCCAATAACCAAGGGAATAAATGAATTTCTGCTCTTGAACCCACCAAACCACTCCTCTTCACAGAGCCCGAGTGCCTGCCATGAGAATTCCTGACAAGACTCCCTTAGTTCAAAGCAGATTCTCTGTCATATTCTACACTTAATACACACAAACAAAAACCATACTTTACAGCCACATTCTTGTTTTTAAGCTGTTTTCACTGCTATTTTGCAAGCTCTACAGGACATCCTCCTCGAGTTACCAGCATTTTGATGATTGTGTTGTTAGAATTTATGACTAGGAACATCAAACCCCTCCTCTGAGCCCTTCCAGCCCTGGAGGAGCCCAACACTGCTATCTGCTGTGCACTTACATCTCATTTAGCAGCTTAAATGGTCAAACAGATCAGGCTAACACAGGAACTTCCATTACTTACTGTGCAGCATGAAGCACCCTGCAGACACTACAGTACATCCCTAGCTTGGGAAAAAAGCCAGCTCCACTCTGAACCCACCTTCTCTTGAGAATTGCAGAATTTGGGAAGTGCTCCTTTCTTAGGATTCCTTTGACACAGCCCATTATTTCCTAGCACATTTTCAGTAACTCCACAGAACACAGACTCAGGTAGTAAAATCTGGGGAATCATCACTCCCCAAAGCTGTGCTAATGCTAAAAGCAAGCTGGGAGCCATCCACTTCCACATGTACTCCCCTCAGTTTTACACCAGCATAGTTTTATCCCTGCCCGTGGGTCTTTGAGAAATGGGGCTCCTTGATGCCACCCATGGAGTGGGGCTTGAGGTTCTTCTGTTATTTTGTGTTCTTAAATGAATGATGGGCACAAAAATCTTACCCAGTGACATAAAACACCTATTCCAGGACCAGTAAGGAAAACAGATACACCAGGGAAACTCCAGGTATTAACCACAAACGAGAGCACCACAATGAACATCAAATGGATGAACTGTGCAGTCTACAACTGGTTACCTGCTTGTGAGCATGGTCATAGGAGTTGATGTGGTTGTCAAACTCTTGGTGCTTCTGATACTGCTTGTCACAGAGTTCACAGTAGAAGTTTGCTCTGAGGTCTTCCAAAGCCTTGGCAATGGCCTTTTCTTTATCAACATAATCCTGAAAAATTAACAAAAACTTGCTTCTGTTAAGCATCCTGTAGAACAGCCTGGAAGATGATGGGTTAGTCCTTTAAAGAAAAATAGTGCTTATTAAAAACTTAGTTTACATTGATTATATTTATCACAGGATCACTGAGGTTGGAAAACACCTCCAAGATCACTGGGTCGAACCTGTGCCCAATGCCCACCTTGTCCCCAGACCAGAGCACTCAGTGCCACATCCAGGCCTTCCTTGGACACCTCCAGGGATGGGCACTCCAAAGCTCCCTGGGCAGCCCCTGCCAAGGCCTGACCCCCCTTTCCATGGGGAAATTCCTGCTGTGCCCACCCTGAGCTGCCCTGGCCCAGCCTGAGGCCGTTCCCTCTCCTCCTGTCCCTGTTCCCTGGAGCAGAGCCCGACCCCCCCGGCTGTCCCCTCCTGGCAGGAGCTGTGCAGAGCCACAAGGGCCCCCTGAGCCTCCTTTGCTCCAGGCTGAGCCCCTTCCCAGCTCCCTCAGCCCCTCCTGGGGCTCCAGACCCTTCCAGCTCCATTCCCTTCCCTGGACACGCTCCAGCCCCTCCAGGTCCTTCTTATCATGAGGTGCCCAGAACTGGACACAGCACTTAAGGTCCCTCAGCAGTGCCAGCTCAGGGGACAGTCACTGCCCTGGTCCTGCTGCCACGCCAGTCCTGGAACAGGTGCCATTGGCCTCTTGCCCACCTGGGCACACCTGGGCTCATGTCCAGCCTCTGCTGACCAGCACCTCCAGGCTCTGTCCAGTTTTCCAGTAATTTTGCCCCCACCTGGAACCTCCCATGGGGTTGCTGTGACCCAAATGCAGGTCCCAGCACTTGGCCTTACTGAACCCAAGCTGAGCAGCCTTTGCAAATTCTCAGGTGGGATTCCAGAACTTTGCAATGCTGCCAACCTCAGTGTTATTTGTTACCCAGAGTCACAGAATCTTCTGTGCTGGAAGGGCCCCACAAGGACTCAACACCCCCTGGTCATAGCAGAAGTACCACTAAAAGAAGGCTGCTTCAAACAAGGCCTGCAGTGCTGATGGGGTGAGGCAGCTCTGCCTCAGGGGAGCCTCCTGGATTGTCTGTGCTCCAAGGAGAGGTTCAAAGCCTCGAGCTAATCCAGAGACAAACTGGCATCAAACCTTGGAGGATCCCTGCCTTGGGAACAGAACCTTACACCTCTAAAGCTGACACTGCTCCATTTGGAGTGCTAAGAGATGTCTGCTTGATCTTGGCTTGGCTGCCTGAACTCAGGAGGGAGGAACATGGCTCTGGCTGGGAATCACCCTTCAGAGCCTGCTGAGCCAATCCACTCCAGTGAAATATTCCCAGGAGCAGGACTGCCCCTCAGGCTGGGCTCAGCACACTGCAGTGGGCACAGGGAGCTGCAGGTGATGGGAGGGAGGGAGGGGAGACAGCCCTGGGGTGCTGACAGGGTCTTTCCCCTTCTACAGCTGAACACCTGCACAGGTGGAAAACCAAACCTCTGGCAGAGATGAGGTGTCTCACCTGGCAACAGGCACATCCTTCCCTCTTTTGTCCCAGGTTTTGAATGTGCACTGAGATCTGGGACTGGGGAAATCCCAGTCCCTCAGGTGGCAGCACTGGCTGGAAATCCAGGTGTGGAAGGAGCCTGTGCTGTCCCCAGGGCTGCTGCACACCTGGGGGACTTTGAGACACACCTGATGCTGGGGCACAGGAACCTCAGGGCTAGGCAGCTCTTCCCTCTTGCCAGGCTGTATCAATTACAACCCCCCAAGCAGAATTAATAAAACATCACCACTCTTCACAAGCTCTCTGGGGAAGTTTTACCCTGAGGAGGTGGAAGGTTTTACTCAAAAGCAGTTACAAATGCTGCATCACAAAGCCCACTGCACTCACTGCAGCACTCCCCAAATAACCACTAACCATAGGCATTTCAACTGGAATAAAGAGAAATTATATAAAAAAACAGCCTAACATTAGAGAAAAAGCACTTAAGGATCTTTTTTTCCATCTTCAATAGAAACCTCCTATGGGAAGCTTCCTTCCTCAGCAAGAGGAGGCAGCAAACATTTAAGACAGAAAACTTTGAAAGGTTTTTCCTTTGAATTTCAGATCTTGTTCAAGGCAATATGGTTTATCTCCTAGTTACCACATCAAAATGGCGTTAAAATAACATTACTGAGCGTGTTTTAGACAATATAAAATTTATATTAAAAAATTCAACACCCAAGGAGAGGAAAAAAAAATCTAAAAAATGTTAGTGCTCATGTTTGGGATTGTTTTCAATTTCAAACACTGTTCACTTCTACATAAAAAAGGAAGCAACTTCCTGCTTCCATCTATTACCAGATGCCCTTGACAAGGAAAAAAAAAAAAGAAAAACATCAACAAATCTGGAGTTTTGAGCCTGAGGCAGGTCCCCAGGAAGACAAGAAAGGAAAACAGAGCAGCGTGAGCTCCACAGAACACGGACGTTGGAAGTTCCTCTGAATCCCAGACAAGCTTCCTGTGCCACGAGTTGGTTTTTTTGAGCAAGCATCCTGTGGCTAAACAATGAAACCCAGCCATTTGAGTGATCAGAATTTATACAAAAGAAGGGAATTAAAGCACACTTCTTGGCTGCAGAGTTATCTGAAATTCTCTGAGGCTCCCTGAATGGCTGATCAGGATGCACTGCCATTGGCACTTACATAATGGACTCCTGTGGAGCAGCAAAAAGTAACGGCTGCAGAGATTTTTCACAGATTAATACCAAAATGCAAGGGGATAAGGATGAACTGAGCTTATAAAAACCCACTGGAGCTGGGAGAGACTGCTACTGCTCCAGAGCTCCTGAAAAAACCTGTGCTGGATGAGGGCAGGAAGAGAGAAGAGTCTCAGAGCAACAGAGGTTGGGCTGTGTTTGGAAAGATAATTGTAAACCCCAAGAACTCCAGGATCACAAAATGGTTTTGCTTGGGAGGGACCTTAAAGCTCACCCAGTCCCACTCCAGGGGCAGGGACACCTCCTACTAGACCAGGTTCCATCCAACCTTCCCTGGGATGGGGAGTGCACAGCCCCCCTGGGTACCCAAACACCTGCAGTTCACTTACCAAGCAAGTCAAGGAATCAAGGGGGGAAAAATATTAAAAAAAAAAAAGAGGAGAGGAGGCTATAAATTTTCATAGCTGAACAAACTGCCTGAAGAATTAACTGTTCAGCTGGGGAAATGGAATTTTAGATTTGCCGAGGTTATGTTTAATTTTAATGGCATTGAAACTACTTTCCCATTATTTCTCATATAATTAGAATTTATGCAAGGCTGACACTTCATTTGGATGTCTTGGGCTCTTCCTCAACCCTGGTACTCCCCAAATCTCTGGACAATTGAACAAGCAGCCTTTCCTCAGACCTGATGGACTGCAGGGCTGGGAAGCAGAAGAGTGGATTAAAGGATGAGCAGAGACCATGTCTCCACAGAGAACCTGGTTACAGCTAATCCAAAAATGCTCCTGCATGTCACGCTCAATCCCAACACCACAGCTCATTTTTATCAGCCCTTGGCTTACAAAATAACCCCACAGGTTCTGTAAATCACATAGGAATACAGAATTTATCTTTTTTAATGCTGCCTGAACAATGCTTTCAAAGAGCTCCAGCCCATCAATTTCTCCAAGCTGGAGCCATGTCCTACCTCTCCAAAGCAGGCAGGATTTATGCAATAACATCACAATGTACTGCTCATTCCTCACTCACTACAACACAGGAGCTCCTCCCCCAGCTGGTACTGCCCCTCTACCACCTGCAGGTTTTGTCCTGACATGGCAGGCTCACTCGAAAAATCTGGCAGCCCTGGGTGTAGGGAAGGAAATGTCCTGCTCACCCCAAGACCGCCCCTTCCAGAACAGGAGCAAAGCACATGGAGAAAGCCCTGCTGCTGTCCTGGGGCTCCTCAGCAGCCAAACAAACAGGAAGGTTGATGCCAGAAGGTGAAAAACCAATGTGTTAAAATAGAAATCATCTCCACAATGACCAAACCCAAGAGCAGTGAATTCCTACCACCATCACTGCAGCAGAATGAGAACTCAGCCCCATCAGAAGAGACCTTTCCCCAGCCAGCCCACAGACAGTGATGGTGCTGCCCCTCTCTCTGTACCTTGTACTTCTGCCTCAGCTCCTCGGTGTCCTCCTTCTCCACCTCCAGCACTCGCCTCCGCTCTGTGGCATCCTCGGCGTAGTCGAGCTGTTTGAAAAAGAACAGAGAGAGATGCAATTTGGGCCATAAATACACTGCACTATCAAATCTACCAGAAAGCACAACTTAACAACTTCAGCTGAAACAGAATGTATGCAAGTTTGTACTTTGCTTTCCCTGCTTTGTCACCCCAAGTGTAAAACAGGTCATTAATCTCTCTGATGTGCAGGGCCCTGGCAGGCCCATGACAGCTTTGGGGAGGAGAAATCTCAGAGCCCAGAACTCAGGCTCACAGGGATAAACAGAGGATGCATTTTGCAGACAAGTGTTTTCTCATTGCACCGATTCAAGAGCAAGTTGTTCTTTGCCTTGGATGCATACATTCTCACTTTAAATGCCTTTCCCTCCCACCCCCAGAAGCCCTGCAGGGGTGAGGGGAGCTCACCTCCATCTCCATCCGGCCCATGCCCATGACATCATACTTGACAACGATAGGGATGGGGTCTGTCCTCCCTGGAAGAGGAACACACAGAGAGGGGTCAGCAGCAGCCCAGCACCACAGCTCACTGTACACATTGGGTTTGGGTGGTTAGAGATCTTGCCTTGGAGTGCAGAGACCAGAAAGCTACAGTGAACCAAACACGAGCCATTCTCACAGCTTACAGCCAACGCTGAGCCCAGCTCCGAACGGCAGCCGGGATGATAAATGCTTTTTTCTGAACATTAACTGCTCATGTAAAAGCTTCTCATGGTTAATGTTCCCCCATGACAAGCCCTAGGGCAGGGCTGATAACAGGACTTGAGCCTGCTCCTCAAGGCTTCCACATCAGGCTCCTCATCTTCCCGTAACAGTGAAGAAGCTGCTAACCACATTTCACTGCTGCAGCTCACGAGTAATTGATTAGAACTTCCCTGTAAGAGATGTGGAAACCTCTCTCCCACCAGCTTTTGCCCTCCCCAGGAGCAAGGAATGCTGAGAAGAAGGATGGCACAGAAGCCAAACTTCCCCCACCCCAACCACTCAGCCTAGGCCAGGGTGGGTCCCTGCTCCCCCAGCCCTGGAGCGATGCTCTGGCCCTGCTGTGTCACCTGTAAGCTGTGAAAAGGACTGGTTGCGAAGAAAATTGACTTTGAACTAATCAAACTATGCTGGAGATTTATTTTTTTTAAAAAAACATATCTTTAATCCACTCATAACCAGCCAAACAAAGCAAAATGGGGCAGACAAGCACTTTACTACCACAGCTTTTTTTTTTTTTAATTATTATTATTTTGATTTTTTACATCACAACTGGCACTGGTGGTTGTGATGTAACCCACTGACAAAGTACTTACCTTCTCCAGTGCAAACCTTGAGTGAAAAAACAGAATGTTTACTTCCCTTATTATTGCTCTTGTTTGGTGTAAACAACTCTTTTGTTATACACACATACACAGGTATTATACCTTTGGGCTAAAAGATCGACACGTTGGAGTCATGCCGAAATATTCCACTGCCATCCACATATGCAAAAGGTTAAAGTCTTTAAAACTGCCTCAGAAAACCTGGATAGGTGTGAACTCTTTGCCAGCATCAGCCATAATTCCTGCCAAAACCACAGCCCTAGAGGGGCTTTTGAACCTTAAAGTACAGACGTGGTTTTATTCAGAAATAAATCCATTTAATTAATTGTTTTGTTGATATGACCAAGAATTTGATAGGCAAGTATCCATCAGGTTCAAAAGTAGTGATCACATTGATCTGAAATGGTTTGGACTGAGCTTTCCTTTGGATATTTAAGGCTCAACTTTGACAAGGTTTCTCTTATGCCCAATGGTATAATACAGTAAGCAGTGACTGCAATTTTTAGCAAAAGGACCAAATTAAAGACAGGTTATAAAAATGACTTCCTAGGTGCAATATCACTTTCATAACGTCTCAGCCAGGGATTTACTGGTAAGTGGTGAACCCAAATGGAATGGCTGGCACCAAGTGCCAACAATTTATTGTTCAAATTTTTTTTCAAGCTTTTTTTCTTTTGGTTTGTTTTGGGTATTTTTGGTTCATTTTTGTTTAGTTTCTCCAGCAATTGAGATCTTTCGATGCAGCCTCATTGGCCTGGTAAACCCCTGTACACAAACAATGCATCAGTACTTTTGCCTTCTAAGGCAGTCAAAGTTTTTTGGGTTGTTTTTTTTTTAATTCAAAATCTATTTGGAAATTGCAGTAGCAAGTGCTAGTGCCCATCGTGTTGGGGGAAAAAAAATCAAGTTTGGACAGTATTAAAAATTTATGTTTAAACTGATTTTGGCAGTTCTAACACAAACAGAAACATCCCTTCTTAGCAATACCCTTTAATGAACAAGGATCAGACAAGTGTGCATAAAGAAAGGAAAGGAAAGGAAAATGAAAGACCAAGCAGAAGGATGATGGCTACAACAGAGAAAGTAAGCCTAACATTGGTGCACTGATGACAAAGGAGTAATTCAGTCTGAAAATAAAAAATTACCACTGCTAAGTTTACCATCACCACAACAAGTCCAGGATCATAACGCTGTAAAAAAGAAACACCATTTGTTAGGCAGAAACCATTCGGGGCAGAAAATAGGCTGTTTGGCAGGGAGCATGGGTAAAAAAAAATAACAGCAGGCTTCTTGCTCACCCCTCCACCCCATGACCGTGCTCTGCCCTGCAGAACCAGGAGCCACTGGAGCAGCTCTGACTCCTGCTGGGTGCTGGGAGAGCTCCTGGTG
The DNA here is from genome assembly GCA_034509185.1 of Euphonia xanthogaster. Lineage (NCBI taxonomy): Eukaryota > Metazoa > Chordata > Aves > Passeriformes > Fringillidae > Euphonia > Euphonia xanthogaster. The sequence goes on along the minus strand of JAYDZK010000112.1, from coordinate 3,947,141 downwards.
ACGGCCCCGCTCCGAGGAGGCTCTGAGGCACATGGAAGCAGGCAATTTAAACAGGAAACAAATCAGGATCTTAAGGAACAACAAATATTCTGGACCAAAAGGAACTCTGCTTGCAGGTAAGAGGAGAATATTCCATGCAAAAAGTGATGCCTTTGTTTTAAACTGAACCATCATTTCATTATGAATGGAACCTCATGTGTGACATCCAGGTGACAAGTGGCATATCCAGGCACGTAGCACAGCCATGGCAGCAGTGCCAACCCCACATGGACCCCCCTGGAGCCAGCTGGGGCAGCAGGACATGCTGCTGGGCACTGGGCTGGCCTCGCTCCATGTCCACAGAAAGCCACGATGGTGAAAGGACAGGGAAGGCTCAGGGCCACCCCTTGCCCATTGGCAGCCAGGTGGGACATGGGGAGCAGCCAAAGGGGGAAATGGGACTCTCCAAGCTCAGCTCATGACTTCTCCTTTGAAGGAACTTCCTTGAGGAAAGTTTTTCCTACTGCTGGCCATGACAACAGGATCTTTCCCAGCAGGTAAACATGGCTTGGACCTTGAGAGCCTCCCCTGAGAGTTTGGGGTCCCCGCTGAGCCTTTCCTGTACACCAGCAGGCTTTGAAGGGAACGTGAGCTTCCAAGGCCCAGAATTCCCACAGTTCCTCAGCAGGGAATTCCCACAGTTCCACTCAGCAGGGCTGCAAGCAGTGCCACATGGAGGGCTAATTCCCAGGGCAAATCCTGCTGTGTCCCTGTCCCAGCCCCCTGCACCTCGTGACATTCATTTTCTTTTTGAGGCTGGTCACAAACTCCTTCACAGACTGGTCACTGCACAGGCTGCAGACCCCAAAGCAGAGAGGGTTATTGCATAAAACACTTCCACACACAGGGAAAGCCTCATGGAGAGGACAGAGCAGGAACCTCCAGCAGGATGGAAAAAATAAACAGCTCACACAAGAGTCACACCTTAGAAAACCCAATCTCAAAAGAAATTAGGTCAGTAATGATTCCCTGCACTCAGAAATGAAATGAGATTCCCCAGCTGACCTGCTGTACCTGTTTTGCTTTCCTCTCCCCAAGAAATGGGAAAACCTTTCTCCCAGCTTGTGAAAAATTGCTCAGACTCAAACAAACCCTGACAGCCATCCCTTCCCAGAGCCCTGCAGTGGCAGGGAGCAGGGAGGCTTCTCCAGATTCCCTTCTTTTTAACTGCATAAAGCTGTTGGATATGAGCAAATACTTCCCCCCTGGTGCTATAAATGACTAAATCTTGGCAAAACTCATCCTAAGGTTTTGGCATCAGACACAGGTCAGGATGCACATGGAGGACTGTGGGTTCAGGGCCATGCTCTGGCTCTGGATGTGGTGTGGATGCTGCTCTGCCCTCTGGAATGGGAATACCTCAGCTGCAGCTGCCATCTAAGCCTGCCTGGAAATGCCAGCATTGTCAACACCAGCCCATGTTTTATCCTGTTTTCAACAAGTCAAAGCAGAAAACAGTTTTCATCAGATTTGCAGATTCAGAGGAACTCCTCCCTCCAAAACCAGCAATATTGCAATAGAATCCCAGAAAGGTCTGGGTTGGGAGGGAACTTAAAAACCAGTTCCTCCATGGAACAGGGACACCTTCCACTAACCCAGGCTGCTCCAAGCCCCATCCAACCTGCCCTTGGACACTTCCAGGGATCCAGGGGCAGCCACAGCTGCTTTGAGTACCCTGTGCCACGGCCTGCCCACCCTCACAGGGAAGAGTTTCCTCCTAATATCCAATGTAAACTGATCCTTTATTTAATTTATAACATCTACTTCTTGTCCTATCCCAACAGGTAAATTTCTCTGCTAAAGGGGCATTCAGATATAACAGGATGAAAATAAGTACCCCAAGAATTCTATGTTAACATAATTCAATCACATCTCTTCCACTGTGTCCCTTATGCACAGTGTGTAAGCACCACAGATGTAACACAAGAACTGTAATCCTGTCTGGTTTGTTGACATCTTCATAGAAATTCCCCCCAGGTACAAGCTTTGTAGGATCCAACCCTAGAGGAGTGATTGATAGCACACTTGTCACTGGAGGAGAATCTCATAAACTCAGCATCTCCAGAGGACACAGACAACAGCATCTGATCTTGTTGGACATGGAGGATTTCTCCTTATTTGTTATCTGCTGCAAATGAAACCCACAGTGAGACACAACCTTCCAGGAGCTTTCAGCTGCTCCTGGAAAGGGACTCTCAGCTGCGTGCAGAGCGGTTCATGACCACAGCACAGGGCTGCTCTGGTGGATCAGGGCTGCTTTGTTCAGTCAGCACGAACCCCACTGCAGGCTCTGCAAGGGAAACAGGTGCCTGGAGTCAGCAACCAACACCTGCAGGAATGGATCCACAGGGACAGGGCTCACCTTCAGCTGCACTGTCTGGGAAGAGGGAGATAGGGAGGAGTCCCTGTGCTCATGAATGAGCTGCATTTTTCAAGATGAGAATTTTGCAACACTCGACACTCCTGGGACTGTTTCAATACAGCATGGGGGGCTGGCTCTGCTTCTAGGGAACAAGTGACAGGACAAGAGGGAACAGCCTCACATTGTGCCAGGGAAAGTTTCAGTTGGATACTGGGGACATTTCTTCATGGGAGGGGTTGTCCAGCCTAGGCAGAACCTGCCCAGGGCAGTGCTGGAGTCCCCATCCCTGCAGGGATTTAAAAGCTGTGTAGGTGTGGCACCTGGGGACAGGGGTTAGTGATTGCCTTGGCAGCACTGGGCTCTCTAAGAGTCTATGAGAAACCAGGATCTGTCCTGTTGAAAATTCAGACTCCTCATTCAGTACATCAAAAGGGGAGAGAGGAGAAGATCCACTTGTTTTCACTGATGCACAAACCTGGAGGCTCCTCACTGGCTAAAAGTGACACCACGTTATCAAACTCATTCCAACTGCTGCAAGAAGCAAATGAAAAAACAAGGGCAAGCTTTAATCCCAGTCCCCTTTGGGAATTAGATTTGTGAGCTCATCCTGTTTATGTCAGATTTCTGGAAGGAGTCAAAACAATCAAGGGATTCAAACAAAGGTCCATCCCTTGTAGCCAACAAAGTTCCAGAGAGGAGAGAGTGTTTTCCAAGAACACAGAAACTGCCCTGTGAATTTAATCCTTACTAAACAGGGAAGAAATGACGAGAGAAAGTCAAGTTGTAAACATCCCAATCACATGGAAAACTTCCAGTGGGAGCTCAAAACTTCGCAGACACACAAACCAAGGGTGCCACTTGCAGAAAGCCAAGCTGAGGTTTGACACTGAGGCACCAAGCAGAGCTCCTTGAACTTTTGCAGGGGAAGGAACATAGTGGAGTCTGGGTCAAAAAACATCCCCACCCCAAATGCTGGGCAGTGGATTAAAGAGCAACAAAGAAGGTGTTGGAGCAAAACCACAATTCCTGGTTGACTGAGGACAGGAATTCAAGGTAAGAGTTGCTGTCTGTGTTCATCTTGGTAAGTGGACAGGGCTGAAGGGTCTGCTCTGATTCAGGGCTGCACTGAGGAGCGAAGCAGGCTGTGCATGGCCACTGCCTCTCCCTTCCCCACACTCCTCTCTCCCAGTTTAATAAAACTGCTCTTCCATTGCATCAGCACAAAGGTCCAGAAGGCCTCGTGCCAAGCCAGGCGAAGGCAGTCTGTGACAACAAACACGGGGCACTGAAAGCACAACGAATGCAGATTCCACTGGCCACACCCACTCAAGCAACACAAACTCACCACGTGTAATCAAGGGAAGGATCTTACACTTCCAGAAGCAAACAAGGGGGCAACTGCTTCCCCCAAAGGACACTGAGGCACTGAGCAAACTTCCTTTTTGGTCTGTGGTCTGCTGGGTATGATGACAGCGACCACAGCAGGCCAGGTTTCTCAAGCTAAGTTCATATGAAAACATCACTCTTAAAACCACTGCCATGATTTGTGTTGCAAACACAAGCAGGGAAATGCTCCCCCGTGCCAGGATTGAGGTTCCTGTGAGGACATGTGAAGATACAAGAAGGTAAGAGAGCAATCACAGCTATTTCTTGGGTAAGACTGCCAAACCAACCCATACCTAATCAATAAAGGCACTGTTAAGCATTTTTATCCATCTCTCCTGTGTTTTTCCATATTTATTACAAAGCTCCAAAACCCAGAAAGAAATCTGACACCCCTTGGTCCCCCAGATGCTCGTTGTTCCATGTTCACAGGCCTGACACCCATCCACCGTCTGCGTCCCCGAGATCAGAGGAGCCAACAAATGGAAAACACATTAATATCTGAGCTGAAGCCATTTGGCGAGCAGGTGACAGCACCAGGATTCAAGACCTTGGAATTCAAACCCTGAGCTCATTTCTCCAAGCTGCAGCTGCCAAGTGATCACATTTGTGACTGATCTCAGTTGTCGAGTGGTCAAAGCTCTGTTTCTTGCTCCCCACAGCCTGAGGAACATCCAGCAAAGGCAGTGCCTGCAGCCACCTGGCAATGCCCTGAAATGGGGACTCAGATCTGGCTCCATCTCACAGCTGGGATCACCCCAGGGGCTGCCAGGAGAGGACATTTCCTGCCTGAGCCACGGGATCACGGCTTCCCCTGCAGCTCTGAGCAGCTTCCAGCACTCGTCAGATGCTTCTGCTCTTCCACCCTGCTCAGCCCTTGGACCAAGAGGGAATGTTTTCCCTTTTCTGAACAGATTTGGGGAGGAATGTGCCAAAGAACTGCACCATAGTGATGCTGAGGGGGGAAGTGCTGACTATATTTATCCTCATAGAATTTGCAAGTCAGAGCACAAATCCACTTGTGCTTTTTCTTTTAATTGAAAACCATGCAACAAAAATACAGCTTGATGGAGGAACTGGATTTTAGCATTTGCTAACAAATTTGCTACACCTGAGTTTGCTACCTAGCTGGATGTACTCATGAAAGGATAAAATAAACCCAAAATACTTTCTATTAACTGCTACTCCCTGTATCACCAGGATGATTTATACAATCAGAGTGACACCTTGGTCAACAGGAACAGCGCTGCCCTGACAGTCTGTGCAGGTTTATTGTTTCAGCCTGAGTGGAAGGGAACCAGGATGCAGGAAGGGTTCCCAGCCCTGCATGGCACTACCAAGAGAGAGACAGGCACGGCCCTGCCCTCTCCTCGCAGTGTTACATCAGCAGAGCTGCTCCCCAGGGAGATGGAAGCAGCTCTTCCAGAACAGTTACACTGAAATGATGCCAAAACTTGGCTAAAAACACAAGCAAACATGAAGGAAGTTATTACTAAATAGGCAGAGGAAGCAGGGGACAGAAGGTATTTCTTCAGGACTGAAGGCTACAGGGAAAGTTTCTGCCACTGCAAGGACCTGCCCCAAAAGGGACATCCCTGCCCTAAACAGAACCACCTGCTGCTTCTATTTCCTGAGTACTGGAGATAATCCAAGTCCCAGCACAGAGCAGCAGCCACCCACCTTGAAACTCCTTTTGGTTTCACTCTGAGCATTTTCATGACAATAACCAAGCACTGAATGAGCTGCCTCAGCCCTTGAGGAGCAAGCACAGGATTCCAGAGCTACACTGAGCCCCCAGTTACCTGAGCTGTTTGCTTCACAGCTGAGACACTGGGGAGCAGTTCTGCCATGACAAATCGTGTGATTCCTGTTGCCATAGCAAAGTACTACATTGGGATTCACCTCTCAGAGATTACCACAAAAGATCAGGAGAATCCTGGTCTTGGGAGTACTGTGGGAATATGCAGGAAATCAATGCCTTAAAACATAGCAAATTAATCATACTGGACACAGCTTGTGGTGTAGGGGAACTTGTAACTGCTTCTGTACTGGTGGTGGGGCTGCTTTTAAAGGGTCAATGCTGCACTCAGGCAAGAATGTTTACAATAGAGAACTTCAGAGAGGCAAATCTGTGTTGAATACAGTTGTTACCCAGCCTGGCTAAGGATGAGCTGGACCTGTCCACCAGAGCTGGTCAATCCTTCCTCAGAGCCCCCTCCATATGGCCAGTAAACATCAAACCTTCCTCCTGCCCTCTCCAAACCCTCCCTGTAGAGCTGCCCACCCTCCCCAGGCCTTGCTATGACCCAGGAAACAGCAGGACAACCTACTTAGTTTCCCCTGGTCTAATTAAATGAGGTTAAACTACTGGTTTCAGTCTTGCAGATATACCTCTAGAGTACTATTACTTCATATTAAACACACAAGTCCAAAAGAAAAAAAAAATCCAGCTGTTTTCAGCACAATTATTTTTTTCAAACAAGACTTGTCAAAAAATTGACAAGGAAAAGGCAAAGAGCTTATAAAAATATTTTCAAATGTACCATTCAAATTATCCCACTACTGCACGTCAGTCTCCTGGCTTTTCATAATACTACTTTAACTTAATGGGAAATACTCATTCCAAGAGAAATCATTAGAGTGTGGCTGAATTCAGATTTCCCTCAGCCCTCTCATTCGCCTCCTGACTTATGTAACTCCTAATTTATTCACAATCCTTGGGCTCATTTAGCACAGGACTTCACACGAAGGTCAGGCAATGCTTTTAACTGATCTTTTGCTGGTTTCATTTCTCCAGGAGACACAAAATTCTGGATTATCAACTACAGGCATTCCCCCAAAGATAAAACAGGCTACCATTTTCTCACTTGTCAGAGCATAACCATCCCATATCTCTATGGAAAAGTGACTCCCTAAGCCATACTTTCTGAATTAATAAAGATCCCTGTCAACTGGCAACCCCCTCTCCTGCTTTTTCATATTCACTGGCTGTTACCAAGCTGAAGCACCATTTCCAAAAATAACACAAGTTATTTGTGGGGAAATACGATGAAAAACATCAGGGAAAGAGATGAGCTGAAGGATGACTCTGCTGAATTCCTTACGACTATCTCTGAAGCAGGACTGGCGTGGGCAGAGGTGACAGCACTGTCCCTGCCTGATGCTCCACTCAGCACACAGCCCAAATTCAGTGAAGGATGCAGATGTTTCAGCCAGAACACAGCTGGTGACAGCCACATCACTCAGACTCTGTGCTTCCCTACCCAAGGGCTCAGCTTTTCTCAGTAACAAGACTTACACCCAAGGCAGCTGCCCCAAGGGGTACAAAATGCCTCCTCCTCTGGAATTCTCCTGAGAACGAGCCATGGTGTACCACACCAGCAGATTTTTACCATAAGCAACTGGCAAGTGTAGATTTTAGGCTGCTGCAGGTACCACCAGAGACAGATCAGCACTCTCACCACTGGATTCCATCCCCCAGTGGGTGGTCAGGATGAAGGAACATCACAGGGTAAAGTCCTGCAGTGTGAGCTTCTTGCTGAACAGCACCATAAGACTACAAGAAAGAAACATTTCTGCCTGGCAGATGTAACACAGCATCGCTTTGGGATTCAACAGAACTAAAGAGGGAGCCCCAACTCAGATGAAGATCTAGAATTAAAAGCAACATCACAAAACTCAGCACACTGAACTCATCCACTTCCTTTCAAGCTGAAGTGCACAGCAAGTAGCTGAAAGCAGTATCAATTCCATACATGCAACCCCAAATTTTGAGAGTTTGATGTAAGGACCTTCTGCAGGAGGTCAGACACCACACCCACAGCTCAAGGCTGCTTGAAGGCTGCTTCTGTTTCTGCTGCACCTCCTCACCACAGGCTGGGCAAGATTCTAGCTCAAGCAGTGTCAAGCAGGAAGAGCTTAACAGGAACACACCTACGTCTCTTTAGAAACCTCTCCTGGTTTTTCCTGAACAAGGGGGTGAGGAAGATGGGAAGAACTTCTGTTCTGCTCCTCCCTTCTCACTGCACATCAAATGACTTCACTCTTCAAACTCTTAGAATAAGATTGAAATTGGATGCAAATGTTTCCTTCCTGACATTTTGTATTTGGATTTTTGAGCCAATCTACGATTCATGCAGAAAGGTCACTGGATAACGAATTAAACACTCCCAACACAATCATCACCAATGCCACAGGCATAGGCTCTGGCTGATGAGAACTCAGAGGACAAAAGATGGAGCAGCAGCAGCCTCCCTTCCACATCCTCTGCCTGCCCAGACCGCTGGAGAAGCTGGCTGGCAGGTGGACAGGGCACTTCTCCCTTCCAAAAGGGCTGAAATTCCTGCACATGCCCCAAAGCCTACATCAGGAAGGCTTCAGCACTGAACTAGGTTAAACTGGTGGGTTATTGTCACTCCTGTGTTCCTGTGACCATGCAGGAGGCACAGGAAAGTCCTCAGAACCCACACCCACAATTTGCTCCCAACCAGCGGAGCTCCAATGATGTGTGAGAGATCTAGAACAGCTCCAGCACAGTGAGAGGCACAAAATCGGACAAAACTCCAAGTGCAAATTCCTGCTCGGCCCATGGGACATGGTGACACCACCACCCCCTGCCCCAGCTCCAGACCATGCTCACTCCAGCACACCTGAGCCTGCAGCACCCCAGGCCCTTGGGCTGTGCTTTGGGATCCACCTGGGGCTGGGACAAGGCTCTTCCTTCTTTCAGGTCTCTGTGTTTCCACACGGGTGACACACACAGCAACCCAGGGCACCCGAAAGAGAGAACAGTGAGCTCCACCCTGTGATGCACATCCCATGTGCCAAAGGAGCCCAGAGGTGACAGCTACAACCCCACCTGAGGTCTGGCCCCAGCAGGGACATGAGAGCACTGGAGAGTCCAATGCATCAACCAGAGAACGCCAAGAAACCACGTTAGAGGAAGCCAGAAGCATTAACCTGCAAGGCAGTCCTGCCTGAGAGGTTAGAGAGCCTTAGTCCAGGGATCAATAAGCATTCCCAGAGTTTGGAGAATTTGTTACCTCTGCACAGTCCTCCACAGCACAGACACCCCCACCTCTAAGGGGCTCACTCATGGAACATGGATTACAAGCTCCCAGGTCTTCAAACTACGGGCACAGGAACATGAGTGAGTTACTGAGGGGCTCAGGGCACACCTGAGCTTTAGACACTGCCTCAGGTTTCTACAGAAATGGGGTTCAGTGTCACAGGAAGGATTCAGGCTCAAGACAGCAAGCTGGTGTGTGCTGGGCCAACCCACTGAGATTTGCTAATCCCTGACAAACTGCTGGGAACAGGAATAAGTGCAACCCGTGACAGTCCTGTGGAGAAACCAGGAGTGAGCCTCTCCCATCCAGAGAACGTCTGCCGCCACTTTCCATCTTCAGTGGGCCCTTTCCTGGCCTTCTAATGGCTTCTGACTCCAGTGAGCACTGACAGGTCATGGGAACTACCTCAGTTCTTTCATTCTTTTAACACCAAAACACCAGCACAGGTGGAAGCTGCAGCACTCCCTGTCAGTGTGGAAAGTGAATCCTCCTTCCTCTCACACATCCACCACACACACAGCTCTAACCTGTACCAACAAGGGAGGCAGCAGCTTCCATTTCCAAACTGCCAGATATGAAACTTAACAGTGCAATTGTTTGGATATATTAATAATAGAAAGAAAATCTAATCTAGGAACAAAAAGCAGAAATAATTTTGTTAAAGACCGAGGCTGGAGTTGAAGGTTTCAGACACAAGGGACTGGACTTACCCTGCAGTGACTTTCCCAATCCCTGGCCCAGCTTCCACCCATGTTTCTGGAGTAAGCGATGTCCAATATTATCCTGACAGACAGAACAGAGAAAACAAACCAAAAATATTCCAATAATATATTCTTCCCTTCCCGCTGACATTTAAACATGTGATGAGCAAGAGATTTTTCTACATATATATGCATGCAAAAAAATGCTACTGAAAAGGCAATATATGCCCAATAAAGGGAAAGACAAATGTCAAAAATTGCTGGCTAGAATTTTTCCAGGGGGATGGGTATTGGGGACGGTCACTTTCTGATGGTGTGCTGGGCAACTTTTGTGCATCACGTTTAAAAGAAATAAAAAATAATAAAACTAAAAAGCAATGTGGAAGAAAATAAAGTGTACCAATAAAAATTGACAGTAAAAAGCATAAAATCAAGCTATTTATACAATCATATCCATCACCTAAACAGCACCACTTAAGATTTTTTTTGTAAAGAAAATCTACAATGTGTTTAGTCATTTTGTTTGTGTGTCAGGCTTTTATAATACTGAGTAAGTTGTAAGTGCAAGACTGCCCCACCACTAGAAACCAAAACACAATCAGAGCAAAATCCAGGCTACACTTGATTGGGTTTTTTTATATATGTATATATATATATATAAACTAGCATGCAGCCAATATTAAACTGAAAAAACAGTGAGGTTAGTAAAACAAAAAAAAAATCAATTAAATAAAATGAGCTCAAGCACAGACTGGGTGATGCATTTCACATGTAAACTAACAAAAATACTAAGATGTTAGAATGAAACAGGCCTAGCAATAAGTTAACAGCAAGGAACCATTAGTGCATGTAGGGGAAACAATAAGCATAATGTCTCATCTTCCTAAAAAAAAAAAAAGCTATTTTGGAATAACTGGAAAAGTACTGACGCAGCAATTAAGTGTCAGCTTTTGGCAATGGGGCTGAGCAGGGCTCAGTGTGGAAATTGTTGTGTTTTCTGCAGGGTTTCTGCCCCCAGACAAAGAGCAGAGCACACACAGCACCCTCAAACCACCTCCATCTGCCAGCTCGCCCTCAGTGACCAGTTTACCCAGTTACAGGCAGTGACCAGCTCCTCAGAGAAGGACTCTTGGCTGGGACCTTGTACACCTTCCAACCACAAAAAATAAAAATAAACATCAGGTATGAACTTGATGATTATTAATTATCATCAGGCAAACCACAACCCAAGGTATCGCAGAAATATCCTGAATTATAACAGGATGGGACTCCAGAACACTGAGTGGTACATGGAATCCAAAAAATAATTCTATCTATATACTGCAGGTTTCTTTAATTAAATAACAGTCATCAACAGAAACCAGAGTAGGTTTTGTCACTCCACAGTGAAGAAAATGACCACAGGGTTTGACAACTTTGGTGAATCAGCTTGAAAGGCACAACCTTCCCAAAGATATTGGCTGCATGGATACATTTTTCCTCAAAAAGATGTTATCAAGTACAAATCTTGGATTTTTTTTCTGATATCCTAGTAAAGTCAGACATTTTTGTATTTCTATATTTCCCAAGGAATAATGTACATTTTTCCCACGCTTCTGGCTCTGCCCCAGGAGAGCCCCATAATTAGGGCTACATGGGAAAAAAAATTAAACCAGGGGACATAAGGAAACTTCTGGGGATAAACGATTAAATGCAAAAAAATAAATTAAAATAAATAAATAGCTAAATAAATAAACAAGGATGGATCCCCACCACAGGCACCATGGAGAAGGCTCCCTGCTGGGAAGACAGGAACACTTACCTGCAGGCACACCTGGGCAGGCCAATCCCAAGGACCACAGAGTGCCCCATCCTGGCACAGAGGGGCTGCAGCTTGGGATATGTTTGGGAGAAGGCACTGATTGCCCTACCCTGACAAAGGATCATTGACTCTAAAAGTTGGTGCTGACAAAAATGGCTGCGTTTTCCAAAAGGAAAAAAAAAAGAAAAACAAAAAAAGAAAAACCAAAAGAATTCAAAGGACAAGGAGTACTTTGCAGTCTTGGCCAAGGGGAGATGAGACATTGTGCTGACTGTGTGTGTTATGAATGCACTAAAATAAAGACAGATGAAGCAGAACGCTATTCCAAAAGCAGTGCAAGTGGAGTGAAAGCATTTCCATACGAACCTGGCTTTAAAAACTGGGCTGTCAAAAGAACAGTTAAATGTAACACAAAGTAAGAAACTGTCCAATCACTAATGGTAGTTTTTTTCTTTTGCTTTGTTTTCAATTCACTGCTTGCAAGTAATGTATTTATTAAAGAAGAGTGAAAGCATAAAATAAATTCAACAAGTCAAGACCAGCTGGGAGATTCAAGAGCGGTGTGTTGTGACTGACAGTGAAGGGGGAAACAAATGTTAAAGGGAAAAAGAAAAATTTAGAAAGGTTATACACATTAGCACCACTTTTACATACCCACTCAAGAGGATGGTCCTGAGTTGTTTGACATAAATTGGAATTATGCCTGAACATTGCCCTGTCTCAGTTCCCAGGAAGGGGCTGTTTCCCCCCCCCCCCCCCCCAAACTTTTCCATTTGTTTGTTTATGCAGTGGAACTACTCCCTAATTTTAGATCCTACTCTATTGAAATGGAGCATCTTCTGTTGCACTGAACAACTGTAATAATTTAAAATTAACATTGAAGTTGAGACCTGGCCATGGCTTTGCTCCTTTCTGGCCATGGCTTTGCTCCTTTCTGGCCATGGCTTTGCTCCTTTCTGGCCATGTTCAGCTCCTCCCTCCTTTTCCAATGGCTAACACAGACCTCTGATGGAGGCAGACTGACAGAACTGCTCTTCAGTGCAAATCCTGCCCTAAAAATTAAATAATGGGAGGCCAGGCTTGCTTAATCCCAGGTGAGAGCCTGTCTGCTCTCTAGGGAGTATCCAGAGATATTGGGACCAAAATGTGACATGGGACAACAAATGTAACAGCTGACAGCTTGTTTTTTTAAATGCAGTTTTAAGTGAAAGTTCTGTGAAGTACAGCTACTTTCACATAGAAGAGATGGGGCTTTTCACAGCAAGCTGCCTGCCCATGTCAAGAGCTGTCACTCCTTTTGAACAGACTGAAGAGCTGCAGTGATCCACAGAAACACCACAGCCCTAGGAGGACACCCCTCATTCCTCAGCAGAGGGCTGCCGTGAGTCTCCTCACTTTCTTCCTCTGCCATTTGGGAGCTCCTTGTATTACAGCCACAATTACTGAGGCAGCCAAAATAAGTCTCCCAAAAGGTGTTTGGGTGAGCAAGGGAGTTCTCCTGGACCACGTGGGCACAGGCTGTAGGATGCTCCATGCAGGCAGAAGGGCTCAGCAGCTCTGGGTGGGGCAACAGCAGCTCTGGAGCTGAGCAGCACTGATATGGAGAGCTCTGCTCTAATGACAAAGCAGAACTTCTTCAAAGGTGTAGCAAATGCAAGGCCTTGGGTCTACCAGACCTTCACAGAGCTGGGTAAGCTGCTTTGGAAAAACCTCATCCAAAGTGACTGGGCTCCAGCAGCTCTAACTGGCCTCCCCAGCTCCCCATCCTGTGCCCTGACAAGATGCCCTTGCTTGCTTTCCATGCAGATCAGTGACTCCTGAGCAGGACATCCCCAGCGCAATTTTCTGATAAAGGTTTGGCCAATAGGAAAAAAAATTGCTTACAATTAAAAGATGGGTAGAAGAAGCCCAAGGTTTTGATGATGCTTGTGGGATGTAACCCACATCAGCAGTTTTGCCTAGCACAGGTTTTCCATGAGATCCCCATGATCCCATCACTCATCCCAGCTCGGGCAGGAACCATTCCTCTCTTGAGTGGATTGTAAGCTGTGCTGACTGTGTATGGAGGAATCTATAAGCAAGGATCAGATGCTACTGGGTGAACCCATGCAAACAAGAGGTTGAAAAGATTCCCAAAACAAAACCTAGAGCTCACTACAGATGACACAATGAAGACCAGAGAGAAAAGCCAAATAGTAATGCTACACCATTCAGCTTCCAGAAGCACATTATTTATAGCGCTGTCCACATATGGCTGCTGCTAAATGTCAAATCAGCAGCCTCATCAAATGACACTTTGGAACTAGTGGAGTCCACAGATCCGTACAGATTTCCAGTGCCACAGCCCGGCTCCGGCTCGGCCAGGCTGTGCCAGCCCCTGGTGCCCAAGCACCACCGACTGCAGCCTGACACGGGGCTCAAGGTGCCCCTCATGGCACCGAGCAGCATTAGAGACAGGGGAAAGGACATTTGTTAGTTAGGACAAGGACAAACTAACAAGCTCCAGGAGAAGTGGGTGATTCCCAGTCTGGCCTCCAACCTGCAGTGGTGACGGCGTGGGTCCACCCCTGACACTGCCTGCACGGGGCCAGGGCTGCTTCTTGGGGGCTCTAAGGGCTGTCTCCTACTCCATCTGCACTGCTGGGATGAGGAAAACCAGGAATTCACAGCAAAGAGACTCAATAAACAAGTAGAGATAAGGAATTAATGTGGAGAAAATCTGGATTCTATTAAAGCTGCACTAATTTGTGACTTCCCATTCAAGTACCTGAACTCAGTGAACTCCAAATGCCCCAAAACAAATGCATGCAGCTTCTTGAGTTTAGAAAAAAGGGTGAAGTGCTCCGATTTTTCAAGGACATCAGTGACTGCACTGATATGAACAGCCACGGTAAGTGCAGCATCTTTCAAAGCACAACAAGAAAAAATGTTACTTGTGGGGGGGAAAAAATATCAGTATTTGTAGCTCTGAAGAGTCCATTGATATGAAATACTTTCTTCAATTTAGTAATGGAAAACAGCTGGCACTTGTTCAGGCCACGTCCATCCCTAGCTCCTGGCAGCTCTGTTTTCCATAAATGTACTCTGGTTAGAGTTGCCTGTTTCAGAGCAGACATCTTTGGCCTAAATGAGCTGCACACAGCAGGATTTCCACAGGAACAACAACACCAGTAGGCTAATTGAGGACATGTTTCAACATTGTAATGATCTGTAGACTCCCAAACCTATTTTTCCAGCCACCTTTGAGTTGCATGCTGTAGCAGTACAGTCAGCACCTCTCAACAGATAATGCTGCAGAGATGGATGTCACATCATGGGGACTGTCACAGGGACATGGCACAGGAAACACTCCCCCCACCTCCAAACACCTGCAGGCTTTGCAGCACCTTCCTGTCACTAAGATGTGGGAAGCTGCAAGGACCACATTTATGAGAATATACTAAATCCACTCCTTGTTCTGAAGAATGACATTTTAACTGGAAAGCACTTCAATCTGCCACGGTCATAAACACAGGGTGTTCATCACCCAAACTGCTTCCATACCATGAAGCACAGGCTCACTCATGACTCTGAGCAGATTCCTTGGAAGAGGCCAGGTGGATTGCTAACAGAGAACTGGTTAAGGATTAAAATCCAATTTGTTAATGTTGAAAATACTTAGATGTGTGGTAGTTCTAAAACATCAATTTGCCTTTCCTCCTTCCCTCTCAATTTTGGTACCGGGTGAGCAAACAGCATAAAACAGAAGGGAAAAAAAAAGCCAGAAGAGCAGAATGAACCCTCCTTTCCTGGTGAAATATCTTGCAGGAGAGGTACCCCACTGAATTCTGCCAAGGAAACTCTCCCTTCTGGTAATGTGTGTAATTTGCCAATTCAAAGAGCACACTGATCATTAAAAGTGTGGAAGCAGAATCACCTCCACAGGTGTCAGGAAATGCAACAAAGTAATTCCCGCTTCCCAGATGGGGAATGAAGGAATCAACAATGTATTTTTACAAAGGCCATGTGAAACCTCACAAGTGACCAGTCTGTTTCTGACTGCAGTCTCTGATACCACCTCAGGCCAAACCCCACCCCGGGCAGCAGCCACAGCTGAAATCCTGGGATGGACACTGGCCCAGCTGTCCTGGGAAGTGCTGGAGTCACCATCCTTGGAAAGGTTCACAGGCCATGGAGATGTGGCATTTGGGGACATGGGTTAGGGGTGGCCTTGGCAGTGCTGTGGGATTGGCTGGACTCAATGAGCTTAGAGGGGTTTTCCAACCTTAATGATTCTGTGATTCTCTTATTTCAGACAAAAGAAGAGTAGAACAAAATTGACTTTATAGAACAATTTGAGGTTTTAACTCTTTCTCCTCACAAACCAAGCCATTCTCTTGTCCTCTTCATCCAACTGTTTTCAATTAGGTTGAACTGTACCTACCAAGGAGTTGTAAAGATTAAAAATGTCCTGACATTTGGATAGTGAGAGACAAGAATAAAATATTAAAGCCATAGTTTAATTTATTTTTTTCTCCTGCAGTTCAGCATTAATCAAACTGCACAAAGCATTACTTCTGTGGAGGATGAGATCTGCACAGTGAGCCCATGTGGGCCCAGGGTACCTGCTCATGCTTTACACACTTCCATAGGCATCCTTCCCTCTGGATCACCAGAGATGTAATCTGTGACCTCTCCTATTCCTCTCTTTGGGAAAGCACTTTTGGAAATCAGGTAACCAGTCTAGTCTGTAAGCAGCATTTGAATTATTTTGAAATGCTAATTTCCAGTGTGGCCCAGAGTAGGCTACCAACACATTTCCCATTATATTTCCATCCAGCTTGGCATTTTAATTCAAATCCCCGTGTCCCAAGGTAAGACTGAAGTATTCAGGAGAAGAGTGAATACCAATTCCCATCTCTGCAGCATTATCTCATGCGTCATCAATTACTGCCATGCCTAAATCTAGCATCATGCCAGCACATTAAGACAGTAGGTACTATATGCAGTGTTCACTGGACCAGAAGAACAGAAATAAGAAGGGGAAAGGAAACCCTAGAGAAGAAATTAAAAAAGGCAGACCGTGCAATACAAACCAGATCATGGCTGCTTAGCTAATATGGGCCAACTGCTGCGGAAGAAAAACGTCGAACACCCCAAGTTGTGTAAATTTTTGGTAAACATCTAACACGCACACAAACACACACAACACCAACCTACACACCAACAAAAATATACAGTGGGCTTTGGCTAACACTGGTTTTTCTAGGGGCTGACTAATGTAGAGAAACTTGAACTGAACTTCAATTAATAGGCAAAAGAACCACTTGACAAATATTTTCTTAACAAAAATTCTGACTTAATCAGAACACCACTAAGTGTCCCTTGATTATTCACTACAAGTTTTGTTTCTGAAGGAAATTGCAATGAAACTTAGCTAAAGCTAAATGCCAAACGTGGGTCCAGTTTAAGCTGGACAAGCTGCTGTGCCTAAAAGCAGCAGAAGGTGCTTTGCAAAGAGAAAAATTAAAAAGCTCTAAGAAGATTAAAAAAAACAAAACTAAACAAAACCTATTTTTCCCCCGTCTTACAGCAGGAGTCTTCACACCTAACTCAAGGTAAAGCAATTTTAGAGAAAGGCTCAGGGAGCTTCAGCTCCATGGGGAAGGACTGCTGCACTAACACTGATCCCTCTCTCCGTACTGCCAGGTGTCATTCTAACACTTTAAACACACCGGTACTTTTCCAAAAATATAAACTAAAAAGGATCAAAATGTATTTCACTATACTATTCCATCAGGTTCACATTTAAATTAAACTGATTCCTCAAAGAAAAGTATAAAATCTTAAAATAAATATCTATGAATGAATGTATTATTTGAAATAATTCCTGAACTATCATGTTGAACTCAAATTTCAGGTTTTAGTTCTGGGACTACTTCAAGATCAAATCCCAGGCCCACTTAAGGTCAGCATGCAGTTTACCACCAATTACCCCTCACTGCCAACAAGGTGCCCACTGCTCTCAGATTTGACTGCATTCACATCAAGGACCATCCGACACGGCCCCACTGCGGGGGGAACGCTGCTGGTCGGGGGGGGCCTTACCGATTCGATGGGCTTGTCTAGAGACGCCTGCTCTATCTCCAGGTGCCCCTCTTCGTACTGATCAAAGTGATTGCCCTGCAAGAGAAAGCCAGGGTCAGCTCCACACAACAGCACACACTTCCAACAGTGTCCAGAAACCTTTGGTTAAAGTGTTCTATTTCACAGAATTTTGCTAACAAAAGAACTTATTAAATACAGGCTCAATGCAGTGTATCAGCTATAAGTTTTTAAGGGTTTTTTTGTCCTGAGTCAATTTGATGACAATAATAAACTATTAAAGTTGGCAAAATATCAAACATTTACAATGACAATACTAAAGTTGGCAAAATACCAAACATTTACAATGATTTTTTTCCTTAGAAAGTCTATGAAAACACTGAGCACAAGCACCAATGCCAGCACTGAAACCACATATGACAAGGAGCAGCAGGAATGGATGTCCCCACCACTAGAAGGCTTTCCCTGCACCAGGAATTTGCTTGAGGGATACATGTGATTTCATACACCATAAACCAACAAAACCCCACAGTGGGTTAGCAAAGGAAACCTCTCCGTGCGCCCACAGTGTTGGTCCATGGTGTGGAACAGCCCTTGCTACAAATCTGAACAGTGATCTCTCTGTGGAAGTGATCCTCCAACACACCACACAGCCTTCTTCCTGACCTGAAGCAACCCCCCTGCCACTGACCACCATCCCCCCTGGAAAAATTGTATCTTCCCGTTTTGGGGTGAATACTGAGCACGTAGGTTCCTGAGCTAGCATGGCAATGGCAATCTTTGATCTCCAGAACAAGTGCTGGTGCTGGAACACAGCAGTGAAGGGCCATTTCAGGAAAAGCAAACACCTCCATTGCAGCTCTGCCATAATTTGAGGTTTCTGAAACCCCACATTCCTGAGATTTCAAACATGGTGAACCATTTTTGGCTGTTCAATAGGTCCGTGATGCAACACATCCACCATCACTGGCACAGACCTGGAAAGGAAACACTCAGACTTTCCAGCTGCAGACTTGGAAGCAAAAGAAGTGAGATGCCTGCAGTGGGGATGAGACCAAAGGCCACTGAAGGGGGTGGTTTCAGTGGGCTCTCCTACATTCCCAGGCCCCACTCAGTGACACAGCAACTCCGGGAGGTGCCAAGCCTTGGCTGCCAGCCCCCACTCCCCCCTCAGGCCCTGCAGTACCACTGGAACCTCTGGCTGCTCTGTGCACACCAAACCCCTGGCAGGTTCTATTTGCATCCCAGCTCCACAATCCCTTGGAGCAGGAACACACAACACTGCTGCCAAGAGAAACATGTTGTCACCCTCCTCCTTCCACCAATACCAACTATTCCTTCTGCAAGAATTTTAATGGACGCCAGCACCCGAAAGAGCAAACTGCAGTTGTAACAGACTGACAGTTGGAATACTACAAGCCAGGCACCAGCTTCCAAAAATCCTCTGGAAGGAGGGTTCCTATGCAGCAATGCAAATCTGCAAGGGAACATCCTGACTGAAACCTGGTGCCAAGAGAAGGTGCTTTGATGCTGGTGCCCCAACTTCCAGCCCATCCATCATCTGCAGGCCCTGCTGGTAAATTCACCCTGGCCATGCTCTGCTCCCAGGCATTGTCTTTCCTGTGGGGTCTCCAGAGCAAATTTCGGGCTTAATCTGCAGGCAGCAATCCATTCCCACTCTTTTTTTTTTTGGACAGCCTTCAAGGAGCAAGCTCAAGGCAAACTTACTATGCACAAGCAGTCGTTGAGCTGCTCTGGAAGGCTAACAATGCTCAGAGACAGTGTGGTGTGGATACACAGGCTTTGTGTGTGAGGAGTCCAGCAGCCCACACCAAAAACCTGCCTCAGTGGCTGGGGAACACCCCAGCCTCCCAAAATATTGTGCACAAAAGAACCAGAAAAGTCAGGAGTGCACATGCTTCCAACACTGGCAAAAACACATTGCTAAACTTCATCTATTAAAACATTAAACTCACATAACGTTCAGTTAACAGCTGAAACCCTCTCAGCATGAACCCAGACCCGTCCCTGTGCCTCCTTTCACCCGCTGCCTGCAGGTAGCTCAGCACACACCACTAAATTATCTGGAATAGTTAAATATTCCTGCCCACTCCCAGCTCCTCTGGTGGGCTGCCTGCCAAGGCACTGAAAGCTGTTTTTACCGAGGCAAGGGTCAATCCCAGTTCGAGGGCAGCACGCCTTGCTGCTCTGAGGCTTCACAAGTCACTTCTTCAGTGCTTAAAACAACATCTCCTCCCTGAAACTGTGCAAAAGGCTGAGCATTCCCTGTGCCACGGCCAGAGAATCAGAGAGCAAACAAAGCCTTTATCTCTGAGTTCTGGTGATCCCACCAGTACCCACTCCATGTATTCTGGGGGTTATTTTATATATTCATATTCTTTGGGGTTTATTATGTACTTGATCTCTACTTGTTCCTGGTCCAAACAGCTGCAATACTAAAACTGGAGCTTCCCAGAGAGGCAGGTGCTGCATGTCTCTGTAAGTCCTGGGCATAAAAAGGCCATAGAGCACAGGGAACAGGCCCTGTGGGAATGCTGCCAGCCTGCTCCTGGCTCAGGAGGGTGTTCCAGGCTTGGAAATTCAAGGCTTCAAAATAACAAAGTGACCAAACAGAGCCAAAATCAATACTCATCACAGAGACAGCTCTTTATTTATCAATATTTAGAATAAATGATAAAGGGAAAATTCCCTCGCACCATAAAGAAGCTCATCCTGGAAAAAGGCAAGCAGACAATCCAATGGTTATCGTGACGTTGGATTTAAGGGGATTCAGGACAGTGATGTCTAATCAGCTAAGAGAAAAATGGTTCCATGGCTATGGTCACAACAGTGCTGTTTGCCTTCATGGGGATCCCAGGCCTTTTGGAGCTGGAAGCAGCACAGTCTGTCCCTTTGCTTCTTCATCCCTGGAACTGGCTAAGGAACAAGTTGGGGAGAATTCCATCTGTTTCCCTCTTTTCCAATCCTACAAACTGGTGCATTGAATGTACCCATAAAACATTTCTGTTTTGCTGTACCTTAAGACAATGAATCAGAGGAACACAAAATACTTTAACACTTAAATCCAACAATTAAATAAACCCTAAATGCTGGATCTGTTGAGACTATATTTCTGGCAAACACAAACCCCAAGCACAGACCATGTTTCAGTATAATTTTGAAGTCTATCTTCTGCAGACTTGAGAGATGCTTCCCACTTCAGAGGAAATCTTTATGCGAAAGGAAGGATTCAACCCCGTGTATTCAACCCCATGGATACCAGGACATGAAATAACAGCTGCACTAAACCCAGCACTACTCAAAACCTATTCCCAAACCTTCTTCCTGTATGATTTACAGAGATGCAGTAAATTCCCAGCCCTGGGAGCTAATGGCAAAGCTTCCACGTGTTCCAGTGGCCATGGATTTTGGGGCTGACTGCAGCACCCTCCTCCCACTCATCCTCTGCCCCTCCATTTCACAGCTGCTTGTACCAGGGTCTCTCACTTCTGCTTTGTGAAACAAGATGTGTTGCACTGTCCCTTTCTACCAGACACTTCTCCATCCACCCAGGAACAGCAGAGCAAGTAAGAAGAGAGGCTTCCACTTAAGCACCATTTATTGCTCTTTGTGCTACATCAAGTGCTCCAACACTGGTGTTTCCCTATAACCACATTGAAATTCAATACATTTTCCTACTTCATGAGAAGCAAGGACAAGCCTCCAGCACGCAAACACTCCTCATTACACACCACACACACCACTTGGCTTCCTTGTGCATTCTTCTCCAGGAGCCAACATGTTTGTGCCCTGTAATTTTTGTGTAATATCAGCTGAACTTTGGCTCTCTATGCACTCTGGTCACTCACAGTCACATGTTCTCTGCTCTCTCCTCCACTTTCCCATTGTTTGATCTTTGCTCGAAGCTCCTGGCCAAACCTTCTTAGAGCCCTCACACACTGAATATGGCATTTGAAAAATCAACCAACAAAAGCTGCCTCCATGCAGGATTTCAACTCTTGTTCTCCCTTTTTTGGGCTGTAAATACTTCGGAGCCCTGGCTCAACAAATGCCATTTTGTCCCAGATCATACCCAGTGGAGCTACTGCATTTCCTGGGACAATTCGAGTTAATAGTTATGGGGAAGAGCATTGCTGCTTCCTTCCTACTTAAAACATCCCAAACATTGTGGCAGTGAAACTAAACCCAGTCAGCATGATAAAAAAAATTTAAGAAACTTAATTACACTTTCATCCCAAAATCCTTAGTGGCAAGAACTGTTGCCAATAAATCACTCAATGCAAGTGAAATGAATTGTTGATCAAAGCCCATTTATCACAGTCTAGCACCACAGAATTCACTCTCTCCTCTATGTGAAACACCTCCTCAGGAAGCTGGGTTACCACAAAACCCCACAGAAATCACTGAGAGGGGGAACCCTTTAAAATCTTCACAATGACAAGCAGAAGAAAATAGACTCTCTCCTTCCCTCTCACACCTCAAAGGGTGTATCCAAAACCTGAGCTGGGTCATGAGCACTGCCTGCATTTCTAAGTCACCTAAAGCACTACCAAGACAATGACAAAAGAAGGATGAGTCACCTCAACTGCTTTAGGCCCATGAGACCTCCCTGGGTATTAATTACTGGACTGCCCTGTGCAATCCGCCCGAGCACGAAGCATGTCAAGATGTCAGCATGCAGAACACATTCCATATAGTGCCCATTCCTGATGGAATGAGTGGTTTCTTTGATGAACAGCCCTAAATAATCCATGTATTATTCCCAAAGAAAATGTGGCAGTCTCCAGCCCCAGCAGCTGGGCCAGAGCTGGGGACACAGAGCTCCCACGGAATTGGGAGCAGGACACAAAGGAGCAGGACAATGGGAGCGTGGGGGATACACTCAGGACCCCTCCCCTCAGCTGTCCCTGGGCTCCAGCAGAGCCCTGTCACACCAGCCTGGTGTTATTAGCACCAGAGAGGATAAGGTGAGTTATAAGCCCAACACAAGTCAGATAGCAAGAGCCTAGGACTGGAAAACACTGCCTGCCCCAACCACAAGGGACAACGCCTTCAGTGCTGTGAACGGAGCAAAATAGGAAAAGATTCTGGCACAAAACCCTGCAGCTCTGCCTGGGAGCATTAAAGCAGGGCTGGCTGGGGAGGGAATGGGCAGAATGCAGCTGCTGAGACGTCACAGCAGAAACAATCTATTTACGGCCCTCCTGGATTGCTGGACTGGCTCAGGAAGGCACTCAGAAATTCTGCTTCGTGAGACCAAGCCAATAACAACCTAAAGAAAGCAATTTTGCAGAAAAGCATTACTATACTCACTGTTATTATTTCTTAAATGCACTGGAAAAGAGCACAGCATGATCATGACTGCTTAACTGCACTTGAAAAGAGTGCAGTGTGCTCCTTAAGATATTCAAAATTTAGTTTTACACTAGGAGAGTACCAGAAAAAGACTCCAAAAAATCACATTCATATTGCATTTACCTTAGAAAATGGAATTTTAAAACACTAAAGCAAATCAGCACTTTTTCATATTCTATTTATCCATCAATTCAATCAATAAATCTTAAACTCCAAAAATGTTACATCAAGCCATAAAATTCAGGGTTGTTACCCACAAGTATCACTTGAAAGCATTTAACCGAGCCCACTCCCTGCTCCCAAAAGCCCTGCAGGCATTAGGCTGAGAGCAGCTGAGACACAGGAATATGCAAAAAGATAAACGAGCCCCCCTCCCCCGAAAAAGGCTATTTTCTAGTGTGGATAAAGCCAGGGCAGGCCACGTGAGCTGCAGATCCCAGAATGTTTTGCTCCCGCGGCTGGGAAGCACAGCTGACATTTCCTGCTGCCCTCCCGGGACGGGTCAGCTCAGATGCAAGGTCTGAGCACAGGGAACTGGAGCAGCATCTGAGCACAAGGGAGCAAATGCCATCTTGCCAAATTCTCCCACTCCGCATGCACACAGCACGCCCGTGGAGCAGGGAAAAAAAACATTTGATTCCAGAAGCGAATATCCTGTTACAATTGAAATTTTCTTTTTCAAAGGAGATGGAACAGTTACAAAATCTTTAGATGGATAAGGCATCCTCACATCCATCCACTTTTCCCCAAGCTGGCTCCTAGCACTCTTGCTAACATCCCACATGCAGGACACCTGGGTGAATGCTGCCTGCCCAGCACCAGCACAGTGGCCAAGAGGCTCAGGAATCACTCTGCTAAGCCCTGATGGAGCACCAGCCTCTTGCCTGGCCCAAAGACAAGGAATTTCAGCAAACCACCATCAACACTCATCTCATGTTGTATTCAGTTCTCTTTTGACAAACCTCTCCAGCTTGGGCAGCTGCTTCCAGACGTGCTGGTTTCACTTCTCTGCACGTGGCCTGAGGGTGAGACACCCACCACCTGCAGCTGCAGTGGCACATGTGGGACAGGCAGGATAAAAACTCATTCCAGGCATGGATGAGATACAAGAGGCACAAGTGCCAAGGTCTGCCAGTGCTCGGATTTATTTGTGGGGCTCTATCACCAACATCACCACTGACCTCACAGCGAGTTTCAGCCAAGACCAGTGGGGGAAGGAAGGTGTTTAAACCCAAATGCAGCTCCCCATGACTGCTTGTTGTGTTTATTACACACAATCAAAATATAACGGGTTTCTAATACCTCTGCAAGATCCACACCTCCCTACGCAGGCTGACTGCAGATCTCAGTAGTAATTCATGCTGCCCTTTGCAGCTCAGCAGGGCCTGATGACTCTATACCATGGAAGGGCTCCAAAACGTAACTGATGCAGACAACCATGTTGGTGTTTAGAAATCCATCCAAAGAACTCAAAAACAACTCCAGGAAAGTGTGGCTTACAGCGTTTTTTGAATATTCATTATGCACCCAGAAAAAAATACATTTTTAAGACCAACATGCACCTAGGAGATGGCTCCATCCAATCCTGGAAACTTTCTTGGATAATTATAAAGGCCACATGGGTTCTCAAAGCTATAAAAAGCAATACAAAAGCAACTTTGTATTGGCACCTGGAAAGCCTTTGTTAATGCTTCCCAGAACAAAATCATCCTTTTTCCTGTTGTTCCCTGCAATGTCTGTAAAGGCACACACACACACACAAAATCACAGATTCTTTCCCAGCAACGCAGAGGTGAAGCATTCCCAAACAACATGTTCTCACTGCCCTCCACACACCAGGAATTGCTTTCCCAGACCTTTCCCTGGAATACAAGTGGGAAGTATAGACACGGCACATCTGCACACCCCCAGAAACAGCTGAATATTTACAGTCAACATCTTGTGAATGCTGCAGCAAAACCTCATTTTCAGCAGACACACACATCAATTATTCTGAGAGTACTTAACAGGAAAATCCTCTCAAGTCAATACAACAAAAGCAATCACTTGAGACTTGGAGATGAATTTAAATTGGCAAGGTTTGAAAGAAGCACCTTGGAATTGCACATTGAGAAGTTGATGGCACCTTTTGTTTACCAAACTAAAAATTAATTTTGACAAAACTCTTCCTGCTAAGTCCAAAAACACTGAAAACCCACTCAGCAGAACACATTTAAGACTAGTCACAGGTCAAGCAGTTTAAACCAGGAAAACATGCATATAAATACCCACTTAGAGCTGTCCAAACAAAAACATGTTCTACAGTTCAGAGATAAACAGCTTGTACCACACAAGGAGTGGGAGCCAGAGGCAGATCTCTGCTTTGCATACTTTGGCACCAAACAAGAACAATTTCATGTCTTTCAGATTCCTTCTGCCGCACCAACACCAGCTGTGGATCTGTTCCAGCACACGAGGAATGCTCTGCAGCCCTTCAGCAAGCTCTACCCAAGAGCCAGCACCAGCCTCACTCACCCAATTCTCTCTTTGTCATGTTTAATGTGCCTCGATGGAGAAGCTGCTGCAGCTTCTAGCACCCACATCTTCATGGCTAACCAGGACCTTCCAACAACCAAAGGGGAAGGGGCTGGGTGGGGAAGGACCTTCGAGATGATCTTGTTCCATCCCCTGCAGGGGATTGTCTGCCACTATCCCAGGCTGCTCCACCTGGCCTTGGACACTTCAGCGATGGGGCAGCCTCAGCTTCTCTGGGCAACCGGTGCCAGGGCCTCACAGGGAGGAATTCCTTCCCACCATCCCATCTAACCCTGATCTTTGTCAGTGGGAAGACATTTGCCCTTATCCTGTCCCTCTGTCCCCAGTCCCTCCCCACATCTCCTGGAGCTCCTTTAGGCCCTGCAAGGGGCTTTGAGCTCTCCCTGGAGCCTCCTCTTCTCCAGGTGAACACCCCCAGCTGTCCCAGCCTGGCTCCAGAGGGGCTCCAGCCCTCAGAGCAGCCCCGTGGCCTCCTCTGCACTCCTTCCAACAGCTCCACATCCTTCCTGTGTTGGGGACCCCAGGGCTGGAGGCAGCTCTGCAGGTGGGCTCTCACCTGAGCAGAATTCCCCCCTCACCTGCTGCCCACAGTTGGTTCCTGGGCTGCCAGCATGGCTGAGTCACTGATCTTCTCATCAAACAACCCCCCTGTCCTTCTCCTCAGAGCTGCTTTCAATCCATTCTCCCCCAGCCTGGATTTGTGCTTGGAACTGACCTGACCCAGGTGCAGGAGTGTGTACTTGCCCTTGCTGAACTCCATGAGGTTCACACAGATCAACCCCTCCAGCCTGTCCAGGTCCCTCTGGATGTCATTCCTTCCCTGCTGTGGGTGAGCAGTGCAGACAGTACAAGGCAAAGAGAAACCACCTTGCTGGAACAGGGTGCCAATCATGTAATACCCAAGGTGTAACCTCTTTACCACTAGGAACTTCCAAGCTTCCATAAAGTTATCTGCCTTTTCTTTCTTACTGCAGTGTCTGACTTGATAAAGAATTGTTTCTAAACCAAAATCTCATAGAAAATCTCCCTCAGGAGCACGTTAACAGGATTCAAACTCCATTCAATACTGATATCAATGACCAGAGGATACAGAGCAGCTGCCAGCTCAGTTTGCAGATCAGGCAGCCCAACAAAGAGGGAGCAACAGTGAGGATGTGTTTGTACAGAGCAACCTGACCTGTGTAAGAGTGGCTTCAACTCCCTAACACCATGTCTGCTTTCACAGAGCCCTGTACAAACACAGCTACAGCACAGGGCTGCACCCAGCAGCCTGAGAAATCCCAGTTAAAACCTCCTCACGCAACACGGCAGCAGAAAGGATAAAAATACAGTCCAAGGGTGTGCAACAAAGGAAGGGCAAACACAAAAAAAAAAAAACCCAATAAATAGATATTTATCTCTCAGTAAAAAAGATATTTATCTCAGTATGTTATACCAGGCAAGAGTCTGCTCTAGACTCCTCTGAGCAAGTTTTCCAATTACAAGTGTGGACAATTTAGGATGCAGAAAGATATAACAACACAAAAAGAGAACAATAACAGAATTCAGAGCCATTAAGGCTCTCAGAAGCTAAAATTGAGCAGAAATGCTGTACATGCCTTCACAGAAGAGGGCAAAAAGTAGTAATGTGTTCTTTGGCGCAGCAGAGAAGGACATAAAGCTTAGCAAAGAGCTAAAAATAAAGAAAATCTAGAAGAAAAATTAAGGAAAAAGAAGCTTTCAATGGCTAAACTACCAGAACAATCTACAAAGGAAAATGTTTCCCATCACCAGTTGTCTTCAAGGGAGAGATACTGCAGCCAAACACACACTCCTGGACTCAGAACTGGGTCAAGATGGGAACAGAAACTCAAGTAATACCTAGACATTTAAAGCCACCATCCTAATATTAACTTCTGGCTTTAAAACTGTCAATGGCCAAAATCTCAATTTAACTGTCCATAGAGCTGTCTGAAGGGAGAAAGTAACAAGAATTACTACAGGTTTAAAATCACGTGGTAGGAAAAAAGCTTCTGTCAACTGAGGAAGTGCTGCCCTAGAACTGCAGCAGTGCATTTTATCAGATGAGCTCCACATTCCCACAGAGAGGGTGGCAGGAGCCTGGGTAGAGGGGTGGGTTTTGTCTTAGAGAAGGTGACTCAGAAGAAGCTGAGGTGGCTCAGCCATGGCTTGTGGGACTGTAGGATAAAGTGTTTCCTTTCCCATTCACTGGGCCTCAGCAATGGAGACCATCACTGTAGGAGAGAAGGGACAACACAGACTGGGGGAAGGCACAACCAAGACAGGAAAGGTCTATATAAAATTACCTCACCACGTGAATCCCAGAAATCCACACTGAAGTTCAGACCCTACTGTGATGTTCTAAAACTGGAACCAATACTACTTGATCTACTTTAGAACACATCTTCCCCCAGTCCTCTCCCCCCCTCCATGCTCACACAGGGAGGTTAAAAAAATCAGTCACAGTTCTGCTGTTTCTGCTTTGCTCAACTAAAAGGTCAGAATGTCCTGCCAAGGAGGTAAGAGCTCTATTCTTTCTGTGCTGGGCCCACACCTGAAATATACCCTGAATCAAATGATAAATTAAGATCTCAAAACAATTCTAAGAGATCTTCTAAAATCTCAGATTAATTCTTCAGTTAGAAAACACTAAATGGAAAAGGCACAGGCTGCCTCCTGACTGCTTGCAGCTACTCCTGCCAAAGGCAAACTCACACCCCAGGATCCTGGATCAGCTGAAAGCTCAGCATAACAGAGTTTGCAGATTCCAATCCTCGTTCCCCCACATTAAGTTTTTCTTTTCCCAATTAGTAAAAGCAGGCAGAGAGAATGACCCTCTTTATCTCTCTGCAGGGCAGAGCGCAGCCATCAGCTCCCAGTGCCACATCACCCCGAGCAGCTGGTCCTGCTGAAGGACATGAAAACCAAACACACTTCCCTTAGGCAGCACCTGGGAAGTGAAGTGAAGCTGCAGCCATGGCCACACTCGTTAAGGATGGATTCTAAACCTCCTCGCTGCTGGCCCAGCTGTCCAGTAAAGCGCTGCCTAAGCTGCTTGGGAGCAGAACTTATCCCTGACATTCTGCCAATTAAAAAGCATAAAATCCCCCTGCCAGCAGCGCTCAGCTCAACCTGCTGGAAGCAGGCAGGGCCAGAAGCACAGCGATGTGCTGGCTTAGCTCTTCAAATCCTTTGTGGAGGGAAAGAAAAAAAAAACACCTATCTTCTTGGAATTAGCAGGCATACCCAAGCTGAGATTCAGACTGGTCACACTTCCACCCAGCAGGGAAAAGCAGGCATGGCTCTTCCTGCTGGGTGGAAGTGTTATTCCATTGCACAGACTACACAACACCACAAAAACAAGAGACAGAACAGCCTGTGTTCCGTCTGGCTAATGATGCCAGTAAGTGCAATGTACGTAGGAAGAGGAAATTATTGTACACATAGACACATATGGCTGGTAATATTTCTGCTTCAACAATGAAAAGGAGAAAAATGCAGCAAGAAAACATTTTCTCAACATCTGGGAGTAAGTGGGAGCTCCACTGTATTTCAGCAAGAGGGACATCCATGAGCTTGCATAACTGATCAGAAGAATAAAATCATTGCAAATGCTTTTAAAATAGCACTAAAATATATTTTTTCTTATTGCAGCAGTTTCATATGTTCATACAGCTTTCATTAATGCTCCTATAATATTCTGTTAGCATCATCTACAGCTATTGTTCAGAATTCCTCAAAGTTAGGGTGGTTCCCATTTGTCTCTGCCAGGGAAGCCCATCAGTCCAGGGGACAGTGGCACAGACAAGTGACAGAATCTGCGACAGATAAGTTCCCCAGCCCTTCACCCCAAGCAATAAGCTTGTCAGAAACTCAAAAAATAACCTCTCTCAGATGGAAAATTGAAAAAGGTTAGGATTTATTTGGATGAGTCACCCAAGACTTCGCTTGCCATTGCAGAGCCTAGAAGAGAGGCAAGAGAATGAAGGTCAGGGATATCCCTTCTCCTCACTAATCCATTTCCCTGTCCAAGGCTCCCAAACGAAGCCCTGTGCTGGCCTGGGAAGAGAAAAATCCCCAGGATAGGCAGAGCATAGCTCAAGGCCTTTCTATGGAGCTGCCCTCAGGTTCAGCACCTACAAAATAAACTCAAAACCAGGGGCTTTCCAAGTTTCTCTAAGGTTTCAGAGCTTAAAGCAAAAAGGGAAGAGGACCTAAGCCTTAAGTGTGGTTTCTAAAGCTACAGAGCACAGCAACGGCACAACAATCGTGTGAGGAAAAACCCAAGGGCTGCCTAATCAGCTCACTGCAGTGATATCCTCCAGTGCCATTCCTGCCCCTTTGGCAATTTCAACTTCCAAACCACCTTCAGCTTCCAGGTTCCTTCCACCCAACACAGGGAGGAGTTGCTACAATTTCACCTATACAATCTTTCCCCTCACCCTCCACACCATGACCTTCATCCTCAGGGATATATGACTTTCTTATCCTTACACAAGCCACTCTTTTCCACAGGACTCCCTAGAACTCCCTGGGAGGAGCACCACTCCCTCTGCAGCTCTCTTCATGCCCACCACATCACTGTGGCTGCAGCTAGGGGAAGATCCCTCAGTCCTCTTATCTCTCCAGTTCTCAGCTGATCCCTCTGCCCAACCCAGCAGAACCCTTCTCCCCTGAGCACCTTTCCAAGCTCTACAGACCATGGACACCTTCTCTTTCTCAGCTGATTTAGGTCCTTCCCTCCTGATTGTCCTGCAGTGCTGTATGTTTCCATTCCAGCCTCCCCTGAGAGCACTGATCTTTCTTCAGTAAGGCACAGGGGAGGGAAGAACAGCTGCCAGCAGCTCTCACCTTTAATCCACTTTTCTCCAGCATATCAGAAGCTCAGAAACCCAAGGATCACCTCTGCTAACCCTGCACTGCCAGCTCTCCCCTGCCAACAGTGCTCGATCTGCACTCTTACCAAGCTGATCCTCCCAACCCAGACTCTTTCCAGCTTCTCTCCAGAAAGGCAGCTGATAATAATGAGAACTCTGAAATGCTTTTTTTTTTTTTCATCCAGTGACTTTTTCATTAGCCACATCACTAATCCCAAGATATCTGACTTTCTTCCAAACAGCTAAAAGGCTCCTCTGACCTATACTCTTTACTCCCAACCTTTTGTTTCTCTCCCTCTCTCCAAACTGCTACACATCCTTTCACTCTGAGGAGATCACAAGTAGATCACCCCAGAACAAAGCCCGAGAGCTCTCCACAGCCTCCCTCCCCACACGCCATCCATCCCTGACCAAGCTGTGTAATTTTAGAGCCTGTTTCCCTCTGGCCATGCTCCCTGGGACTCACCAGCCTGGCAGGAACATGAGATCACATCTAGAGTCACACCTGCTCCAAGGACAGAAATTTCACCTGCCAAAGAACTACAACTGTGTGAAAAGGGCATCCCTGACACCAACAGAAACAATCCTGGCTTTGCTATATTTGCAGACCAGGATTTTCTACAGAGGCACACACAGGTGTATTTTTACCTATGGCCACAGCAGCCCTGCAAATACCCAGCACAGCAAGCATTTCCTGTATTCCACACCCATGTTACAGCTCAAGCAATCTCTGTCTCAATACAGAGAAGAAAACTCAAAAGTCTTCTCTGAAAGTGAACCTTATTTTTCCTTCTTCTTCAGCCAAAAGCTTTCCTCCATCAATATACTTTGGAAAAACTGTTAGATTGCCCAGCTGTCAGGGGTGGGTGTACAGGCCCCTGAGCTCCCAAAATTCAGTGTGACCTTGTCCCAGTCCCCCTCAGATCTTCTCTTCCACAGCTCACTGTTTTCACCTTCAGTCCTCTGCAGCCTCAACCAGCTCCAAACTGCTCCTCCCAGGGGAGCGATTCCACTTTTCCTTCACAGGAAGCTTTAACACAAAATAAAATGTCTCTCTTCTCCCTGGCATATTTTCAGGCAGGGAAGAACAGAGCAGTGACCCTTCCATAAAACCAAACCCTATCATTTTATTTTTCACTCTAGTCTATGGGAAAGACAAGGAGAGCCTGGTATTTAGCACGGATAAATCCCAATTTAGAACAGTGCCCTTTTTTAAAGCCAAGGAGACACAGGGTTGTGACTTCAGTTATTGTCCCCAGGCCACTCAGCAGCTTCCAAGATCTTGGGATCAGGTAATGGAGCCGAGTTTCCTCCCTGACATCACCACACATTTCCCCTGTGTGTCCAGAGCCACGACACACTAACAGGTTTTGCCACTACAATTATTTTTCTTGCCATGGGGTTCCCCACAAAGGGACAGGAACAAGGACACCCAAAGGCAAATGTGGAGACTGCACAGCTCACCTGCAGAGCTCACCTGTTCCCTGGGCACAGCCACAGTACCCAACTTGGTTTAGGTTCCCCATCCCTCCCTTAGCAAAGGATTACAAGAAATGTGTTTCAAGCACAAGATCTGGCTCGCTCTACTTCCTGAAACAAACTTCAAAGCCAAATCAGACTATTCCAGTGTTAATTATGGCTCATTTCTTCATTGAAGGAAATGAAGGATGCAAGCAAGCCCACATTTGGGGCTGTGGCAGGAGCCAAACCTCCATCCTCAGAGCAGGCAATGCCAACATTGCACACAACCACGCTGGTATTTATTTTCTTGTGTCTTTCTAGCACAGTTTAGTAACAATTTTTGAAGCGTGCACCCCTTATAACATCCAGAAGCAACATAAATTAGTCACTCCTGGATGTCCTGACTGCTTCCAAGACTGCACCTTAATGCCAGATGAAGCAGAATTACGCAAGCTCCTCATCATAAAAACCCTCCCAGGTCTTTGGGTGAAAGGCCCGAGAGAGGATGAACAGCACCATTCCAACGGCAGGCTCCCGAAACAAGGACCAACAGAACAGCTCATCCACGACTCTCCTCGAGCAGCGTTATCCTCACTCCTTTTGTTTTCCTTTCTAACCCCGAGACTCTCTCGGGCTGAAGCCAGAGAACAACATGTCATTGTTCGAGCTTAATGAGTCAACGTTAATTTCCCCATTGTTTATTTACATCCCCTTTCAAAAAGAATCAGTGGCGTTAATTACGTTGAAATACTGATGTTTTGGCGAGGGGGCCGGGTGTGAGAAAGAAGATGCGTTTTTTCCACAGAGAATGGGGTCGCTAGCAGATGTCCGGACGGGGCGGTGCGGGTCTCGGGGAGAGTGATCCGAGCCCGCACCGGGGGTGGGTGATTCCCCTCATCGAGGGGCTGGTTCCCTCACCGCGGAGGAGTCCAACCCCTCACGGGGGTGGTCGGTCCCATCACTGGAGGGTTGACCCCCTCACCGTCTTCCCCTGCCGGTCCCTCCGCGGGGTCGGCCCCTCGCCACCGCCGTCACAACACGCCACCCGCTGCCCCCCGTGCCCGGGCAGCTCTCCCCAGCTGCGGGTCATCCTGACAGCCGGCCCCGGCCCCCCACGTTCCCCTTCGTGCCGCTCCCCGCCGCGGCGCGGCGCCGGGCCCGCACACAAAGCCACGGTGGGGGGGTGGGGAGAAGGCGGCGGAGCCCAGCCCGAGGGGCCGCGGCCGCGCGGAGCGGCGGGAGGGAAGTACCTGGAAGTCCCTGTCCTCGTTGAAGCGGGAGAACCTGTCCGCCATTTCGCGCCGGCCCGGCCCAGCCCGGCCCCGCTCCGGCCGCCGCCGCCTCCGCCCTCAGCGCCGCCTGCCTGCACCGCCAGATCGGAAGAG
>JAYDZK010000112.1:3840686-3855475 GCA_034509185.1 Euphonia xanthogaster | reverse complement strand
ACTGCCAGGGATCCAGGGGCAGCCCCAGCTGCTCTGGGCACCCTGTGCCAGGGCCTGCCCACCCTGCCAGGGAACAACTCCTTCCCAATACCCCACCTAGCCCTGCCCTCTGGCAGTGGAAGCCATTCCCTTGTCCCATCCCTAGGGATGTGATCACTGCACTATTGCTGTCACTTGTCACAGATGTGAGCTGGCAAAACTCCTGCTGCCTCTGACTCTCTCTACCTCCACCTGCTTTTTCTCCTCAGTTTTATTTGATGAGGGAAAGCCAGAAGGGAATGATGGGATGGTTTGGCCATGAACAGAATGAGAGCTTTGAAAAGGATTTTCCAAGAATTCCCTTTTTGTGTCTGAATGCAGCTCCTGAAGGGAAGCTGCTGCCTGGGAGGTGCCACTTCCCAGCCTTTCAGGACAAGGAGGTGTTGATCTTAATCCAGATGAATTTAAGATTTTCCTAGAGCCTTCCAGACATCAACAGCCCCACAAATGCTGGAATCAGAATGGAGAGAAAAGCTGCAGGAACACCCACTGCACCTGGGACAGAGCATGGGCAGCTGCAGCTCCCACATCCCAGTCCTGGCACACAGGGAAAAGCAGAGACTGGGAGATTGGAAATGGGTGATGGATTTGCTGCTGAGCCAGGGATGTGCCAGGGCTCATTCCTGATGCCCTGAGCTCTTCCTGAAGCAAGCCCAGCAGCAGGGGCAGGGGCAGGGCATGGCTGAGGTGCCTGGCAAAGGGGGCAGCCCTGGCTCCAAAGCCAGGGTGGAGCCTCTGGCTCCAGGAGCAGGGCAGGAGATGGGCTGGCGCTGCTGCAGGAGGATTGTGGCACCTCCTGCCTCTGGAACTCTGCCCTGGGGCTGCTCCTGCCTCTCCTCCTTCCCTTTATCTCCTCGTCTGTGGGATCCTAAGGACAGGAAGGGCAGGGATGAGCTGGCTGCTGCAGGACAGGGAGAAAAGGGAGAAGAGGGTGCTGTGCTATTTCGAGCTGCCTCCTCCTCAATTCCTAGGGGTGGAATTTTACCTCTGGAGTGTTGATTGCTTTGTAGGAAGGATATAAAGACTACTTACACAAAAATGATAATTAAAACCTAAATTAAACACAGGCCTAGTCAATACTTCCCATTTCCATTGTTCTCAAAATCCAAAATAACATTTCCAGTTTGCCATAGAGATTTACTGGCCTTTTCCTACCATTTCACTAAAACAAACTCAAAATGCTGGCTTTGAAAATGATAAGTCTGCAGAAAGCCCCACTGGCAATAAGCTTCCAGCATGATTCCTTAACTCTGCAGCACCCAGAGTGACTTCAAATTAAAG
This sequence comes from Euphonia xanthogaster, assembly GCA_034509185.1. NCBI lineage: Eukaryota > Metazoa > Chordata > Aves > Passeriformes > Fringillidae > Euphonia > Euphonia xanthogaster. The sequence goes on along the minus strand of JAYDZK010000112.1, from coordinate 3,854,155 downwards.
AATTTTGAAGCACTGTCGATTACTAAACCAACAACTTGATTTAGTAAAAGCACTGGCAGCTCACAAAGTATTAACAAGAACAATTAGCAAGTGTTGGCAGTTACATTTAGTGTTTGGAGCTGTATTTACAAAGTGAACTCAGCCTAGAATCAATACAGCTGAAATCCCACCTCAATTCATTCTTTTAACATTTCTGCTTTTACTTTGGAAAACCAGAAAATGCTCAAAATAAGGGGAATCTCCTCTGAAGTAGAGACCAAACCAATGGTTGGATTCAATGATCTTGGAGGTCTTTCCCACCCTCTGTGATTCTGTGAAAGTTTAATGCTCATTACCTGGGATAAAATGCCTTTGGTACAACAAGAGTCCAGGAAAATCAATCTATTCCAGCCCCTCTGCCCTCGTGCCAGCAGACAGGAGAACTTAAATAAAGAAGTGGATATTTAGAGCTGAAAATTGGGGGCAGCAGCCCCAGCAGGGAGGCTGGGAGTGGAAAGGGCCCTGACAGAGCTCTGCCCAAGCTCTGGTTGAATTTAAGGAGTTGTTTGCTTTGGATAATGTCAGGCAGTGCAGGCTGTGCCTCCTTTTATAATCTTAAGTGCAAACAGATTTTGTGAGTAAGCACTTTCAAGTCATAAGTGGGCTTTTTGTTAATAAATGTCAATAATCAGTTGCTGTAGCAACAGGAATTGATCCCCTGGCTACAGAAAGGGGAGAGCAGAGCCTGCTCCCTGCCAGCTTTTTCCTTTGCATGATTCCTGCCCATCTGCTTTGCCAGAAACCCAAGGGAACTGAGGGGCTCTTGGCATGTGGATCTGGGCTAGCCTGACCCAAACCCTGCTGGGGGAACTGGGAGGGGATGGTGCTCCCAGGGATGCACCCCACGGGGCAGCAACATTTAACTGCTCACTCCTTTCCTGCTGGAAAACTCCTTGGAGCTGCCCAGGAGCCAAATGGACCATGGCCAGGTGAGCAAAGGCTCAGGTGACACCTCACAGGTGAGAGGGACAGCTCAGGTGACACCTCACAGGTGAGAGGGACAGCTCAGGACACCTCACAGGTGAGAGGGACAGGCTCATGTTTGGCTCTGCCTCCTTGCACTGGAGCTGCCTGACCCAAGCACCAAACCAGGGCCAAAATCCATTTTGGGCAGGGGTAAAGTGGAGCTCAGCTGAAGGAGCTCAAGCAGCTCCTCCATGAGTGACAATGAAAGCAGGCACGGGGCCAAGCCCTGGTGCTGCCCAGGTGCATCTGCACTGCTGCCCCAGCAGACACTCACAGGCAGGAGCTCAAAATCAAAGAGTGCACGTGGCTGTTGGCCAGCCAGGGATGGAGCAGCAGGCAGCAGAACGCTGGGAGAGTGGTGGGCAGCAGGGGGAGAGGGACAGGGGGACACCTGGCTGGGCTCCACCCCACATCCTCCCCCTCTGCCGTCCTGATGGAGCATTCAGCTTCAGCTCAGCTCCTTTGGAACCACTCAGATGGCACCAGAAAAGAAAAAAAGGACAATTGTATCCCTGTTCTCCAAAGCTCTGAAGCTCCATCAACTTCTGCTCCCCCCATCCTGCCTCTCCTGCAGCGATGGCTCCTCCCCACAGCCCCATTCCAACACAAACCAGGGGGGTTGGTGAGGCAGCACCTCCTGCCCTTGGTGCCTGCTCCAGAGCCAGGCACCCCTGGAAGCCTGTGAGACCCTTCCTTTGCCACCATCCCTCAGCATTCCAGGCAGATCTGAAGGAACTGAAAAGATTCTGCTGGAGTTTGGCCCCAAGGTTCAGTGGGGTGATCCTCAGCCCTGGGGCTGTCTGGCATTCCGGGGCTCTCCCTTCCCTGGCATTCCTGGGCTCTTCCTTCTCTGGCATTCCTTGGGCTCTCCCTTCCCTGGCATTCCTGGGCTCTCCCTTCCCTGGGATTTCTTTGTCATTCCCTGGGCTCTCCATTCCCTGGGATTTCTTTGTCATTCCCTGGGCTCTCCATTCCCTGGCATTCCTGGGCTCTCCATTCCCTGGCATTCCCAGGCCCTTCTCCACCTCAACACCAGCAGCACACACGTGGGACACGCAGGATATGGGATGGTTTGAGGTTGGGAGATTGGGAAGTGAACAAAAATGTCTTGACTTTGTGCCAAAGTTTCTACCATGGCCCTGAAGAAATGGTGACAAATTTTGGACAAAGAGGGAGGAGGTTTTTGTGTGGTCACAAATGGCAGTCAGCTCTGAGAGGAACCAATAAACTGAGACTGAGCTGATCAAGTGCTAACAGGGTTTGGTTTTCTGCATTCTAAATCACTTTTGTAGCTCTTCTGTGAAAGCATTTTCATCACATCCTTTCCTCCATCCCCCTGTGGAGAGCAGCAGCCAGTCCCATCCTCTCGGAAACGTTACTGGGATCCCTGATTTCTCTGAGATCCCCCTGCCATGAGCACACAGAATTGCCCTGGTTGTGCTGTCAGGAAATTCCTTTTTGCATCCTGAAGTTGCAGAGGCACAATGCTGTGACTGAGAGGTCACAGACCTCTGACCTGCCACCATTTTCCTTTTTGAGGATTACCAAATCACACATCTTCCCAGAATTACCCTTCTCTGAGGGATCTCCCTGGATAATGCATTTAAGCTCTCCCAGCTCTGTTGGCAGCACCTCCCTGGTTTTATCCTTGCAAACAGCACAAGCTCCAAGGGGATGTTCTACTTCCCATCCTCCTGTGATCCTGGAGAGCAATTCAGGGCTGCCTCCAGACAGCCCTGATAGGTTCCCCCTCCCAAGGCCTGACTCAGGCAGGTTTAGAATTTCCAAAGCAATCAGCCTGAGGATGAGTCAGGAGCTCCTCCTGGGCCTCAGGAGGAGCTGAAGCTTCAGCAGAGGCTCTTCATGGAAGCTGGGAGGGCTTTGCTTGGACCATGGGAAGCTTTTCCAGGGCTGGGCTCCTGCCCTCCCTGAGGCACCTGCACACAGGGACAGGAACCCCCCCAAGCTGAGGGACACCAGTGACCAAACCCAGGGGCTGCAGGGGACACCTGGCACCAGCCAAGGGACCTCAGCACCACCCACCAGCTCAGTCTGGGTCTGAACACAGCCTGGGAGCAACTTTCCCTATGGACATCACCTGTGAACCCTTCCAGCAGCTCCTCTGGCCTGGGAGACCCCTGGGAGAGGATCTCAGCTGCTCCTCATGCTGCCTCTGGAGCCACCTCCACACTTGCTCCTGATTTTATGCAGAAGAAAGTCGATAAAAAAGAAGTTGGAAACTCCAGAGAAAAGATTTTGGCTGAAAAGTGGAACTGTGGAAGCTCAGTCCTGAAGGAGCCTAGCTGGAATTCTGGAGGCAAAGGAGTCTGCAGGGGTTTTCCCAAGACTCCTCCAAGCCCAGATGCTTCCCAAGCATCCCCATCACATTTATTTCCAGGGTTGGGATGCTGCAGCAATAACCCCTGGGGGGAACTCCAGCAGCCTGATATCAGAGTGTTATCATTTGTTTGAAAAGAGCTGCAGGACAGGAACAAAAAGCTCCCACCAGCTGTGACTTTTTTATCCCTTCCACTCCTAATTTACTGGGAAGTTTCTCTACCACAAACTCTGCACTGATTGCACCACCAGGGACAGCTCACCAGGCTCTCAGCCCAACCTGGCAGGATTTTGTGTATTTTATATATTTTATATACATGTATTTTAATTTCCATCTTCCCAAAGATACCACTGAGTTACCTGAGAAATTGGAATTTATGAAGATACTGGAGAGAAGAAAACACTTCCTGGACATGTCTGTCCTAATGCTGGGGGATTATAAAATGGTAATCTATTATTTTAAATAATTTAAAATTATAAAATTTTCTGTGCCATCTTTTTGTTTGATGCTGGTAATTAATATTTATCACATTAACTGCAGAGAAACTTCCTGCCATGTTTTTCTTCAGCTCAAACAACCACCTCCAATGCCAAGAGCCAAGGTTGTTCCAGCAGCAGCTCCCCGTGGGGTCACCCTGAGGGTACCCCTGACCATCCCATGGGATTTTGGAAGAGGAAACCTCCAACCTTGACCCCAGCCACGTGGCAAAGCCAACCCTGCCACTCCAAGCTGGGACTATTGTGCACCCTGCAAACAGCCTGGCTTTGCTTCCAGCAGAAATTCAGACTTGAGGATATGAAACAAATCCCAGCTGAGCTGCCTGAGCAGTCCCAGCTCTGAGCACGGCGCGTCCCCAGCTCCCCCACGCAGGATCTGGGCAAGCTGGGAGTGGGAGCACACTCTGGGAGCTCTCTGGGAAGCTCAGGATCCTGGTTTGAGCAGCTGAGCTCCTGCTTGCATCAGCAAATGGACACTGGCAGTGTCCCAGGCCAGGCAGGACAGGGCTGGGAGCAGCTGGGACAGTGGGAGGTGTCCCTGCCATGGCAGGGGGCACTGGATGGGCTTTAGGGTCCTTTCCAAGCCAAACCCTTCTCTGAGTCTGTCACATTCAATCATTTTTACACATTCATGTGAGCTGCTGCTAAGCAAATAACCAAATATCCAAGATAAAATAATTTATTGTGGTTTTTTAAGCCTTCCTCCACTGGCAAGCAACCAAACAGGTTTGGGCTGGTGTCTCCAACCCTTCCTTTAGGGGGCTCCAGAAAGGATCACTTTGCTCTGGAACACAACAGTGGCCCCTGGTGCTCCTCACACACAGGGGAGTGTCCCTGCAGTGCCAGGGACAGGACAAACCCCAGGGCAGTGCCAGGGGAGCTGCTCCAAAGCTGCAGCACACAGAACAGTCCCACCAAAACCCTCCTGGCAGAAAATCAACCCACAGGGAGGCACAACTGCAGGGATGCCAGAGATGGGCAGGAACGAGCACTGCCCAAAAAGGAGAAGAACCACAAAAAAGAGAACTTGGCTCAACTTCAGGGAGCACAGGACACTCTGCTGGGGAAGGACCTTCCACCAGGAGCTGTCCCTTCCACCAGGAGCTGTCCCTTCCACCAGGAGCTGTCCCCTGCCCTGGCCTGGCCACTGTGGCCACGTCTGGGGCAGCCCAGCCCAGTAGCCCAGCCTGCCCCATGTCTCCCCAGAGGATGTGCCCAGACCTGCAGCTCCAAGTGTTGCAGGCAGGAATGATGATGCATCCCAGGTGCATCCCTTCCCCTCCAGCCAGCACTGCCTGCTTTCATGTCAGAGCTCCAGTCCAAGCAAACACACCAAGGTAATTGCAGGGACACAGAAAAACACCCAGGGAAAAGCAGAGCTTGGCCAGGGCTGAGACAGAGGTGGAGCTGTCATCAGACATGAAAATCATGTAGAGAGAGCTGGGGGCATGGGCAGGAGAAAAACCAGGACAACAAAACATAATAGGGACTGCATAAAACTACATTTTAATCTCACAGAAGCACAGAATCTCCTGAGCTGGAAGGGACCCATCAGGACCATGCACAGACACCCCAACAATGCCACCCTGAGCGTGTCCAAACCTGCCAGAGCTCCCTGGAGCTGTGACCATCCCCTGGGCAGCCTGATCTCTGTTTATCTGAGCAGCAAGCTCCTCCTGCTCCATGTCTGCTGAGCACAAGCGTGGACACAAAGCCCCCTCTGAACTCCTGAGTGAGACCTTTGGCAGAGCTGGGGCCTGGGGGAGGGCAGGGAACACTCTGTGTCCCAAGCAAGGGCATCACACAAATGGGATGGAGCAGCAGCAACACAGGGAGGGAAATAATTCCACCCTGAAGCTCAGAATCCAAGTGAAAAAGAGAAATATTCCTACACTCAAGCTGCTGTGAAGTCTGGGGACCTGGAGCTGGCACCTACAAACAGGCAGGAAGGGGAAATTCCTGAATTAAATTCTCTTTAGTCTTAGGCCTGAGACTGAATTCTGAAGTGAAAGAAGTCAATTAAATAGAGTTCAAAGTATTTATCCTGTCTTAGCCTAAATCAGTTTTAATAACAGGTTTGTGTGCCAAGGGTTTAATGGTTTCAGCAAAAATATCTCCAATGTACCAGATGAAATAACTCCGTGTAGGAGCCCTACAAACTCCAACCCAGCTTCTAATAATAAACTGTTTCAGGCTTTCATTTTCTAAATTGTTCTGTGTCCTCTGGAGAGGTTCCCTTGAACCTGCTGCATAATGAGAGATTGCAATAAATCTTGTCAAACCAGACAAACACCACGAAATTTTAATTTTACTTTTAAATTGCAGCTGAGTGCTCCAGTGGATGTTATTTTTTGGTAAGTGCCACATAACTAAGGCAGAGGAGCTTGCTTATTTTTAACAGGAGAGTGTTATTGTCTCCATGTGTTAAAATATTTAGCTGTCTATAAAAAATTCAACCTTTATAGATGCAGAGTTGGATTTGCTTCCCCTGCTGTAGCTCTGGCTGGTAAGGGAGAGAAAATATAGGAGATAAGGAGGAAAAATAAAATAATTGGAAAGGATGCTTTACCCCCATGGTAAGAGAGGCTTCTTTTTTCCATATGGAAAATTTTCTGTACCAAAAATCAGATTTTCAGCATGGAAAACCCCTCCACACCTGTCCCACCATGGTGCTGCACAGCCTGAGCCATGGCTAAAGCTTGGCAGGGGGCTGAGGAGGAAAATCCCTTTTGTTGTTAAATCACACAGCACAACCCCCCCAGATTGTTGGGATTTGTCAGAAATGGGAATTTTGGTGCCATTCCCCCATTGCTGCTGAGGGGAGTTTGCAGCACTGAGCAATCTGCACACTCAGGGTTCCTCTGCACACGCTGTCCTGAGCACATGGAGCTCAAGAGGAGGGACAATGGAGCTCAAGAGGAGGGACAATGCCTCCCTTGGAGCCCAGAGCATGCAGAGGGCACCCACCTCCTCCTCCTCCTCCTCCTCCTCCTCCTCCTCCTCCTGCTCCAGGGATCCCATCTGTGGTTCCCCATGGAATAGGGGGCTGCAGTGATGCCCCAGCCTCTTGCCCCCCAAGCATTTCCATGTTTTTATTGTTATCATTGTTTTCTTAAGGATTTGGAGATGATCTGATTCCATCACCAGTGTGACAGTGACTGCCTGAGATGCTGTTGCTGTTGCCATGGTGACTGTCCCTGCTCTGGGGACCCCAAAATCCCCAGCAGCCCTCCCAGGCACCCCCGTGCTGCACCAAGGATCCCATTCCCCCTCTCTTTGCCACAGGAGGAGCACACCTGTACCCCAGCCCTGCTGTCCCTCCTGTCCCCTCTCCCACCCCCTGCTCCCTGGCTCTGCTCCAGCTGCTTCCTAGAAAGGCTGAAACAAAAGCTGCTCTGGCTGTCACAGGAGATCCCTGCAGGGCACCACCCCTGGCCCAAGTGACAGGATCACCCCCAAGGCCACCAGCAGCCCCCTGACCCACTGGGCTACCTGGAGAAACCATTCTGAGCTTTAACTGGCACAGCCTGGGTCTGCAGAGCGAGGAAAGCTGCTCCGAATATGCCACAACACTCAGCTTTTCTGAAAGAAAACCAAACAACCAAGCACAACTGGGATCTGTGTTTACACCTGAGGGACCCTTAATTCAGCCACCTGAGCTCCCCTGGCTGGGCTGGGAGACTGAGCTGGGCAGGACAGGCACAGGCAGGGCCAGGCAGGGCCAGGCAGGGCCAGGCAGGGACACTGCAGGCAGGACAGAAGGACAGGCAGGGACACTGCAGGAAGGACAGAAGGACAGGCAGGGCCAGGCAGGGACACTGCAGGCAGGACAGAAGGACAGGCAGGGACAGGCAGGGACACTGCAGGCAGGAAAGAAGGACAGGCAGGGACACTGCAGGCAGGACAGAAGGACAGGCAGGGACACTGCAGGCAGGACAGAAGGACAGGCAGGGGCAGGCAGGGACACTGCAGGCAGGACAGAAGGACAGGCAGGGACAGGCAGGGACACTGCAGGCAGGACAGAAGGACAGGCAGGGACACTGCAGGAAGGACAGAAGGACAGGCAGGGACAGGCAGGGACACTGCAGGCAGGACAGAAGGACAGGCAGGGCCTCGGCCAGGCTGCAGCAGCTCCATCCCTGCCCCTGTCTCCGAGCTGAGTCAGGGCAGTGAGGGACAGTTCAGCACAAAATACAACGAGCAGACCCCGTCTGCAGGGGCTGATGCCCATCCTCACACCCAGCAGAGCCAGGACAGGGCTCCAGAGCCTGCCAGGATCATCCCCAGAGCTCAAGGGCACGCTGGCATCTCGCTGAGGAGCTGCTGACAGAACCATCTCCGGTGCTGCTCTCTCTGAAGTCACCATATGAGGAGGAAGTGAAACATTTGCATGAGCTAAAAATGCTTCCCTGTGCTGAGTGAGGCTGCAGCACGCCCCCTCTGCCGCCCTCCTCACCACGGAAACGTCCTCTCCTGCCTGGATCATTCCTATTTGTGCTCCCAATCCCCAGGCCTGAGTCACAGCAGAACAGAACAGCCCTTCTTGGCAAAAACACATTTCCCCAACACAGGCAGTTCCAGGATGTGCCCGACTCCACAAGCCCCCTGAAAGGAATTATTAAACCTGGAGCTGGGACTAGGATGCCCTCATTGCTAACTCACTGCCAGGCAGGCCTTGAGCTCCAGCTCCTGCTCTCTCAAGCTCAGCTGACAACACCAGCAAGCCCAGCAGGACGTGGCTGCTGCAGCAGCTGCAATGAAAACACCCCCAGGATTCACCAGACGTGATGTGACAGGGCCTGGGGTCCCTGTGCTGCTCCCCGGGGTGCTGGCAGCCCTTCCCCAGCCCTGGGCAGCACTGGCAGCAGCCTGGCCCCAGCCTGGCTCTCTCTGCACGCTGAATTTTGGCACTCCCTGACTGACCAGCCCCCTCCAGCACAGCAGTGCTGCAGGGCTCTTTGCTGCAGGATGCACAGAAGGATCTGTGCCTCCCTCCCAGCTCCTCTTCAAATGAATATTTAAGCCCCTGGAAACCCCAGGACTGATTCCTGGGGCAGGTCTGTACTGCTGTGATTGCTATTCCAGCACCACGTGGAGGGAGCATCCCTTCCTGCTCAGCCACCTGCAGAAGCTCCTTGTCCAGCCTGGTGCTGCTCCCCTGCTCCTCTCCTCAGACCTGGGCTGAGCCCAGTCCTGGCTCTCCTCAGCCCTTGGGGGGTCCCAGCCTCAGTTAGAGCCACTCCTGATGGATCTGTCCTTTCCTGAGCTGCTGCCCTTCCCCAGCCTGCTGAAGCACACGAGGATTTAGGATATTACAGCCTGTCTCCAGATCCATTTTATTTCTCAAGACAAAAAGGTATTCCACTAATCTGTGCTCTCCTCCCTCCCCTTCCTCCTCACTCTCATCCTGTTTCAGCCTCATCTGAAGACCACAAAAGCAGGGCACTGAAGGCAGTGTGAGGTGCTTTGTGTTGAATGCTGCTGTGTTTAATTGCCTGCATCCCAGGGATCAAAGAGGCTGCAGTGGGAAATCCAGGAGGCAGCAAGCAAGCCTCGGTGTCATTTGACAGCTGCCTTTCTGCTCATTAACCCAATTCCTTTGAACTCAAGCAGGAGATGCAGTAACACATCACTGGCAAGCAAGCTCCAAGGGATGCCAAAAGGGATGAGTAGTCCTGGCTGAGCTGGAGAGGGACGAGCTGATGATGCTGGAATTTCCCAGCCTACATGGAGGAAAACTTCAGGAGTGCTGATCCTGTGTCAAGAGGCTGCTGACATGGGAAGCCTCACACCATCCCTGCATTGCAGGCACTCTCCTCTGCACCCCCTCCTCTTTCCTTGGAAAAGAGCTTGTGAATTTGATAATTTATTTACAGATTTATTGCTATTCTGTGTCCTCACCTAAAAAAGGCTGGAGAGGAACATTTCACAAGGGCCTGAAGAGACAGGACAAGGGGGAATGAGTTCCTACTGCCAGAGGGCAGGGTTGGATGGATATGGGGAAGGAATTATTCCCAGTGAGGATGGTGACCTGCCCTGGCACAGGGTGCCCAGAGCAGCTGTGGCTGCCCCTGGATCCCTGGCAGTGCCCAAGGCTTGGAGAAATCTGGGACAGTGGAAGGTGTCCCTGTCCATGGCAGGGGGTGGAACTGGGTGATCCTCAAGGTCCCTTCCCCCAAACCATTCCAACACCCTGCTCAAAAGTGACTTCTGGATCATTGCAGAACTGGCCCCACTGCTCTCTGTGCCTCAGAGTGAGCACGTGGCACTGGAATTGGGCAGAAACTCCTCCCTGTCTCACTGTCCCTGTGTCCCTCTGGGCTGAACTGTGTCACAGGCAGCAGGAACCCATGGTGGTGACACAACTGCCTGGCATTCTGGGAGAAGAAATGGCATCAGAGGCTGGTCTTCAAGTCCAAGGTAATTTAATTATGGAATCCCAGAGTGGTTTGGGTTGAAAGGCACCTTAAAAATCATCCATTCCACTCCATGCTGTGAGCAGGGACACTTTCCACTGTCCCAGGCTGCTCCAAGCCCCATCCAGCCTGGCCTTGGGCACCTCCAGATGGGCAATTGTCACTTGGCATGACCTGCCCTGGAGCTGCAGGCTGAGAGCTGGCCTGGCTCACTCCTGGTGATCCATGGCCAGTCTGGGATGCCAGTGGGAAGGGGGCACACAGGAAGGTGCAGCTGGATAAAGGCATTTTCCTTTCAACCACCCTGCAGGAAAACTCCTCCTCATTTGCCTGTTTGAAGTTCATGACTTGGCTAAACCAGCAGAGCTGCTGTGCACAGTGCCCTGGCCACAGCTGAGGGGAGAGCAGAGCCCCCCCTGCAGCAGCAGCAGAGCCCCCCCTGCAGCAGCAGCAGAGCCCCCCCTGCAGCACCAGCAGAGCCCCCAGGCAGCACCAGCAGAGCCCCCCCTGCAGCAGCAGCAGAGCCCCCAGGCAGCACCAGCAGAGCCCCCAGGCAGCACCAGCAGAGCCCCCCCTGCAGCACCAGCAGAGCTCCCCCTGCAGCACCAGCAGAGCCCCCCCTGCAGCACCAGCAGAGCCCCCAGGCAGCAGGGCCAGGCCAGCACAGCTGGGCTGACACAGAACACAAACCACCCAGGGCTCATCAGCACTGAGTGCCCCAGACCTGGAGAAAGGGCACTCACACCTCAGGGATCTCATGTGCTTCTTTCCTCACCCTCATTTCATCACCTGCCACCCCTTCCCTGCCTGCTACCTCTGTTTAAGAATTTATCCAGGCCCTGCCTAAACATCCCCTGTGCTTTGCTTGCAGGGATTGCAGAGCCTGACCTGGGACTCCAGGCACATTTAGGGATATTCCAGCTGGGCAAGTACCTTGAAAAAGCAGTTCTGAGTCTGCTGGAAACAAAGCAAGGAGGGTGACAGGGCTTTAGGTGAAACAAGGGAACCCAGCCCATCAGGGCCCTGCCAGCAGGGCCTGGGTGAAGCAGGGCACACCTCAAAGGAGCCAGGGCAGGGCTGCCGCCCCACAGAGCTCCAGGCAGCTCCTTCACTGGCTGTGCTCACACTGAAACCCACCCCACACTCCTGTCTAGACACAAAGAACTCCAGGTTAAATAAACCTGGAACCACCAAAACCCGAGGAGGCACCAGCTCAGGAAGGCTCAGACTAAAGACAAACTTTCCCAGGAAGAGCTCTCAGCAAGGGGTGGGAAAGGCACAAAGGGACCAAAGCTGTGCTGAGAAAAGACTCACCCAGAGCCAGCTGCACTGGCAGAGCTTTCTGGAGAGGGGGAGTGAGATGTGGGGTTCAACACCTGTGCTCAGAGACAAAGGGCAGAGGAGATGGGTGAGAGATGGATCCAGAGGGTGGATGTTGTCCTCTTCACTGCAGGGCACCTCCACCCCACAGCTTCAAGCCTCCCTCTCCCCTGGCATTTACACCTGCTCAGTCACTTGGAATCCCAGCCTGGAGGCCCAGACCCTGTCAGATCTCTGCTCTGAGAAAAGGAGACAAGCTGTGAGTGACAGGATCTTCAAAGCACAGAGAACACTGCACTAACCCGAGGCCCAGTGGGCAGGAATTCAGTTTAACCCCTGGAAATTCACCCTGAGACAGCCCCAAAAGTCAAGGGCAGCTACAAGGCTGGTGAGGGCTCCAGCTGGGAGCAGGACTCTGGTGGATTCACAGCCTGGGACAGGAGGTGACCTTTATTAAGTGCAGAGGAAAGTCAAGACCCTTCCCCTGGAAAGTTTAGGGTTAAAAATAAGCTCTTGGTAAAAACCACGAAGCTGATGCACACTTAGCCTCTGTCACCCCAAACTTCCTCTGCTGGTGGTTGATATTTGGGACTGAAGGCAGAAACAGAATTCTGCCTTCTGAAAACAGAGGTGCTTTTCAGCCTGGCTCCCTCTGCTGTCCCCACTCCACCCCAAATCTCAGAGACAGGGAGAACATGAGTAAAGAAATCACGATAAAATGCAGTGCCAGGACACCTGACCAAAGGCCTCTCTGGGGAAGGCAGATCAAACCCAGCCCTGGCTCTGCCTGGCTGCTGTCACAGGAGGATTTCTCTGCACTGACCATGGAATGCAAATGCACCAACCCCTCCCTGGGAGGCTCCAGTGGGAGGGCAGCAGGGAGGAGGAATCAGCTGCTGTGCCAAGGGTGCCTTTTAGAAGAGAAGGACCCGATCCTCAGGCAAGGTGGCTTCATCCATCCCCTGCTGCTGGGAGCGAGGGATGCTCTGCTGGAGAGCAAAACAAACCTAACCCCAAGCTGCCCCGAGCCTGTTCCAGACCTGCATCTGAATCCCTCCTCTCCTTACTCAAGTCCAGCCCTGACCCAGGACTGAAGGTGTTTTTCTCTGGGTTAGTAAGCTTTGCAGTTGGCAGTGAATTGATTTCCAAGCTCCCAAGGCTCCTGGTGTGAGCAGCCCCTGACAGCCAAGTGCCCAGCCTGGGGTCATGGGGTGGCTGTGGAGTCCTGCACATTCCCACGAGTTCCCTGCACAGTTTTGCTGTCCCAGCGAGGCTCAGGGACCTCCCCAGCAGTGACAAGAGAGCAGAACAGGGGCCAGGACAGAAGACCACTGAACCTCTCAGGGGTATCCTTCCTGCCTGGAGCCAGCTTTGCACTGAGCTAAGCGTGGTTGAATTCTTTAACCAAACCTGAGGAAGTTGCCTGACCAGGAACAATCTCCTGCAAGCAGAGAACCCCTTGGAAACTAAGGTGACAGGCAGACAGCTTCTATCTCCTTGTCTTTTAGAAGGCCAAGCACACCAAACCCCAGAACTAGGTCAGTGGTGGCCATGCTGCCCTTTCCCACTCTATTTTTAGCTCCAGCTACAACCAAGCACAACATTGCCATGAGCTGCAGGAGATGTGTGATCACAGCTGACATGAGGCTTGCACGACCCTCCGGGAGGAATCCAGGATCCCAGGGAGTTCATGGACACTGGGCCAGCAGCACTGACCCCTCTGTGCTCAGGCATTTATTTCACTGCTCTTCTCCACATAAATATGAACAAATCCCACTGCTAATCCTGTGGGCAAGCTCATGGAATGGTTTGGGTGGGAAGGGACCTCAAAGCTCACCCAGTGCCACCCCTGCCATGGCAGGGACACCTCCCACTGTCCCAGGCTGCTCCAAG
>JAYDZK010000112.1:3814102-3830644 GCA_034509185.1 Euphonia xanthogaster | reverse complement strand
TCAGCACTTTTATCAGTTATTGCTATTATTTATTAGTGTCAGTACATTTATCAGTTATTGATATTTGTTAGTGTCAGCACTTTTATCAGTTATTGCTATTATTTATTAGTGTCAGTACATTTATCAGTTATTGATATTTATTAGTGCCAGTACATTTATCAGTTATTGCTATTATTATTAGTGTCAGCACTTTTATCAGTTATTGCTATTATTTATTAGTGTCAGTACATTTATCAGTTATTGATATTTGTTAGTGTCAGTACATTTATCAGTTATTGCTGTTATTTATTAGTGTCAGTACATTTATCAGTTATTGATATTTATTACTGTCAGTACATTTATCAGTTATTGCTGTTATTTATTAGTGCCAGTACATTTATCAGTTATTGATATTTATTACTGTCAGTACATTTCTTTAGCTCTGCTTTCTCAGTTCTTCAGTTATTCAAGACTTTCCTTTGGACAAATGACCTGACTTCAAACACAGCAATAGGAGGAGAGGCTTGCTTAGTTTTCCACTTGTAGAAATTCCACTTTCAAGCCACAGGATGCTGAATAAAAGTTGATTTTCCTCTTTCTTGAGCTGCAGTTGTAAGCAGGACTCTTAAGGAAGCTCCTTTTCCCCTCCAGGTTTACTATGCAAAAAAAAAACGGCGGCATCAGCAGGGCCAGGGAGATGATTCCAGTCACAAAAAGGAGAGGAAGGTTTACAATGATGGTTATGATGATGACAACTACGACTACATTGTGAAAAATGGGGAGAAGTGGATGGACCGCTATGAAATCGACTCTTTGATAGGCAAAGGATCCTTTGGACAGGTAATGGCTCCTTAGGTGTTCACATCATTGCTGTGGATCAGTTCTGTCTTATTTGTAGTGCTGTTTCTGCTTTATTTTGAAATTAAAGCTCTTTTTTTCTCACTCTTGTTACCCTGAGTGCCTGTTCAGACACTCATGTCTTGTGCTATTTCATGTTACTACAGAAAACACGTAATTATATTTCAGTATGTGTTGCATTTTACAATGAGAAATCCTCCACCTTTTGCCATCTGTTGGCATTTTTAACTTGAGTTTGGTTTTAGTTTGAGTTAGGTTTTTCATTTGAATTGGGTTTTTAACTTCAAACAATAGCTGGTGCTGGGTCTTACCTCCTGTAAATGTCATTAACAGCATTTGTTTTGACTGGTTGCAGCTTTAGCCAAGGCTGGAAGGAGGATGGAACTTTTCTGTTGTTGGTTTTAGTTTTCCTCAGATTTACCAGTCCTTTTACCGTGTTGGTTTAGGTAATTTTATTTGCATATAAAGTGACATCACTGCAATAAACGTCACCAATTGAGTTGTAGCTTTGTTGTATCATCAGAAGAAATAGAATTAAAAAGGAGAATTCTGAATTCAAAAAGGTGAACAAGGGAGTTTGGGTGGGGTTTGAAAGTTGGATTTTCCTGATGGATTTTTCTCTTGCAGGTTGTGAAGGCTTATGACCGAGTGGAGCAGGAGTGGGTGGCCATCAAAATCATCAAAAACAAGAAGGCTTTCCTAAACCAGGCCCAGATTGAAGTGAGACTGCTGGAGCTGATGAACAAACATGACACTGAGATGAAGTACTACATAGGTATGGAATTCATCACTCCTGTTTTTTAGTGCCTTATGAGCAGTTTGGATCTTGCTGTAGAGCTTAGGCTGTTTTCAGCTGACTGCCAAATCTGTTTTGGAATATTTGTGATGATATTTGGTGGTTCCTGCCACGCTGGGGGGTCCAGCGAGCTCAGGAAGTGTGGGGAGGAGCTGGAACCAAGTGTAGGAAGCCCAGCAGGACATGGAATGGTGGGAGGAGAATTCCAAAGGTGAGAGAACAGGAATTTGGATAAGGATGTGTGGCAGGAAATGGCATCAGGGTGGGAGCAAAATGTTCCATCTCAGGTGAGTTGTAAAGGACACAGAAGGAATTGCTGTGGGATAATGGAGAAAACAAATCCATGGACACCAAGCTGACCAAAAATCCACCTTGATTAAAAGTCTGAATTCTCATGGTGCTCATATTCAAGATTTTATTGTGCCAGAAAGGGGAGCATGTTGCTTTTTCTCTAAATGTTTTTCCTATTTCAATTTTCTTGTGGCACCTTGAAGGTTTGACAGTGGCAAACCCTGCTGGCCTCTGAACAGAGGAATGTGATGACTATTTCACTTACTTAATAAAAAACAAAAAGGCTTGGATTGGTTCCTTTCATAAACTGAAAGGAAATGAATACAATTCCTTGGGGATATTGATCAGTTTTATTAATTGAAGTGATCAGCTTATAAATTGCAGTGATGTCATTGTGTATTTTAAATTATTATCACAATTAAATATTTCCTCTCTGCATGTAAGGGAGTGATAACTTACTTCGGTAATATATTCCTTCACAAGTTTTTGGTTAATTCAGCTTTACTGAGGTGCACCTGAGGATGTGAAAATGTCCTCTTGCCCTCCAAGCATGGCAGAAATACTTTGTAAATAACACAGAATTAGGAAAAAACCCAATGGTCTTATTTTACTCATTACTCAGCTTCCTACACAACAATTAAAACATTTAAAAGATGCTTTTAAATAAACTTAAAATATGCTTTTAGCTTAAATAAAATGCTTAAATAAGATGCATAAACTTTAAATAAACTTAAAAGATGTTTTTTAAAGGATTTCACAAGATTTTCCAGTTTTCCTGAGGTGCACCTGAGGATGTGAAAATGTCCTCTTGTCCTCCAAGCATGGCAGAAATATTTTGTAAATAACACAGAACCAGGAAAAAACCCAATGCTCTTGTTTTACTCAGTGCTCAGCTTCCTACATTTAAAAGATTTCACAAGTTTTTGCACCCAAGGGTGTGTAAAATGCCTGTCTGTACCCCAGGCATGGCAGAAATATTTTGCAGGTAACACAGAACCAGGAAAAAAGCCAGTCCTCTTATTTTACTCCACGCTCAGCT
Source organism: Euphonia xanthogaster (assembly GCA_034509185.1). NCBI lineage: Eukaryota > Metazoa > Chordata > Aves > Passeriformes > Fringillidae > Euphonia > Euphonia xanthogaster. Next base: position 3,827,681 of record JAYDZK010000112.1, on the reverse strand, counting down.
TCCTACACATTGATGAAGGCATTTAAAAGATTTCACAAGATTTTTCCAGTTTTACTGAGGTGCACCTGAGGATGTGGAAATATCCTCTTGTCCTCCAAGACAGAAATGTCTGCCTCCTTGGCAGAAATACTTTGTGAACACCACAGAAGCAGGGAAGCAAAACAATGCTGTGTTATTTTATTGATGCTCCTCCTTCCTCCATGCCATGTTGTAATAACCCATCATTCTCAGAGTGTATTAATTACATTTTCCCCTTTTCCCCAGTGCATTTGAAGCGTCACTTCATGTTCAGGAACCACCTGTGCTTGGTGTTTGAGATGCTGTCCTACAACCTGTACGACCTGCTGAGGAACACCAACTTCCGCGGCGTGTCGCTCAACCTGACGCGCAAGTTCGCGCAGCAGATGTGCACGGCCCTGCTCTTCCTGGCCACCCCCGAGCTCAGCATCATTCACTGTGACCTAAAACCAGAGAACATCCTGCTCTGCAACCCCAAAAGGAGCGCCATCAAGATCGTGGATTTTGGCAGTTCGTGTCAGCTTGGGCAGAGGGTGAGTTTGGGGGAAAATGGGTGAGAATTCTGTTTGTGCTGGTGAAAAATGCAGGATTTGTAATTTGTAGTACTCATCTAGCTCATTGAAGCTTCATTCATGATGGTTTTATGTGGCATTCACATTCTCTGGAAAATCCCTTCGCCCAGGATTTTTCTCCTGGGAAGCTGAGAAGCCTCAGAGAAAAGGAAAACAATTCTGATCTCATTCATTTCTCCTGTGTTGTGCTCATGGGGAATGTGTTTGGAGATTGTTTCCCCACAGGTGATTGTTCCATTGCATTCTGAGTTGTTTTCACTCTTTGGCCAATCAGGGCCAGGCTGTGTCAGACTCTGGAGAGAGTCACGAGTTTTCATTATTATCTTTTTAGCCTTCTGTGTCCTTGCTGTATTCTTTAGTACAGTATTCTTTAATATAATACAGTATCATAAAATAATAACTCAGCCTTCAAGAACATGGAGTCAGATTCATCATTCCTTCCTGCCATGGGGCACCCCACAAATCCAACAGGAAACCAAGGTGGGAAACCCAGTGTGGAGTGTCTCACTGGGAGCAAAGGGGCTGCACAACTCCTGTAATGTTTTAGCATCACCCACCAGGCATTTTTGGTGCCTGAAGCTTTGTGAGCATCTCCTGGTGCTGCCAGCCCAGCCCAGCCCCTTCCCAGAGCCCAGGGAGCAGCCAGGAACAGCCTGGGCTGGGATCCCAGCACTGGAGCAGAGGTGCTGAGCACTGAGAACTCTGTGCTGCCACCAACACCCATCTGTGCCCATGCCAAGGGGCTGCTGGCAGCAGCAGCTCAGGGCTGCACACCCAGGTGCAGCCAGGAGGGTTCTCCTCTCCAGGAGCTCCACATCCCTCTGCTCTCCCACCAGGGCACCTGGCACAAACCTTAACCCCCTCCCCAAACCACCCCAGCACGTCCAGGCTCTCTGTGGCTGAGCTTTGGGCTGTTGCCAGTGCCCAGCCTGTGTCCAGGGCAGCTGCTGGGGCAGCCAGACTGTGCCAGCCCAAACCCAACCCAAACCATTCTGGGATTCTGGGATTCTGGGATGCAGCAGAGGATCTGGGGCTATGTTGGTACCATCCAACACTTCTTAGGAGCTGCTTCTGTCCGGTTCTAATGGGGGCAGGGTGATGGTTCATGGAATCATTGCCAGGCAGGGCCAGCCCAGGCAGTGCCAGCCCAGGCAGTGCCAGCCCAGGCAGGGCAGCCAGGCAGGGCAGCCCAGGCAGGGCCAGCCCAGGCAGGGCCATCTGCTCGGGCAGGGAGAGGCTCCAGAGCCGGGCTGGGAGAACGAACGGAGGCAGGATCAGCACCATGGACACCCCCCAGCGCTGCAGCCACACACGGAGCCCGCCCGGGGCTGGGAGGGCACAGCTGGCACGGCCCGGTGGGTTAGGGACAGTTTGGGGTGATGGGGGTGGGGCCGTGGCCCAGCCTCATCCCCAGGACAGGACAGGTGAGCAGCACTGACAGCAGTGACCACGGAGTGCCCAGGTGTGCTGAGGGGGCACACAGGGAACAGGGGGCACACGGGGAACAGGGGGCACACAGGGAACAGGGGGCACACAGGGGGCACACGGGGGGCACACGGGGGGCACACGGGGGGCACACAGGGAACAGGGGGCACACAGGGAACAGGGGGAACAGGGGGCACACGGGGGGCACACGGGGAACAGGGGGCACACAGAGGGCACTCAGGGAACAGAGGGCACACAAGGGGCACACAAGGGGCACACAGGGGGCACACAGGGGGCACTGCATGAACATGAGGATACAAAAGGTTGGGCTAAAGAACAAGGACAGATGCCTGCAGCCTTCTGGTGTGACAGGGTGTTGCTCTGGATGGACTGAAGCTTTCTGAAATGACACGGTGACACTCTGGGTGTTGAGGCCATCTCAGCTGTGACAGCCCTGGCCTGGCCTGGCCCCACAGCCTGGGCACCAGGGGACAGGGATTGTCCCCTCTGCCCTGCTCAGGTGAGACCCCACTGGCACTGTGATATTCTCTGAACAATCCCTTCACCAGGATTTTCCTCCTGCAAGATGAGAAGCCTCAGAAAAGAAATGTGAACAATGATTCTCTGATTGCTTGGGATGTGGTTTGGAGGTTGCTCACCAACAGGTGCAGCTTTGATTGGTTCCATGTGAGTTTTTAATTAATGCCCAATCCCAGTCCAGCTGTGTCAGACTCTCTGGTCAGTCATGGGTTTTTATTATTCATTCTTTTCCAGCCTTCTGCTGTCTCCTTTCTCTTTCTTTAGTATCATTTTAGTATAGCATCTTCTTTCAATATAATATCATAAAATAATGCATCAGCCTACAGAGAACTTGGAGTCAGTTCTCATCTCTCACCTCGTCCTGGGACCCACAACACTGCAACAACTGCTGACCACAGCTCACCTGCAGAGCTGCCCCAGCCCTGGGCCCAGCACAGGAGGGACCTGGAGCTGCTGCAGAGCCCAGGGAGGCTCCAGGGCGATGCCAGGGGTGGAGCAGCTCTGCTGGGGCCAGGCTGGGAGAGCTGGGGGTGTTCACCTGGAGAGGAGACCAGGGGTGACCCCACTGTGGCCTTGCAGGGCCTGAGGGAGCTCCAGGAAACATGGAGAGAGAGGATTTCCAGGGGATGGAGGGACAGGGAATGGCTCCCACTGCCAGAGGGCAGGGCTGGATGGGATCTTGGGAATGGGAATTGTTCCCTGGCAGGGTGGGCAGGGGCTGGAATGAAATTCCCAGAGCAGCTGGGGCTGCCCCTGGATCCCTGGCAGTGCCCAAGGCCAGGCTGGACATTGGGGCTGGAGCAGCCTGGGACAGTGGGAGGGGTCCCTGCCACCCTGCAGGGCTTTAAGGTCCCTTCCAACCCAAACCATTCTGGGATTCTGGGATGCAGCAGAGGATCTGAGGCTATGTTTGTACCACCCAACACTTCTCAGGAGCTGCTTCTGTCAGGTTCTAACGGGGGCAGGGTGATGGTTCATGGAACCACAGAATCATTAAAGCTGGAAAAGACCTTTAGGATCATCAAGTCCAACTGTCACTCCAGCACCCTGCTCATCACTCCAGTGCCACACCCACGGGCTTTCTGAACATTTCCAGGAAAAGCAGAAAGTGTGGATTTCTGTCAAACCTTCCAAGTGCTGAATGAGCACCCAGAGCTGCGGCTCAAGACTGAAAATCATAATTTGTGATAATTTGTGATAATGAATGCACTGAGCAGAGCCCAGAGCCAGACAAGGAAGAGGCCTGCAGTACAAGAAACTTCCATTTTCCTATTCCCACATCAGTGCCTGTGCTGAAGGACATCCCCAGTTCCCAGCACCACAAGGGAAGCTGGACTGGGCAGGGTGGCTGTGGGATGTAGGATGCAGGAATTCCAGATCCTCAGGGTTGATTACCTTAATTGCTTTCTGGTCATAAATGTCTCAAGGAGAGCAGGGAGCTGGACAGAGCCTCATAAAGGACACAGAAAATGCTGAGGCCTCTAAAAATACAATGTTCATATTTAGGGGTCTGAGGCTTCTGAAACCATGAGGGAGGAGCAGGAGGAGGAGGAGGATGAGGATGAGGATGAGGATGAGGATGAGGATGGATTTGAGTTTTCTACTCCAGGACTGGCTCACCTCTTCTGACAGTCTCAATGCTGGTTCTTCCCCCCAGACCACAGAAAGTCCAGTTCCACCCTCGTGCTTTAGCTTGTCCAAGGATGGAAAGGATTCACCTGTTTAACCCAGCAGATCCTTCAGCTGGGGCCAGGGAATGAACTGGGGAACTCAAAGAGCTCTGCAGAAGCTCAGTGAGAGCAAACATCATCTGTACAATATCACACTGGGGGGTGGGCTGGAGAGCACCTGTGGCCACTGGAGGGGACTTCTGCATCTCTGGGGAGCACCTTGGGACACTGGAGAGCACCTCTGCTCACTCAGGAGGATTTTGGGGTCACTGGAGATCTATTTCCCAGGAATTACAATTACTGAGGAAACCTGGGTTCAAATTCCCAAAGTAATCCAGGATTTTTAAGTGCCCTGGGGAAGATTTCCTGAACACAGAACAATTCCAGGAAAGCCCAAGTGACACCATGGGAATATCAATCTCCTTCAGCATCTCAAGGCCCAAGAACTTCATTTTTACCAAGAGCTCCCTCCCTAGATGTGGAGCTTTAGCACCCGGGAGCTGCTCAGAGAAGGGAAAGCACCAAAGTTACACAGGGCTGCAGGAATAAAGGATAAAAAGGAATAAGATTGAATCCACTTTCCAGAGGGTTCTGTACAAAGCTGGCGCTGGCACACGGTGGTAGCAGGGCATGGGCACACTAGGGAAGGAGAACTGACCAAAAAACCTCTCTGGACTCAAAGGAAGACCATGAAACACAATTAATTGTTACTATTTCTGTTATCAGACCCAAGAATTGACTTTAGATGCAGAGGCTGGGACTCAAATAAAGGATTCACACAAACTCATCAGCCTGGGGAGAGCCCAAAGCCCTCCCTGAGCTCACTGTGTTCCCAGTGTCACAAATCCAGCACTGAGGGGTGGGAAATGGATTTGTAGAAAATTCCTCAAGCCTGATAGAAGGTTTACATTGTATGGATCTGTGTGTAAACTTTGAGATAAGAAATGCTGACTTAGAAATGCCATGGAACAGGACAGACATTGCTGAGAGAGAAATGGAACTGGAAACAAGTTCCAAAGGATGGTTTTGTAAATAAGACTGGATGCTTGAGAGAAACAGAACTCTGAAAGATGCATTGTGATAAAATTCATGAGGGGTAATTTGAGATGATTGGCTTAAGGCATTTACAGCATGTTGTAGCAAAAGAAACACTTGGAGTGTACTGTAATTTAAAATAGTTCCCTTCTGATTGTGATGGTGTGAATTAGAACATCTGTATTGTCTCACCCTTCACATGGGAGTGAAAATGGAATAAAAGTTTTTAAAACACCTCTCAGCTGTCCCATCTCTGGGTCAGCAAAAGGCTCAATCCAACACTGAGGGAGATAAATATTTTTTTCCATGTCAGGAACACATTGAGAAGTGTAACAAAAAATACTTTTCCACAGGAATGGGAGCTGGGGAGGCTTCCCTGGCCAGGGACCCACTCAGAGATGGAGGATGAGCAGCAGCAGCAGTGGGAAGAGGAGTTTTAAGAAGGGAATGATCCTCTTCCTGATGAGTTCCCTTCCCACAGGACAAGTGTTTGGAAAAAGTTGCCACAGGAGTTTTCCAGGATGTACAAGAATTAAACCAGAGACAGCCTCAGCAGGGTGCTCTAATTCCACCTCTCTCTGCCCTGGAGTCACTCAAAACAACAAATCTTTCATTTGTTTTGCCAAGAAAAACTCATTTCTCAACCCAAGTACAACTGTGAGCTGATCACTGGGGAACCATGGAGTGGGTTGGGTGGGAAGGGACCCTCAGGATCACCCAGTGCCACCCCTGCCATGGCAGGGACCCCTCCCACTGGCCCAGGTGGCTCCAACTGACACGTGTGATTCTGCAATAAATGTAATTTCTGTATCAATCCCACCTGCCCAGCCACATCCCCGTGTTACAGTGACACATGTGCAGGTGACACTAAATCCAGCAGCCAAACCTCTCCACTTGCCCACCCAAAGACGTTTCTGGCACTTCCCTCACGCAGTGAAATGCAGGGATGGAGGGCAGGAGGAAGGACAGGGGGATGTGACCTTGCTGAGCATCCCCAGGAGCCCTGGAGGGGCAGGAGCTGGAGCCACAGCCCCGGGGCAGGCTGAGATGCCCCTGGGGGAATTCCTGCTCCACCAGTACCCGAGCCAAGGCTCCAGGGCAAGGCCCAGAATGAAGGGAAATGAATCCAGGGCACACTGCTGATTAAAACTGGCTGATAGGTCCCAAAGAGGAATGGAAAATATAAAATTATCCTCAGGCAAGTGATTTTCTGCTGGAGTTCTGCAGGGATTGCTTCTGACTGCTCTTTGAACTCCCCCTTCCCTCCAGGAATCCTGGAAGGAACCCAAGGGCTGTGGCCCAGACAATGTGGGGATTTGGGAACAGAGAGCACTGGAGAGCAGGGCAGCCACTCCCTGATGCCAGTGTGTGGGCAGGCAGAGAGAACAAGCCCTGCCTGCTCCCAGAGGGCAGGGAATGAGCCCTGGGAACAGGATGGGCCTTGGGCACCTTCCCTGGGACCCCTGAGCACCCCCAGGGCTCAGATCACCCACACGGGGGGGACCCCACACGGGTGGGAGCCCAGGGAGGTGACCCCAGCTGGCTCATCCCAGGTGAAGGGCACTCAGAAAATCCTCAGTGCCCTGCACTGCTGACTCCAGGCATCTTCTAGAGCCTGAGGGGCCTTGAGGATGTAAAATGGAAAGGGAAAAAACAATCCTTCCCTTTGACAGCCACCCCTCTCGTGCAGCAGGAGCTCCCAGGAGCTGCTCCCTGCCTTGGCACACCAAGCATGGGGCACTGAGCTCCTGCACAGCTCCTTTGCTTCCTGCTGGGCACCAAGGGCAGAAGCATGACCCACATTTCACACACCTGCTCCTGCAAGGGACCACTGGATCCTCCCAGCTGCTCCAGGCACCCCCTGATGCCAGCTCTGCTGGGCTCTGGCAGGAGATGCCCAGCCCTGAGGTGGAGGCAGCCAGGAAGCTCCCAGGGGAGCTCAGGCCCCTGGCACTGCACACTGCTCTGCAGGCACACGGGAGCTTTCTGCTCACTGCATCAACACCTCATCCAGCTTCCCAGCATCTCCACTGGGAACTCAGCTGCACTGTGAAAAGCCCAGATCCAGCTGGCTCAGTGGAAGTGTGACTTGAACCCTGGTAACTCTCTAGACATGTTACAGCTCACAGCAGCCTCGAGTTAGCTTTCCCCTGTATGAACACTCACCTGTGAACCACAGGCTCAAAGCAGGACAATTCCCACCAGGAGTAACTTTCAAAAGACACAGCTTTGTGAAGCTTTCATGGGTGATGCAAAGAAATGGGAATCAGGCAAAACATTCCCAAATGGTTTTGGTTTTTGTGCCCAAAAGCAGCTGCAGAACGCAGCACTGAGAGATGTCACCTCTGTAAGTGTTCTAAAATGTCCAAAATTCCCCAATAGAAGGGTCAGCATTGAAGTTCCCAGTTCAAAGAGTTTGGAATAAAAAATAAAACCTGATAGAAAGCATCTGGATGAGAAGGTTTGGGTGTCCTCAGCCCAGGTGACACCAGCAGCCTCCTCCTCCCCCTTCCTACAGCACGGAACGGTGCTGAACTCCCTGGGCTTTCTCACACACAGATAAAGGATCATCCCCTACAGCACCCACACAACCACAGGTGCCTGGGACACCTCAGCCCTGCCAACACCTCCCAGCAGGGATCCGGGATGGGTGCTGGGATGGCTGGAAATGGCTTTAATGTCCAGAGAGAGCCCCAGAGCCCACGGGAGCTGGAGCAGAGCTCTTAAACCCCACCCTGGGTGGGATCCCCCAGGCAACTGAACTTCTAGGCTGGAGATTTTCCTGCTGCTCCAGCCTCAGCTCCTCCTCAGGCAGGGCAGAGAAACCCGACCCCAGGCAAGGCACGCCCACAGCCAACCCTGCTAATGAGCTATTCCCTGGCTAATGAGGAGTTCCCCCGCTAATGAGGAATTCCCTGGCTAATGAGGAGTTCCCCCGGTGCCTCCCCAGCACAGGCTCAGTGAATCCCCTTCTCTGGCAGGAGTTTGTGACTCTAGGAAAATGGAAAGTGATGGAAAACATGATGACATTCCTGAATGTTTTGATTTACAGATATTGCTTTGAAGAGGGAAACCATGACATTTATCTATTTGGGAAATTAAATGCAAGTTGTCCTGTGCATTGCCCTTCATCCAGGAACCTGTATTGGATGTTGGAGAAAAATGGGCTTCTAGAGCAGCTCTCCCATTCACCCAGCAGGGCTGAGATTTGTCATGTGAAGCACTAAAATAATGCTAATATTGTGTTAAGTGGAGCTGATCAGCACATAAATGTATTTAACTGCCATTCTCCTACAGACAGGGATTAGATTAAACCAAATTCTTTTAAGATATAGAAATGTCATTGTTAAAATCAGTGTAAGAAACTGGAAATCAGCAGCTCCCACCTTTAGGAGAACAATGTGCAATGTTTCAGGCTGATGGTCACAACACCCTTTGCTAAAATGAAACCTCTGCCTGAGGCTGAGTGGGGAACAGGTGACACAAGGGCTGCTGCCTGGGGGACCCATCCAGGCAAAAGTAAAAGCAATTTTGGGTGATTGGACACTGAACACAGCAGCTGGAGTGTCACCAACAGTGTCACAGCCTGTCCCCACACCAGAGAGCTGGCAAGGCCCTGAGGAGCATCAGCCACCTGGGGGTGATGCTGGATGGAAGAGCTGCAGGGAGTGCCAGGATCCACAGACACACTGCACGGCTGTACAGAACCTCCTGAGCTGCAAGAGCAGCTGCCCTGGCCATGAAATGAGATTCAGGTAAAAGCAAAACCAGAGAATGTTTTCTGCTGCTCTGCAGCACTGAATTTCCCCAAACAAATCACACCAATGCTGAGAATTCCTTTCCAAAGGACTCAGCCCCTGCCCAAAGAAGCAGGGCCAGTTCTGAGCTGCACACCTTGCTGGACCAGCACAGCCTTCTTGAGTTCATGGAAAAATACCCAGGGCCCTAAAGTGACCAGAATTCCCCCTCGTGTTCCTGCCACTCACAGCTCTGTGTGGAGATTCACCTGTAAAGGCTCTCTCAGTCCTGTGGAGCTTGTGAGCAGCAAAGCCCAGGCTGCACGTGCTGAGCAGCACCCCTGCTCTTGGGAAGCTCCTCTGGAGCAGCCAGGGAACACCCCACAGATCTGCTCACTCCACACCCTGCTTCTCCCTGGAGCTCCTTTCTGTGCCTGCTGCTGCTGCGGGCAGCCTGGAATTCACTCCTGGGATCCAGGTGACTCCTGCTGCTCCAGGAGCTCAATCCCAGACACCCCCATACCCAATCACCAGCTCTGGCTCAGGGATTTACAAGACAGACGGACTTGAGGTAGCAGAGATGCCATTGCACAGCGATGATTTACTGCTCAAGCAATAAATCACCTGCTGGTGATTTATGGTTCTGGGGCAGGGGTCAGTCTGAGCAAAGAAAAGCTCCATCCTGATTTTAAATATGGAGAGTTTGGCTGCAGGAAGCCCTCAGGAGCTGTTGTGACTCTCCCATGTGCACCTTCAGTGGTGTTTGTCCCCCAAACACCTGTGGCTGTCACACACACACAGGGAAGGCAAGCAGAGGCCACCAAGTGCTGTAGGCAAAAAGTGTGTCCCAAAAATGCCAGGAAGGAAAGATCACTGTGGCACCCCAGGGCTGCAGGGAGGCACCACAGCGAGTCCAGGGGTGGTGTCCACTCTGGGAGGGGTGTCCAGCAGCCCCAGCCCCAGCCCCAGCCCCAGCCCAGCACTGACCTCTTGAAGTGACTGGCCAGGACTCCCACGAGCTCCCCGATCCGGCTGTCGTTGGAGGGGCCATTGCTGAAGAGACAAACGATGAGATCCTTGTTGTCCTTGGTGTGGAACACCACGAGCTGGTCCTTCCCATTGGAGACACTCAGCCCCACCAGCTGAGGAGAGGAAGGGAGAACAGTGTTGGCTGTGCTGATATAAAAATGTTGATGCCCCATTCCCAGAAATGTCCCAGGCCAGGCTGGACGGGGCTTGGAGCAGCCTGGGACAGTGGAATGTCACTGGCACATTTTCTGGAAAAATCCCCTTGCCCAGGATTCTTCTCCTGGGAAGCTGAAAGGCCTCAGAGAAAAAGGAAAACAACAATTATATCATTTGCTTCCCCTGTGTTTGCTGCTTTGGAATGTGGTCTGGAGATTGTTTATCCACCAGGTGATTGTTTGATTGGTTCCATGGGAATTGTTTTAACTTAATGACCAATCACAGTCAGGCTGTGTCGAGGCTCTGGAGAGAGTCACAAGTTTTTCATTCTTATCTTGTGAAGCCTTCTGTCTGTATCCTCTCTCTATTCTTTAGTATAGTATTCTTTAATATCATATAATATCATAAAACAATAAATCAGCCTTCTAAGAACATGGAGTCAGTTTCATCATTTCCTCCCTTCACTGAGGCACCCTGAAAACACCACAGTGGGAGGTGTCCCTGCCCATGGCAGGGGTGGCACTGGGTGGGCTGTAAGGTACTTCCAAGCCAAGGCATTCCATGATTCCACGATTCCCTGTGCCTTTGCCACAGCCACGCTGGTTCTCTCCTCTCCAGGATGCTCCAGCATGGAGCTGAGGGCTGGCAGTGGCTGGGTGTCCCCCCAGGAGCTGAGCAAGCAGAAACAACAGCAGCTCTGTGGAACTGAGCAGCCTGGGAGGGGTGAGGGAGAGTCCTCACCCAGCCTGGATGGCTCCCAGACACCTCCTGTGTCACTGCTGTGCCCCTCCCCAGACACCTCCTGTGTCACTGCTGTGCCCCTCCCCAGACACCTCCTGTGTCACTGCCATGTCCCTGTGTCACTGCCATGCCCCTGCCCAGACACCTCCTGTGTCACTGCTGTGTCCCTGTGTCCCTGCCATGTCCCTGTGTCCCTGCCGTGTCCCTGTGTCCCTGCCATGTCCCTGTGTCCCTGCCGTGTCCCTGTGTCCCTGTGTTCCTGTGTCCCTGCCATGTCCCTGTGTCCCTGCCATGTCCCTGTGTCCCTGCCGTGTCCCTGTGTCACTGCCATGCCCCTGTGTCCCTGCTGTGCCCCTCTCCCTCCCCAGACACCCCCGTGTCCCTGCTGTGTCCTTGTGTCCCTGCTGTGTCCCTGCTGTGCCCCTCTCCCTCCCCAGGGCCATGGGGCACCCAAGGATGGCCCCAGCTGCTCTCCCAGCACCCCCTGGGTGACACCTCTGAGCCCCACACTCACCAGGAGTCTGCCCAGCAGCCCCTCCAAACCTCCCACTCTGGGGAACCAGAGGTGGCTGAGGGCCTCGGGCTGTGCCAGGGCAGGGGTGGGTGGGAATTGGCAGAATTGGCAGAATTTCTTCCCTGAAAGGGGTGTCCAGCCCTGGCACAGCTGCCCAGGGCAGGGCTGGAGTCTCCATCCCTGAAGTGTCCCATAAATGTGTGGATGTGGCACTGCAGGACGTGGTTTGGTGCTGCTGCTGCTGGACTCGATGATTTTAAAAGTCTTTTTCAACCTGAACAACTCTGTGCCACTGTGATTTGCAGGTAACCAGACTTTAGGAAGAATTGGAGTCACAAACCCTGCAAAGCCACAATGATTCCCATGTTCAGGCAGGGATTAAGGTCTGTCTCTTCTGACAAAATAAAAAGGTGCAAGGGTTTGGTTTGGGTATTTTATTTTCTGGCATTTTCTTTTTGCACTTGGCTCATCAAAAGCTTTGTCATCATCTCACAAAGGAAAAAAAGGGAATTTTTAGGAGGGGCAATCTGGGAGCACAGGTTACTCAGATGAATATTAGAGAAAGCAAGAAAAGGATCTGTGCTGAGGAAATCAAGTGTAAAGAGAACAAAAAAAAAAGCCTCAAAAGGCAAGTACAGCAAAGCAGAGAAAGGAAAATAGAATAAAATAATTAGAATATAATAATTGGGATAAAATACATAGAAGATAATACATGGGACAAAAGAAATAGAATAAAATAAATAGAATAAAATAAAATAAAATAAGTGAAAGGATGATGAGTACAGAGAGAACACAGAGGACTTTGTCCATTAAAGGCTCCTTTGAGCCATCCAGGAATTTGCAGAGGGGAGCCCCATTCCCCTGCAGTGAGAGGCACCCATAGAGCACTGGGTGAAATTACAGCCTCATTATTATTCCCTTGTTTAGGGGAAAAGGCTCCTGTGTCCCCCAGTCCAGCTGGAGATTCCCAACTCCTGCCAGCCCAGGGACCCCAGGGGGCTCAGGCTGCTCCCTGGGCTTGCTCACAAGGTGCTCTTTCCAAGGGAAGCTGCTCCAGCAGCTCTGCATGCCTCAGCCATCCCAGCAAAGCCCAGAACAGCCCAGCAGCGTGGGCTGTGCCCTATTTTTGGGCTCAGCCTCCACACAAGGTCCAGCCCCTGGGGTTTTGTTGGTTTTTAGCCCAGGAATGAAGGGCAGCAGCTGCTGATCCTGGAGCCCCAGGCAGGGCCCTCCTGTTACCAGTTGCCCCAGCACAGGTGGAGTTTATTCCCTGTTCAGGCTATTTTGGGGTTGTGAAATGCTTTCCCAAGCTCCACCTCATGCACAGGCATTGACAGCTGCCTGGCTTTATAGTGTCCCTTAAAATTAATTTGCATGCTTAAATACCCTCCTGTGAGCACAATAGCACCCCAGGGACTGCTGCCATCAAGGTTTTAAATGTGCAGCCAGTGTGAAAGATGAACAAGTCGCAGTGTTGGATTTGAAAAGGCAATTTAAACATTAATTATTCAACAGAACCCTGTTAGGAGGCCAAGAGCCCTTCAAAATCTTCCCATTTCACCCCTCCCTACAAGACTCTGAGTGAATAAATGCCACACAAAAGAAATCATTTCAGAGAAGGTGCTTATCTCAGTATTTACCAACACTAATATTGGCCCTGCTTGAAGAGCAGGAAAAAATCCTCAGCTTCTGCAGAACAGCCTTTATTGTGTTCACCAGGGCAGGGGAGACGTGGCTGCAGGAGCCTTTCTGCTGCTTGGGTGCCTTTTCATTCCTCTCAGCCAGTACCTGTTTGGTTTTAATTCAGGTAAAAACAAGAAGGGCACTGTGTGTTGGCACTCTGAGGCAATGCTGGCAGGTGAGAAATGCACAGAGAATCCCCCAGAGCAGCATCTCCACATGCACAGAGCAGCAGGGCTGCCAGGGAAGCTGCTGTTTGTCAGGTTGGGGAGAGAATGGCACGTTCCTCACCCAGAGCCATGGCATGGTTTGGGTGGGGAGGGACCTTAAAGCCCACCCAGTGCCACCCCTGCCATGGCAGGGACACCTCCCACTGCCCCAGGCAGCTCCCAGCCCATCCAGCCTGGCCTTGGGCACTGCCAGGGATCCAGGGGCAGCCCCAGCTGCTCTGGGCACCCTGTG
>JAYDZK010000112.1:3720223-3763629 GCA_034509185.1 Euphonia xanthogaster | reverse complement strand
AGCCTGGCCTTGGGCACTGCCAGGGATCCAGGGGCAGCCCCAGCTGCTCTGGGCACCCTGTGCCAGGGCCTGCCTACATCAAGTCTTAGGGCTCCATGTAAGATCTGGGCCTGAACTATCTGTGATTCCTTCCACATTTCAGTTTTCTTTTACACCATTTGTCAGCCACTGGCAGTTCAGAAGGTTCAGCCACTAAGAAGGTTCAGCACTTTGTATTTTCTCCTCCAAAACCCCCTAAAATCAGGGATGTCTGTCAGGAACTGCTCAGCAAAGATTCCAGAAGATAAGCTGCTTGTGCTATATGGGCTCCAGTCTGATCACACTGGTTGTCCCTGGAAATTAAAGGTAAAATTAATCCCAAGGTAAAAGAAATCATAAATTCTTCCTTCAGTGACTCCCCTTCTTCTGACATGGGAAGTTACACAAATCCTAAACCATTAAATTACTCCAGTGATATTCCACACAACAGCTTTCCCAGCAAATGGTTTCTACCATGTGCATCCTTCACTTCCACTCACTCTCCATTCCCAGTGCTGTCACCTCCTGCACTTGTTCCTGCAGGCTCCAAGCAAACACTTCCCAGCCCTCTGCCCTGATCCCTCCTGCAGGTTATCTCTCCCCTGGGCTTCCAGCCTGCTCCAACTGATTGGAGAATTTAAAGCCAGAGTTATATAATCACACCAAACAGATGTCTAAACCAGACTTTATTAGCTCAGTGTAGCTTTCTTGCATAAACACTGCTGCCTTTTTTCCCTTTTCCTTCCCCTGGAGCACTGCTCTCCCCTCACCCCCACCCCTGGCTCTCCTTTTGTTTCACTCCAAGTACAAATTCCCACTCTGTAGAGCAAGGCACCAGCAGAAGATTTAATTGATAAGCAAGTGCTGCACTCTGTAATTGTGTGTGACAGCTATTCTGGCTTGCACCAGAAGCAGCAGTAAATCAGAATATTGTACCACTTCAGAGCTGCTGGGAAGACAAAAATAAAATGTGCAGCTTTATTTCAGAAGGAAACTCACATCACATCCCCGGCGTAGTGCTTGATCCGGAAGTCTCTGTCGAACTCCAGCGTTTTGTCTGTGGCACAAAGCTGAAACAAATTCACTCACATTAAAATACCACCCATGGACTGATATTAAAACACCAGCCCTGGATTTACAAGCTCCAGGGAAGAGCAACCTGCCTTCAAAATAGCATTGGGAACTACAGGAATTCCACTTTCTATGGGCATGGGCAGATGTGAAAGCCACTGCTGGAAAATGTTTTCATGGAAGCACTGTAAGAACATGTGCTTGTGCAAATGGAGCTGCAAGAGCCTATAATTTTATGAAGAAATTGATACTATTTCAGAAACACCATTATGCAAAAAGAACACTCGTGCCTGTAGAGAAACATTGCACCCACGAGTTAATTTATTTCTTTTTAAAGTCTTTCTTTATTTAAAGTCTTTTGCAATTGCAGTGTAACTCCTCTGCAGAGTATTGGGCCAACTGCTGGGACAGCAGCAAGGCTTGCTCAGCCCCAGATCCCTCCTGGTCACCTGACACCCCTCCAACAGGGAACCCCCTGCAGACCCACTGCTCCAGGCTCAAATTCCCCTCCCATCCATTCCTTCTGTACAACACAAGATGACCAGTGCCCACGTGGCAGCTGTTCAGCAGCAGTGCCTGGAACACTCTCATCCCTTCAGTAGCAGCAGGAGCCAAAAAAACCATCAGGGTTGGCTTAATTAAAAAGGGAGTATGAGATAAGAATGAGGATTTTGTTACAGGCAAAAGGAGCAGGAGATGAATTAAGTCTTTGCAGGCAGAATTTAACAACACCAAGGGCTATGAGCAGATATCTGCTATCCACAAAAAGTCTTGGAGAAATAAATGAGGAAATTATCATGGTTGAAATAAAGGGCAGGAAGGATGATTAGGAGCAGGGAGATACACTCCAAAAATTCACCTGTGTCCAAGAACACAAAATAGATTGGCTCAAACTGTAAGAAGAGGTGAACAAAACAGAATATATTTTACACAAAATGAATCAGAAGGAGGAGCCCAAGGAGTGTGAGTACCAAGGAGGTACCCAGGAGGTGTGGGAAGTCCAGCATGGCAGGAGCAGGGAGCACCAGGAGCTGCAGAGCTGATGGATGACCAAGGCACAGCAGAACACAGGGAAAAAGAAGAACCGAGGCAATACCAGGGAAACAAAGCCATTTCTCTTGCTGCAGCTTTGCTCCCAGCAGGGGGCTGGGGAGTGCCTTTTTCAGCTACCCAAACACACAGCTCAAACCAACAAGTCAATACGAGGGGTAAGTACCAAATGTGTCTGTGCTACCAGACAGGGCACAGCTGGCAGCACAAGCTCCTCTGAAAGCTCATCCAGCTCTGGAGAGGCTGGAAGGAGCCATAACAGCAATCAGGGATTTTGTTGTTTGCTGGTTTGGCTTTTTCCAAAGGAGTGATTCTGTCCCAGCTTAGTGTTTCATGGACAAAACAGTTGAAATTAGTGAAAAAACCCCAGCAAGTCCACTGATACAGTGGATCACCTGCCTGGGTTTCTGTGAGCCCTTCCAGGAGACTCCTCTCTGACAGCTCACAGCATTCAAGGGTGAGTAAAGACAGGAGAAAGGTGTTGGAAAGATGGGACTCCTGTGGGACCTGCCCTGAGTCTGTGCTTTCACAGCATCTGAAATGAGCCATAATCTGAGGGCAAGGGGAAGGTCACAGGGCTGGCTGGGGGCACTCTGTCACTGAGGGCTGGCTGGGAAGAGCTAAATGAGGGCAAAGCAGAGCAAATGGAACTCCCTGCCAGCAGGGCAGGGATTCCCACTGAGAAAGGGCAAAGTTCACAGGAACTGATGGGCCCCAAACCATCCCTTCCTGACTCAACAGGGATCTCAAATGTCCTCGTTCATCTCAAAAAGGACACTGAGAACTGGGAGAGGCTTAAAGGGCAAAAGCCATCCCCTGCTGACTGACTGCCCTGGGAGGATGGGCCAACAAACTCAGTTTCCCCAGGTTAGGAAAGAAATGCCAGGGATGACAGCAAAACACATGGAGATGATGTTGTGGAAGATGAAGAGAACTGTGTTGTGCCATTTAAAAACTAGGAGGTGAGAGGTGTGATCTAAACTGGAAAAGGGAGGAGGGAGGGAAACAGGGAGGAAGGAGCTCTTCACTTGGGTATCCGAGCTGTGGAATTCTCTGTTGGTTTAAAAACCAAGAAGACCACACAAAAACCTTGTTAAGAAGACCAGGAGGTTCCTGGGCTGCTCCTGAAGAAGGGGAGCACGTCAGGTTATCAGTACACATTTGCCCTGTGTGGGGCTCTCACTTGGGCATTCACCACTGTCCAGTGTCTCAGGAGACACAACACCAGCTGGACTGGAATGGAGCCTCTGATACTCTTCCCTCCACAATCAGTTTGCTGAGATTGATGCTTTCCACAATTTAAAGACTGAGGCATTCATGGACTGTCTGTCACTGCACTTGATCCTTCCAAAGTATAATAGCAACAGAAAATAAATGGAACTTGGAGAGGTTGAGGATACAAATGGTGATATTGGGAAGGGCCACTAGAACAGCTGGCACATCTGCACATCCAGATTAGCATTAGACAAACCCGAGGAGGACACCCCATGCTCCAGGAACACAAAATTGTGCCACAGATTCTGCTGGTGGAAGTGTTAAGCAGCATGGTCCTGGCTCGCTTGGCCTTCCCCGGCAGCGCGGAGCAGCCGGGCACACAAAGTAGGACACGACTGTTCAGGGCACCACAGCCCCCCAGAGCTCCTCCACACGGAGCCTGTGTGCAGCATGCTCTGCAGGGAGCAGTGGAGCATGAACTGGGCTGAGGGATGGGAGCTGTTCCCAACACATGCACTTGAACTCTTCGGGAGCAGCTCCCATCTATGTGGAACTTCACAGGATCTGCCTGGAACCACTGCAGTCTGCAAAGGCAGGGCAGTGAGATGGAATCGAGCACTTTGTGTTAACCCAAGTTAGAAAAGCCTGGCTCAAGGCTCAGGCTTCCCACAGCAGCTCTGGGTGGGACTGAAGAAGAGCTCTGAGGTGCTGGGATGTCTGCAGAGATGTGATGGGGAGAAAAGATAATAATTATGCTGAGAGGTTTATGGGTCAATGTTTTCAAGGCTCTATTGATTTAACTAGAAATTAGCAAGCCAGGCAGATCCATCAGCCCCTCCATAAACATTATTTATAGCAGGATGCCCTTCCTCCCTCTCAGCCTGTGCAGGCAGTTCCTGACAACGCCACCTCCTGCTGAGGAACGCTGCAGCTGGCAATGCTGCCCTTTAATGTCTCCTTGCTGGGAGGGGACTCCCAAAGGCAAGGACTTGAGCAGATTTTATTTTTAAATGTTCATTTTATAGCCTCCCATAGCACCTCCTGAAATTCCATCCCCTTCTGCCACTGCACTAAAGGCTCCCTCTGTGGCAGAGCCCCTTCCCCTGGGCAGATGTGGGGACAAGGACAGAACAGAAATCAAACTCCTCTCTGACATCCACTGACCAGACAGCTCCAGGAACTGGACCACTCCCCAGCACCCTGCTGCAGAGGATCCCAGACTTCATCCCACCAGTACTAGCAGTGAAGGAAGCAGTCTGTATTCAGCCAGGAACCCAGGCCAGGCCTCACACTTGTTTTCAGGTGGGTTTTCTCAGAATGTTCCATGCCACTGCTCGGGCACATAAAATGGGGGTCAAAACTGGAATCAAGCTCCCTGTCTCCCTCCCTGAGCTCAGGTGCACCTGGCAGGTGTGCATCAGGTGTGCTGCAGCAAAAGGGCATTCAAGGAAAATTATTATCTGGGAGGAAAAAGCAGGTTTGGTTTACTTTCATCCTGGCCTCTCCTCAGACAGCCCCAGCCAGATCCATTGTTTATCCCGGGCCTCCCAGAGGCAGCCTTTAGCACATATCTTACACAACCAGGCTAATTTGGTACTTCTGACCTACATAAAATATTGTGCTGGGGTGGGAGGGAGCAGGGGGGACCAGCACTCTGAGCCATACATTTTAGACAATGTTCCTGAGTAGAGACACATCAAACTAAAGGCCCTTATTTGATTACTCTGTGTGAAAGATTCTCAAATTAATCAGGCTGGTGACCATTTTGCAATCTGCTGCCAAGTGAGGAATAAATGAAGCCTTTTAATTCGCCCATTGTAGCCCAGACAAAGGCAGGCGAGGGGCCTGGGTGCTCTGAGGTGCAGTGGGAGACGAGCACGTTCTGCAGCCAATGAGGATGAAAAAAGCCCAAATCACAGCGCTGTAATAATGCAGGAGTGTGAATAATTTCACTGTCACTATGTATTAGAGCAGCCTGGGAAGAACAACACGTGGGCCGAGCCGGCGTATCGATTGGTTCCAGATGACATCATGATATGTCAAGGCACGAGCTCAGGCTCCTTTTATCCCGGAATAAAAGGGATGAGCCACTGGATGTGCTGGAGCTCCCTCTGCCGGGTTCCTCTGCGGCTGGAGCTGCTCCAGGCTCCTCATCTCACACTCAGTCGCAGTGATTCCAACCCAGCCCCCCCGTAAACCCCTTTTCCTCATTTCCATTCCACGTCAGAACATGGGGAAGGGACAGCAGAGGACAACAGGGTCTGCAGGTTACCTTCCTGCTGGAGAAGTGTGCGTGCTTCCCCAGTTTGTTGTTGAGGGCCTCGAGGAACATCTCATCCGTGACTTTCCCCACGTTCATGCAGGCATCGTCCAGAATGGCAATGATCCCTTTGTGCTGCTGCTCCACCAGGTCCACGATAACCTGGTTGTTGAAGTAATCAATCTGCAGAAACAAAGGACAGGGCTGCTGGTGACCTTGGCTGCAGAAATGGGAGGGTACCAGTGCTGGCCACAGCAGCCAGTGTGACAGCGAGGAGCAATCAGCTCTGAACGTGCAGATCTCAGATTCCAGATAAAGCAGGCTGCTCTCCTACACTGAACAGCACAGAAAGTGATTTTTCAAACCCCTCAGATACATCTCAAGATCTGTGCTGCAAAATGCTCTTTAAAATGTCTTTTACAATTCAGCTGTGTGCAGTCACCACAGTGACACTGCACATCCTGTCCTTGGCATTCTGAAGCGAGTAGGAACAGGAAAAGCCAAGATTTTTACATATTACCATCAACATCTAGAAAAATCTATAAACACTCAGCACAGAAACCCACAGTTACGTGTGTGGCATCACAGAGGTACCACATTAGGTTTCATCTGAGACCTGATGTCCCATATTTTCCCAAGGAGACACATGGTGAGGTGACTGGGGAGCTCCTGCCCCAGCCCAATCCTAGCCTGGCAGGACAGCTGGCAGGGACACAAATGTCCCATCAACTGGAGCCTGCATGTGGAACAGCTTCAGGTCCAGCACTTGTGCTGGTCCACTGACCTCCTACCGACCTCTCCCTCCCGTGCCAAATCACTCACATGCTTCCAGGGAATTCCCTCTCGCTGGTACTCCTCCTGCTCCTGCTTTAGAACCAGCTGAATGAAGAGCTGCTGCAGCTTTTCATTGCAGTAATTAATGCAGAATTGTTCAAAGCTGCAAAACCATGAGAAGAAAAGATGATGAGTGTTCTGGGAAAGGCAAGGGCACAACACTGGGCTTTAGAAGGTGGCTCACCTGTTATTGTCAAATATCTCAAAGCCATAGATATCCAGGACCCCAATGACTGTGTTCTTGCCATGCACTGTGGTGTCGTAGTTCTTCACCTCGATGACATCGTTGATGTGTGTCACAATCCAGCAGAAGAGACGCTCGTAAATGGCCTGCAGGAAACACAGACTGAGGGCTCCTGCCTGCACCTGCCTCAGCTCTTCCCAGGAGATTCCACACAGCTCATTCCAGGCCTCCATCAAAGCTCCAGGTCATGTTCTGCTGAAAGTGAGCAGCTACTGACTGAAGAAAATGTTCTAGGGAAGTATTTATTTTCTTTCTTCCAAAACTCATTTATACCAAGTTGAAATCCCAGTGAGGTCACTGGGTGCAGCAGTTCCCTAATTTGATTCCAGTCAGCTTTTCAGCTGCCTAATAAGTACCATTCCTGAGAATTATTTAACAATAGTGAAGAGCAAGAGAGAGGTCAGTCACAGAAACTCAACAACTGAACACAATGACAGGAAAATAATCCTGTTCACCTTTCACAAAGGTAATGTTCTGTAGGCAGAGGTGTCTTCGAAGTCTTCATGTTCAAAATGTGCTGTGAAGCTGGGTAAACACATTATCTCAGGAAAAGAAGTCAAGTTAATTATCAAGCACCTTCATAACTTCACCCATTCCTCCCTTATAATTTGATTTCTTAGCAGAGGAGGAAGAATTGTCACTCCTGCCACCAGTACTCACTTTTCCTGTGGAAGGTGTCCCTGCCCATGGCAGGGGGTTGGAACAAGATGGTCTTTAAGGTCCCTTCAACCCAAACCATTCTACAATTCTTCATAAAAAATATTTTAAAATACCACCTGGTGTTTCCAACATGAATTCTAGATGTTACTGTTCCAATCTCTACTCTCTGAATTTAACTGCATCGTGAAGTTGAGGATCCCATTTCACAGCAAATTCCTCCCTGTAGGACACATCTGCAAAGGCCAGCCCAGCCTGCAGCCCATCCCCTCCTCGGTGTGCCTGGCACTGCTGGTTGTGGGAGCTGGATCTCTGCTGGAAGGGCAGGGATGGGGAGGTGCCACAGACCCCTACAGAACTCAGGAGCACCAAGGTTCAGAGGGAAATCTGCAGGATGTACAGCAAGCCCCGTGCTTACTGGCCCTCCCTGGAATCCTCCTGGGACCGAGCACTGAAACATGGGCAGCTCTGGCAGCAATGCCCCCCTCGGGCACTGCCAGTCTTTGTTGCACACCTCAACCCAAGGCAAGGGCAGCAGAGATGTGCCTGTGAGTGTCACACGGCTGGGCACTCACCTTTGCAAAGGCGTCCCTGCCGTAGGTGGCCTCCTGCTCCGTGTGCTGCTTGTCGATGACGTCCCTGCCCGTGGCCACCGTCCGGAACAGCAGCGCCTTCTCCACCAGCTCGGCCCTGGTGGACAGGAGCTCGGCGATGACCGACACCACCTTGCTGTTCTCGATGATGGGAGTGTCTCCATCCACACAGAACTTCAGGTTCCCCTGCAAGCAGCAGCATTTCTCCATCTGCCCTTTACTAACAGAGAGCAGCACACCCCAACTCCAGCCGTTTTCCACCTGCTATTCCAGGCTGGAAATCTCTGGCCACACTGGAGGGTGGGTCCTGCACATCCACACCCTCAAACCTCCAACGTCAGAGGGAGCAGCAAGGGTTTTCTCAAAGCAAAGCATTCCTGCTCAGTGTTCAGCTCAGCTTTTGGGACAAACAACATCAAACACTTCCCAAGATTAAATCAAACACCATCCCAAGATTCAGAGTCCAGGGATAGGGAATTGCACCATGTATGCAAATGCTGGATGAAGCATTTGTCTTCACTGCAGCTCGCCAGGAAACCACTGGCTGTAATTCCCCTGGCAATGCTACTGCCACAGAGGGACTGAGAATGGTGTGGGGAAGCTGAGAGGTCAGTGCCAGTGGGACTGGACTGGCAGCACCCCACCACCACAGCTCTGCTCCTGGGTACCTTCTGGGCCAGGATTAAGCAGTGACACCCCTTGGGTTGTCTCCCAGCCTGCCTGCGTGGCCCCACTCTGCTCTGCCTCCATTCCTTCCCAGCACTGTCATCCCAAGGAGGAGAAGGAACTGCAATAAAGTTGCTCTTTGCCAACCTCCTCCTGCCCACCTCTTTCCTCAGGAAACATGAGAGCTGAGCTACAGGGACTCCCTGCTACTGTGCAGGGGAGGAAGTTCTGTGGCTCCCAGAAGGATCCATGAGAAGGAAGGATCTCCTTAGTCTCAGAACACGAAGAATTAAGAAGACTCCTGTGTTTCCTGTGCTCAACCTTCACCATGAAGTGAAGCAGGATCACTGTGGTGAAGGTGAGTGTGAGGGCACAAAGGGACAGAAGCTCCCTATCCCCTCACTGCCAAACCCCAGTTCCTTTTTGAGAACATACAACAGCTCCCAGTACTTAGTGGTAAGGCTGGTTTGGGATCTGGAACACACAGGAATACATGTGATCATCATTGCAGGGCCCTGTTCCAGCAAGGGCCACCACTGGAGCTGTGAGCTGGACACCTTCCCAGCCACCAGAGCTTCCAAGGGCTTCTGCAGCAGGAAAATCAGAGCTGCTGGCAGTACAAGCCCTCCTGAGGAACAGCCCAGGGATGGATTCAGGGATGGATACCCACGGGCAGGGAGCTTACCAGGTGCAGAATGGCTGCCACGATTTTGTAGACAGTTTGAATCTCCTCCTGCTTGAAGCCAATCACCTTCATGGCATCAGCGACTGCCTTGAACTCAGCCCCGTCATTGATGGAACACTGAGGGGAGAGAGAAGTTTGGGATGGGGGATTGAATGGAAGTCAGCTGTGAGGAAGCAAGGATTTCACAAGCCCATGGGAAACAAGATGCACTTTGATGTTTCTCAGAGGCAAGACACTGTCATGAGGTTTCCCAGCTCATTCCAATGCCATCGTGCGTGCTTGGACACTGAACCCTGCATTGCACACACGGATTCTGGCAGCAGGAGACTCAGAAATCCACCACAGCACAATAAATTTCCCAGTGGAATTTGCTGAGAAAGAGTTCATAAAAAATCCCAGAAGAACAAGGACAATTTGTGCACTCACAGACCCTCTGAGCAGAGGCTGCAGAGCACCAGCAGGAAACCTCTGTTCTCCACCTCCCTCAAGATTAGCATACACATTTTTAAAGAGCATCATCTGGCATGGGAGGTCTCTGGGTTTCTGTAGCACAGTGCATCTCACAAAAGAACCTGGGAAATCAGGGAACCTTTGGTCTGGACTCTGCTTCAAAGGGACAACACTAGGGACAGCTCCAGCTGTATCTGACGTGTTCAGGATCTTGTTGTCTAAAAACTTTACAGGAACTTTGTTCCCTTCTTTCCTGCTCAGAGTTCCCCCTTGAGGACAAGTCAGACATGAAGACTCAGTCCTTCAGTAACTCAAAGATCCTGTTGCAAAAAATGAATCCTTCTGGCTTTTTGCTCCAGAAGGCAGTTTAAGGTACCCATTATGGAGTATGGAATGTCTGCCACTGGTAATGGGCCAAATATCCACACCTGCATTTATTAGTAACTCATTTTATTGCTGTTCATAAGCAGATGCAGCATGCACAGGTATATTTGTATATTTTAAGCAGAATAGAGGTAAATCTTTTCTATGATTCTAAGTACACCTGTGCTTTGTCTTGTAGCACCAGAAACCTCATTACAAACAGCACACCAGGGTCACCTTTCCCTACTCATCCCCACTGATCTCAATTTCTGCTAGCTCAGCAGTGCTTTGAGCATTTCCAGCAGCACTTCCAATGTTAAGCTGTCCCTGGGTCCCTCAGAGCCCTCACCTTGAGCTGTGCCCCAGGGCAGATGTAGCTGTAGGCTGATGCATCCTTCTGGAGGTGCAGAGAACGCAAGAGCTGCTCAGAACCTCCCTGCAGGAGCTGCATGAAGAGAATTTGAAGAAATGGTGAATGAGAAATATAAAATCCTTCTTTTCTCTGTCTCTTATTCATCTGCTTGACAAGCAAAATCATGAAAATGTTAATTACTGCTGCAGTATCTGGAGCACAATGTGCAAGATACAGGGCCTTCACTGGGGCAGGGCTCTGCCACCACAAATCACTGTCCTTTAGAGTCACAACTGTACAAAAACCAGCCTGAACCCCTCCCAGACCTGTTCACAGCTGTGCCATGCCACAGCTGTGCCTTGGCAAGCACATTGCCCACACAGAGACTTTTCCTCCTGGAAATGACACATCCATGAGGAAAGTGCTAATATGTCATCATGGAGTACTGAAAAAGTGGAAAAAAAATAAACAAACCTCCCCTTCCCTCAGTGCAGAATCAAGGTTATACTAATAGGCTGACCATATCCCCCAAAGGACACCCAGGGAACCAACACACAATGTGGAAGACATTAAAGAACATCCAGAAAACCAAATCACTTCCATATGGACTAAAGGCTTCAAGACAAAATAGAGGGATTAGGCTTACTACACATAAAACAGTGAGTCAAAGTCCAGTGTCCTACCATATTTGTTTAGTCAGCCTCTTAAGTTTAGCAATGTGTTAATATGGGACTGGAGGATAGAAAACAATCCATCTTCCCAGGCTCCCTCCCAGCCCAGGCCCCTGCAGAGAACTGAAGAACCCAAGATCACCCAAGATGCTGCAAAAGGGAACCCTCTGCAAAACACACGAGAGGGTGAAAGCCCTGAGTGCTTTGCCCCAGGGAAGCTGGGGACAGCCACTGCTCCAGCAAAGGACCACAAACCTGGTAGAAGGAGTGGAAGCTTCGCTCCCCAGGCTGCTGCACGATCACACGGGACTGGGGGAACAAAGCACAGGGCTGGGTGTTAGAGTCCCCTCAGACAGCCACGTCACCAGGACACCCCAAAGCCATCCCAGCTCACACTCAGGCTCTTGGGAACACCATCACACACGTGTGACCCTTGAGGTCTGCAGTCAAAAGCTCCAGCTTGTGTAACAGCTGCAATGTCCTACTTCCACCCAGGAGTCCCATGTGGGAACCACAGGATTGCTTTAATGGAAGAGTCAAATAAAAACCATCATTTTAGTTTTAGAATGATTTAATCACTGGAAATGAAAACCAGGACTCTGTGACTACAGATAAATGCTCAGGGCCTGGTGATCACCACTCCTACACCCCAAGGACAGGCTGCCCATAGCACCCACAGAACAAGGGAATGCTCTGCTCTGACACAAGGGCCTTGTTTTAGGGAACTGTAGCTCCCTTCCAGAATCCTCATTCCAGACCAGAGTAAAACAGCACAAGAAAGGGTTAAATGCAGCAGACATTCAGTCAACCAGCAATGTGTCCTTATTTCATGCTACAAGTTTGAACTATGAAGAGTGTTGGGGAACAGAGCTGTGTTGGGGAGGTTTAGGTTTGTTCTCAGGGAAAGGCTCTGCCCCCAGAGGTGCTGGCACTTCCCAGGCTCCCCAGAAAATGGGCACAGCCCTGAGACTGCCAGAGCTCCAGGAGCGTTTGGACAATGCTCCCAGGGATGCCCAGGGTGGGATTGTTGGGGTGTCTGGGCAGGGCCAGGGGCTGGTCTGGATGATCCTGATGGGTCCCTTCCAACCCAGGATATTCCATGATTTGATGTGTTCCTGCTGCAAAGCCACTGTCTGTTACTGCTTGCATTTTGGCCAGAGCCTCCACTGCTTTCAAATGGAAACAAATTTAACTTGGGAGAAGTCAAGGATATGAAATAAACAATCAGGATAAATAAATCATCAGGATTTAAGTCACTGCAGCTGTAGTCCCAGCCCTCTTTTTACATCAAAGTAACCCAAGTTAAATGTTTGGGTTTGTTGTTTTGTTTTTTAAAATAAAGTGTTTATTCTGAAAATAGACTTCAGGGAAATAAGGGGAGAAGTAAAAAAGAAACACAAACAAAAAAGGGTGTTGGCAGATGTGGTCAAACACATAATCAAAGCCAGACGTGTCTCACACAGCAAGAACTGTTAATGGCTCACGCCTGAGCTCTCCAGTTTTGCATATTCCAGTGTTTTCAGACACCACTTAATGACACCAGAAAAATAATTATGCTCATGATCACTTGGAATATATAAAAACAACACTACCAACAGCTCACCCAAGGCTGTGGCATTATTCCAAAATAACACTTCTCAAGCACACTTGCTCCCTACAGCCCTGGAAATCTTTCTCCAGGGAGAGATCAGTGCAAGAATTACAAAGCAGGAGCTGTGCAGAGAGTAAATTTTATCCAAAATAAAAACTGAGATTAAACTTCACACACCCACACACACAAAATCCTTTGGGTAACAGAGCCCCATTGCTGCTGAGCTCTGGAAGTCAGAGTGCTCCAGGAACAGGGCACTGCCAGCACTGCAGTGGCTTTCCTGACTCCTGAGGAAAACTTAAGCCCTGGATTTATTTTCTGTGCCCTCATTCCTCACCTGCTGTACATGTCTGAACGGAAAACTTCCTACTGACAAAGCCCAGATTGCAGAAGTAACTCCAGCAAAGGCTGCAAGCCTGGAAGGGGAGTGCCTTACCTTTTCTAGCAGGTAATTATTGATGTGCCCCCCTATGGGGTCTCCCTTGAAATCAAAGTTGATGTCCATGTACTTCCCAAAGCGGCTGGAATTGTCGTTGCGGTTTGTTTTGGCGTTGCCAAAGGCCTCCAACACACAGTTGGATTTCAGTAGGATGTTCTTCACTCTGCAGCAGGGATGGAGGCATGGAAAAGGGAAAGGCTTCAACACTCACAGCACGGGATTTTTTTTCACAGCCACTTCTCCAGAAGAATTCAATGACAGCAGTGATGCTCTTTGATGGCAGATTTGGGCAGGTGTGGATGGCATCAGCAATCCCCTGGGAAATCAGCTGGGAGCTGTCAGCAACGCTCCTCAGAGGAAGCAAATGCTCTTTGGTTCAAAGACCAGACCCCCACCCTGAAACCAGCACCAGAAATTCTGCTTCTATACACATCTGAATTCTGAAACCAATTTTCTGAACTCTTTTTCAAGTCATTTGCAAAAGTTCATTCGGGGTAGGCTTAAGTCTGTTTCTGCAGAAAGCCACATTCTTTGCTCCAAAACTTTTACTCCAGGACAGAGAGGGACATTTTGCAATTCAGAATCATGTGAGCCTGGAAGGTCATGGAATACACTCCTTGCACTCCACATGGTGTTCTAGCCCACCCAAATTTCAGGCAATTTGCCCCAGGAAAAGTGATTTAGAATCATTTAGGTTGGCAAAGACCTCTAAGATCATTGAGTCCTGCCATTAGATGGTTGATATTGGCTGGATGGTATTTCTAGATGCTGTTTTGATTTTGAAAGTTTGAACTTTCAAAATTAACTTTTCAATGGGATTTCAGCAATTAATACTGCAAAATTCCCAGAGTAAAAGCAGTTCCTGAAAAAAGTATAAATCAGCATGTACAAGAGACCATCTGATAGTGTGGTGCTACACAGCCCACAGAAAGAGATCTACAAGCAGGAGAATTTCCCTTCTTTTCCAGCCCAGGCCTTACCTCTCCACCTCAGCCCTCTGCCCGGGGTTGGTGATGGCTGCTATGTACTGCATTATGTATTTACTGGCCTCAGTTTTCCCAGCCCCGCTTTCACCTGGGGGCAGAAACACCACGGTGACCAAACAGATGAAAAAAAGCAAATCAAATCATTGGACAGAAGACCTCAATTCTACCCCAACAGTGCCTGGGCGGTTTGGTTTTTTCTTTTTAAAGCAATCTTTGTGTGCACTTGGGACGTTTTCTAAACACAGCCATAACCCTGCCTGGCTGCTGCTGCTGGGCTGACTTTGAGCAATTGTGCTGTGAGATTCCACAGGTCGGGAAAAGGGCTGGCACACAGAGGATCAAAGGAATATTGTTAGAGGAGAAAGCCTGGCCTGCAGCAGCACAAGGGGCCACTGTTCAGCGCCCCAGCCCGGGGCTCTCTCCTTTCAGAGCTGCCTGAGCACGGGGACATCAAGTAAACCAAGTGCCAGGATCCAGCCAGGGATCACTCCGGTACCAGCCCTGCTCCCACTGCTGGAGCCACGGCCTTTCCAATGGAGAAGGGAACAAACAGGGGCCAGTCAGGGCAGCGACAAAAATCGGCAGCTCCTGAGGAGAGACAAGCCCAGCTCCGCTGATCCCAGCCCTGCTGAGCCCAGCCCTGCTGAGCCCAGCCCTGCTGATCCCAGGTCACTCTCCGGAGCAGACACAGGGCTCCTGCTCACATTATCCCTCTGCAGGCACAGATCCAGCTCCTGGCTGGCACCAGCTCTTGAATGAGATAAGAAATAATTGTGCCGATCTCCACACACGGATTCAAATGCAAATGAGCAGCTTTAAGCTTAATGAAGTTTCTTTTATAAAACGCTGTCATTAGCCAAACCATTATTCTCCTTCCGCCTGGAATTTCACACAGATCAGATGCTCATCACCATGCAGAGCCCTCCCAGCCTACCTGAGATGACAATGCAGGTGTCTTTGGATCGTCTCTTCATGGCTTTGTAAGCAGCATCGGCGATGGCAAACAGGTGGGGAGGCCTCTCGTAGAGCTCCCTGCCCTTGTACTGCTCGATCGTGTCCCGCCCGTAGATGTTCAGGTTCTTGTAAGGATTCATGGAAACAACCACCTCCCCGATAAAGGTGTAAATCCGGCCCTTCTCGAAGCTGCCCGGAGCAGACAAAAGGCAGGGATCAGACAAAGGCAGAGGTTCAGGACGGGCGGCTGCCCGGGCCATGGGCCGAACTCGTCCATCCATCCCCCAATGGAAACAGGACAGGAAAACGCTGCCCCGGGACACCGGCGCAGCAGCAGAGCCCCGAGGGTACAGGGACAACAGCCCAGGGCTGGCTTGGAGCTCCAGCACCTACAAAGGACATTTCTGCCTCTGCTTCACTTCCAGATCCATGAGGTGGCATTTAGAGTTTCTAGAACTGACTGTAAGGGAACATGAGTGTGAGGAGCAAATTTAATCTGCTTCATAAAGGGGATTTACAGGCAAATTCTTTTTTCATATTCTGTAGTTGTCCGTGGCCCAGCTCAGGCCAGAGGAGCAGATCTGAAGCCCTCACGGAGAGGTCTAACCACACCTGAAAGAAAACAAGACAGACGCCCAGGAGGGATTGCAGCCTCTCAGCTCTAGCAATGAGTCTTTTCTGCTGGAAGGAACTTTGGTATCATCAATGCTGCTACACCAGAGAGGAAAAATTGCTAATAATGTGTGCAAACAACCCTAAACTACACCATTCCTATCCCTATCTGGCTCTGATTCTTTCTGCAAACAAGACAGAAAATAACTTGATGTTAGTTTAAAAAAAAAGTTTAAGTTAGAAAATGTTTCCAAACAAACTCCCATTTTATTGGAAGTTACCTATGAGAACTCAGAACAATTCCAGATTAACAGCTGAGGAATTTACACAGCATTTGTTTCTCAGGAGGAGAAAGGACAACAGGTTTAGGGATCAGCACACAAACCCTGCATTTCCAGCGCCAATCCCGGTCTGCAGCTGTATTCAAACCTCGGGCCATTAGATGGCACCAGAACCCCTCCACAGAGCCCGGGAGCCTCGAATCCTGACGGACTCCGGCACAAATTCCAGCGTTACTTTATTGAATTTATTACCACCCCCATGTGGTGACAGCCCCGACATTTTCTATTGTTCATTTGAGAATTTTCTGCAGCATCTTGGCAGCGTCAGTTTTTAGCAGGTGTAACAAACCCAAGGAAGATCATCCAGCAAACAGCATTCCACTTTCTAGAAGTGCTGGTGCCTCCCACTCCAGCTTCCTCCTGGAACACTGCACTGGGAAGACCCGAGAATTGCAAAAACATCCTCTTGTTCCTACATCACTTTTAACTTAAGGTGACCTGATATGTATTTCCCAAAATAATAATGAGCTTAAAATGCAAAGATATTTTACATTTTTGAGATATATGCTGTTTGAAAGGTACCAGTAATGTTTTAGAAAAGATAAGGTCAGCATAATTAGCAATACCAATACCTCTAATTTTAACTTTTTGGAAGATCCTGAACAGGTAGAAGTGCAAAGGGATCAGATACCAGGCTGGGAGCCCATGAGGGACTCTGCATACACACAGGAGAGCTTGAAAAACCAAACCCACACAACGCTGCTGGTATTAAGGAGATCAAGTCACACTGGGGCATCAATATGCAAAGGAAACCACAAGGACATCACAATGAGGAGAATCATTCCACCTTCTGGAGAGGGACACCAAAAAAGGTGAGTTACCCAGTGGAGAACACCGAGCCTGCTCTCCCAAGTCCCTGCCCAGCAGCACAGAACTGTGCTCAAGGCACTGCTGATGCTGAAAATAAAGATTCAGCAGATTGAGGATGAGCTTTAAAGCCCCATGAGCAGCTGGAGAGTTCATGGGCACAGAGAGGGTGAGGGGCTTGTTTTGGCTGAGGAGAAACAAAGAAATAAAGGCCATTGCTGCTGCAGTGCTGTGCCAAGCCGCCATCACAGCACCCAATACTCTGACCTCTTCCTTAAGTAATGAATTATGTAAACTTGCATTGCCAGAGCCCAGTTTAAGTTTCCTCCCATGACAGTTCAGCATCCCTGAGTGAATCAGAGAATCAGGGAAAGTCCTGAGTGGGAAGAGACCCCCCCCAGGAACATCCAGTCCCACCCCTGGCCTGCTCAGACACCCCAGCAATCCCAGCCTGGGCATCCCTGGCAGAGCTGCCCAAAGGCTCCTGGAGCTCTGGCAGCCTCGGGGCTGTGCCCATTCCCTGGGGAGCCTGGGCAGTGCCAGAACCCTCTGCCTCTAAGCAGAACCTCCAGGTCTGGCCCTGCAGAGCCCCTGGTCCAGAGGGGTTCCAGCTGGGATGCTGGCACAGCTTCACATCCTGCCTGCCACAGCTCAGCTCAGACAGCAGATCTCACACTGGGCCTCCAAGCCAAGTTCTAAAAGGTTTTACTGGGCTCTGAAGAGTTTGTGTCTTCAGCTCTGTGGCAAAAGGCAGATGGAGATGAGGGGAAGAAGGATCTGTCTCCATGCTCGACAAACAGGCACCTCTCCAGCCTGGCTTTGGGGACACAGAATTTATGAACGAGTGACACCCCCATTTACATCTCAGTTCATTTTTCTTTCTTTCTTTCCTAGCACCAGAGTTAAAATTGCAGAGCTGTGCTCAGATGTACCCACCAGGAGCTCCAGCTCCTCACCTCTCGCTGCTGATAAAGCCCCTTTTCATCCCTGAGCACGGCTCAGCACAGCAGCAGGCCAAGAACAGCAGGGCCTCTTTTCCTGGCTGCAGGGCTCCGGTGGGAGCTGGGTTTGCCCTGCCCATGGAGAGCTCAGAAAAGCTTAAGAAAACAACCCACGAGGGCAGTGCAAACGGGGAGCTTTGAGCTGTGTTAAACCTGTGATTCCTGTGCAGGGCAAGGTCACAAAACAAGACCACGAATCCATTTGGTGCTTTTTACAGCCAGCACAGGCATTTTAGTGCTGAGGTGTAACATGTAGAACTGTGGTTTTGTTACTCAAAGCAACAGCAGCACAGTTCCTTGATTAAAAAAAGTTCCTCAATACAAGGAACCCCAGGATCCACCCCTGGGGCAACAGCCCCGGGTCAAACCTTGGTTTGTATCTCATGGAAGTCACAGCAGCTTGTGCTGCAACAAAACATTTCCCTGCAATAGTTCCATTTGAATTATTTCTGTATCAATGTCATGGAATCACGGAATAATCCTGAGTGGGAAAGTACCCCCAAGGCTCATCCAGTCCCACCCCTGGCCCTGCCCAGACCCCCCAACAATCCCACCCTTGGCATCCCTGGCTGTGCTATCCAAACCCTCCTGGAGCTGTGGCAGCCTCAGGGCTGGGATCATTCCCTGAGCAGTGCCAGCACCCACTGGGGGAAGATCCTTCCCTGATCTCCATCCCAACTCCCCTGGCCCAGCTCCAGCCCTTCCCTGGATCCTGTCCCTGTCACAGGGAGCAGAGATCAGAGCTGTCCCCTGGGGAGGAGCTGCAGCCCCAGTGAGTCTCCCCTCAGGCCCCTCTCTGCAGCAGCTCAGCAGCCAAAAAGCAATTCACTGTTTAATCCTTGTGGGTTATTTTGAGGAGGAACATCAGCTCTTTCATGACAAGTTTTTATTACCTCATTAAAACATCAATTGACAATGAGAAAATAAAAACCAGTGAGTCACAGAATATAAACCATCTTCTCTGGGATAGAAGTCCACTAAGGCAAGAAATACACTT
Organism: Euphonia xanthogaster; assembly: GCA_034509185.1. Lineage (NCBI taxonomy): Eukaryota > Metazoa > Chordata > Aves > Passeriformes > Fringillidae > Euphonia > Euphonia xanthogaster. The sequence continues at coordinate 3,744,772 of JAYDZK010000112.1, read as the reverse complement.
TTACTTCGTTTTGTAGTTTTTATTTTTAGGGAAAGGAGTTGAAAAAAGAAAAGGATCTTTAAGTCCAGACAAGGTACATTCACATGCAGTTGCTCCTGGAAAACACACTGCAGAAATGGGAACACTGAAGCAGAAATCTCCACCACCAGAGAGCACTCATATTTAGGATTTCCTCCACCTGACAAACACTCCAGTCAAAAATAAAACTGTTCTTACCGAGGAAATGATGCAACTTCAAATGCACTCAGTACAAATAAAGAAAAGTTAGCTGGCAGGACTTGGAACCCACACTCCCAAACAACATCTGCAGGACGGGACCGTTGCACAAAGAGCCTCACCGAGCTCAGCACTCCCATCAGACAGGGAATTCCTAATTAATCACTGACATGTAACTCCTCTGCTCCAGGAGCCAGAGAGCCCTTGGGGCAGCACTGCCAGCCCTGAGCACCGGGCAGACAGCTCCTCACTAACCCACTCTGCCACTCCATGCCCATCTGTCCAACCACCCAGGGACAGAGCATCTGCTGGAGAAACACAGCAGGTCACTGCTTTGCTGCTCCTTTAGGAGAGCTGAAGTGCAGGTATTGGTATTCTGGATAACATTCTACTGGAAAAAGCCCTTCTCTGGTCCTGAACTGCTCCATTCTCAGCACTGCTCACAGGCTGGCAGCACATTCTGCTTTACAGGCACACCAAAGCTTTACCCCTTAGCAGGTGCTCCCTGAAGCTCCTTGGGCTCAGCCCTTCCCGATGCTCCACAGGTCCCCCAGGACAGACCCTGCTCAGTCAGTCACAGCACAGGCACCCACGGAGATGGGCTTTCAGTTTGGCTGTGCAGCAGTGCCTTAAAGGAAAGGAAATGTTAAGGAAAAACAAATAATTCATGACAGAATCCGGAGTGCTACAGCTCCCTCAGCTGTGCTAGTCAGCAGCAAACCTAGTCCCACTGAAGATTAAGAGAATCAAAACTGGTGGTTTCAAACTATTCTCTGTTTCCAGCTTATTTGTGAACTCCAAATACAAAGTGAAATTCTGAGTATGGGCACACATCTTCTTCTTCCTCCCCTGTGCATGGAAAGAATGATCCAGGAGCTGCACATCTCTACTATGTGGAGCAGGGACAACTCCTTTTCCTGTTGTAAACATCCCACGTGGTTTGGGTCACTCTCCCAAATGAGGTAACAAGCCTCAGTTATTTTTTTCCTTTAAATATATACATTAAAAATCCACGACTGCAGGCTTTCAGTCCATTCTCTTTGCAAACCCGTGTGGAGACATTTAATTAAAACTTGTGTTCATGAGGAGATGTTCATGGACAGCCAAGGATGGGCCTTTAGGATGTGTTCAGAAGGAAGGGAATTTAAGCAGGCTTCTGGCAGTGAAACCATATTTACCTGGTTTGTAAGTGCAAGAATTCGTAGCCTGCAGCCACCCAAGGGAACAACCCCATTGTCCTCTTGCTTTGGGAAGGGAGTGACTTTCCCAAAGCTAAGTTCACTCTGTGCCTCAGGTACTTGGGCCTTTTCTGTGTGATACCAGGTCTCTACTGAGAGTTCAGTGCTGCTTAAAGACTTTATTTTATGTAAATCTCAAAACAAACTTAGCTGTCAAGCAGGACTTCAAGCCTTTCAGTAACTTGCTCATAAACTGTCTCACAGAGAATCAGCCTCCCACAAGAGCACTCAGATAAACAGGATCTGCGTTGGCAGAACCATGGCTAAAATATTCCTGCTGCTCTTGGAAAAACAGACCAAAAAACTGTCCAGTCAGTATAACCTCCCTGCACCAGGAAAACGATCCAAGTCCTCATCATGAATATGCATGTCTACAAAATTCTAAATACGCATGCCTACATGGTTCTGATCCACCCTGAGGGCCAGGAAAACTGCCATTAAATTCATGTTGGGTGCAGGTGAGATTTTTGCCTGCAGCTGGCCTGCATGGACTCGGTGCTCAGATGCTGCCAGTTGAACAAAATAGGAAATGCCATTTGGAGCACGTTCTGCACCCCACCTTTCCTGTATGGAGGGAGCAGACAGGGCAGGGTGAGGAATACTCCATTCATCTGCAGCCTCCAGCCAGCTTGGAAATTAGGTTAAAAGAATTCTTTGTAGTTATGTCACTTTTTTCAAAATAAAATTAGCAAACTACAAGTGACCACTGCCACATCCTCCTCAACAAACCAAGGTTTAAGGGAATTGTCTGTAATTTGATGGGGCTGATTCAGCTCCAACCCAGCTGACCCTTGAGTCATCTACAAGCTCTGCAAACCCACTGGGTCAGGGTAAGGAAAATGGGAACGGATGCTAAGCCAACTCTAATGAACGCTGAATAAAGCCTAAAACTGGGAGATGCAGGAACAGAATAATATTATAATCCATCTCCTTAAATGTAAAGCACTAACCTTGCACTGAAAGAATGCCAAACCACTAAACACAGGAGTCACTGAACTCTCATTTCTATCTGCGTCAGAGCTCTCCCTGCAGCAGGGGAGCCCTGCACGCTCCTTTTCCAGCTCTGGAGCACAGCAGAAGGCACAAGCAGACTTGAGATAGGTAAGGAGTTAAAGGGAAGTCCTTTGAAAAGCCTGCACACAATGCTTTGTGGTTTATTCCAACAGGCACGGGAGGAAGTCGCTGCCAGCACAGGTAGAGGGAAGTAGTTTGCTCTCTGTGTGTGGGGCAGTAAAACACTCCCAGTTTCCATGTGAAAATCAGCCTGGGACATGGTCAAATCTGAGTGCAGCAACCACATTGTGCTCTGGGCAGGATGGGCAGGATGGTGCCCTGAGTGCTGTCCAGAGGGAGCATTATCCTGAGATCCCAGATCTAACCAGGAAACAACAGAACAGGTTTGGGATAGCAGCAAACAAGAGGCTGCCATCTGCCCACAATCTCTAACTTTTAATCTGCCAAATAAAAGCACATAACCTCTAAAGGGACAGTAAAAAGCAAAAGAAAGCTCAGCAGCTGGGTAGGTTTTCCTCTCTGCTCCCATCACACCCCGAGCCAGCTGCAGCACTGAGCCTGTCATGCAGAGGAACTCATTTAAATGCACGACATTCACAGAACTACAGAGGAGGAGGAAAAGGTGGAAGTGCTCACCTATAAATACCTGGGGAGATGAGAATCATCCTGCCAGGCAGCCAGAAGAAAATATTAAACAGAACACCACACAGGCCCATACAAAGGGAAAATGGGAATGGAGGACCCAGGCCAACACAGGAAAGCTGCAGAGCAGTTCAGTGGCAGCTGCAAGGATCAAGAAGCCCTGCTGGATAGGGCTGAGTTTGTTTTATGTATGTATTTAGAAGAGCTGGCTTCCTGCAATGACCAACAGCTGATTTCATGATCCATTATGTTCCTTCCACTCTGATGTTACAGCACTCAGGTACTTAAAAAGGACATTTCAGCTCCATTCACCTCCTCTTTCCAAACCCTGTGTCCATATTAACTGTAAGCTGCCACATCACGATTATCCCAGCCTTCAGTTTTGGGAATTCAGCTTTGCACATTGGACTGTACACCCTTGCGTTCAAGGATTTGCTACCTTCAGGCATTTCAGGGGACAAAACTGCAAAAACACCTGCCCAAAAGGCAAACACCAGGGCATGGCCTGTGGGTGGATAGATTTGCACCATGAGGAAGATCCTGCCTCATTTCCTCACCTTGGTTCAGTGGGGTGTGAATTCTGCAGCTGTGGCTTTGTCCCTGTGGTGTCCAGGCAAGCTGATGCTTCTAAATAACCTTGTGAAGGGCTATAAAATCCTTCAACCCAGCAGAAAGATCCAGAAACATGCAGAAAAACAAAGCCCATGACTGAGTCCCTGTTCCTTGCTCCCAACTCTCCAGTAACTCAGGAAACAACAGCCACTCACAAATAACACCTGGAACTGCATCAGCCCCTGCCCTGATGATCTGCAATCTTATTTTCTAGGCCATGTTCAAACACACACCTAGTGTGACACTTTCCCAACTCTGTCCACACTCTGGCTGGACTGGGGGAGTGTTTGCTTTTAAACTATCTGGTTTAGAGGGGATAAGGGGAAACCCTGACAGGTATTCAGGTGTGGGAAGGACCAAGCTGTGGAGAAAGGGAGGGACAAGCCGTGGTGGACAGGAGAAGGAGGAATGGATTTGGGTGGTGGGGAGGGCCCTGCATAAAGCCCTGGACAAATTCAGCCCCCTCTCCTCCTGCTGTCCCTTGAGCCTTTGGAATGTTGTTCACTTGTGATAACTACACCTCCTCTCCCTCCACAAGCCCAAGTGCCAAGGTACAGTGCCAGGATTCCACAGGTCCTCATTGGAAACGCCTGGAGACTCCTTTAGCAGTCAGCTGGCTGGGAGCTGCTGATGTTCAGCTGCTTCATTGTTCTGCTGGGAAGGAATATTCTGATTTGTTAAGCTCGTGGCCACTGCTGATCTGTGGATGCTGCTGGAGCCCCTGAATGCAGCATTGTTTGGGACAGGGCTCAGAAAACCCAAGAATCATCTTGCAGCATGAAGAGAGAGAGCCCCATCTGCCAGCACTCCAAAAGAATGGCTCTGTGCTCTGGTAATGTTACATATAAAATAAAATAAAATAAAATTAGGTGCCTCATTTATACAAATACAGGCCACCAAAACCAGGCAAAAATAACAATGCAAAACATGCAAATAATGACTCATGTTTCTGCATCATTAGGGCTTCCTTTGGAGTTGTTGCAGTGATCTGCACCATGGCACCCTAAACCAAATAGTGACAGTCCTTACACATGCCTGTGTGTTGTCTGGCTGTGACACTGGGCTGGGACATGGGGATGTGACTCCAGGCTGTGACACTGGGCTGGGACACTGGGCTGGGACATGGGGATGTGACTCCAGGCTGTGACACTGGGCTGTGAGTGACCCTGGGCCTCTCAAGGCACCCAGGCTTTCACAGCACGTGCTGGTGACTCAGCTCCGTGCTCTGCCCACAGGCTGTCCCAGCCCTTCCAGTGCCAGCCAAGGGCTCTGGCAGACAAACCACTGAGTCTCCAAGCAGCAGATGAGGACATTCCACCTCCAGCTGCCCGTTCTGCCCCTCAGTCAAACATTGCCTTCTGCCACGTCTGCTGGGGGGACAATGAGGGACAGCTGCGACCCCAGCCACCCCCAGATTGCCACCAACTCCTTTCAGACACCAACGGCCTCAGCCAGAGCACGTGGACAAAGAACCACAAGCAGTGGAGGGGAAAATTAAGTTTGCAAATCACAAAGCAAATCCATTTCAACAATATGTCCATGAACTGCTCAGGCTGAAAGGACTTTTCCTCATGCTCCCTTGAAAGCATGGCTACTCAGGAAAAGCTTCCCAGTTTGGATATAGATTTGGCTCAGGTTTGTTCCTGAGGCTTTCTTTCAAGTATTTGCTGTTTTGTACTGGAAAAGCTTCATGTCCCTAATGGAGATCTGAACAGAACTGCACCAAAACCCCTCTTCTCCATCTCCCAGTCTCTCCCATCACCAAGAATGGAGCAGGAGATGCCCTGGAAGACAAAACCTCAGGCTCTTTAAGGGACCAGATCATGCTAATGTGAAAAGGCCCAGTAAACACACAAGGTTTGTTCTTCCAATTAAAGAGCAACTACTATTCCACAGAAAGTTTGTGTGGGGTCTTTACCTGCAACCAAGTACAGTGGGTTCACTTAAATTAATGAGTGTGACTGAACTGGCAGATCCAGTATCAGGTTCTTTCTCCCTCTCACTGAAAGTCAACTTCAAAAAGGGAAAAGGAGAAGGAACAAAACAGGGAATGGTTCAAACACCCTTGTGGGTATGGAAGTGCAGGGCAGAACTGGCAAGATAAGCCAATGAATTTGCACAGTGGCCTGAAGTACCTCACTCTACATCCTTTAAATGGAAAAGCAGCTGAGCAGCAGCAGAACTGCTATTTATGCATTCATCATCCACTGCAAAAGGAGTGAATTCCTAAATGGCAACTGTACACAGATAACCCAGGGGAACATTATCAAGATGGAAAAGGACTTAAAAGGTTTGATTAGTAAAACAGATTACTTGGTTTACATGCTGCTTGCTTTATCGGTTTAAATTATCACCAGAAAGATTGGGTTCATTTACTTCCCTTACATTTGACATATTTTTTTCTGTCAAAGACAGCTCCTACTCAGAAGCTGAAAGACTGTTCAAGTAATAATAATGTGAGACAGCACAAATACCACACAAATCAGAATTAACATGCAGATAACCTGAAAGCATCCTCAATTTATCTGTCACAAGCCAAGCTGGCTTTGACCACATCATCAAATTTTTAATCCTAGCCAGTGGAATTCAGAGCCCTGTGAAATTATTTACAACAGGATCTTCTGAAGGACAAAACAGCCCAAGGATTCAGGCAGGCTTCTACTTCTGTGACATATCAATTGCCAGATGATAATCATTATTTAATGACAATCTCCAAAAGTCAGATCAGTTTATCAAAAAGTTTAATAAAGATGTTTTCGGCCACTAATTCTTTAGTGAAAGCACTGATTGAGGCGGGGGTGGTGGTGAAGTGACCCTCAGCTTTGGCAGGCCCAATTACACACTGAGAGCAGCACGGGGTGAAGCTGCTGCTCCTGTGCAGGGTGACCCCCCCCCCGTGCACAGCCCCGGAGCCGCGGCCCCGCTCAGGGGCTCTCACCCAGCCCCAGCCAAGCTCTGGCTCACACAGGCAGCTCCAGGTGACAGCTGAACAGCACTGTGATCTCCAGGAAGAGCAGCACAGCTTTTCCAATTAATTTTGCTATCAGCTTTATTTAGATATTGATTTTATTTTAAAGTAACAGTTCAGAGTTGACACATCCTCCTCCAAACACAGCTACCTCCCTCTCCCCTTCCCTCCCCTGAGCAATCAGCTGCTGAGCCCTCACAGAACAGCACGAAACATAAAAAACCACTTGTGACTGCCAGACTTGGTGATACCAGCTCTTTACACCTATTACAAACAGAGAAAAACATCTATTAGATGGAAAACATATTTTCTACGTTATTTTCTATGGTTTTTTTTAAGTTAAGTGGTTAGTATTAACCTTCTCACACTCATCCCTGCTGCACAAAAGATGAATGGATATCTCAGCCATACTCGTGTGGTCAGAATAATCAAGATATTCTTCAATTGCCAGTAAGTATAAACATAGGAAAGGTCACTATCAGCTCCTCACACACTCAGTGGTCAGTCTCCAGCAGGCAAGAGCAAATGAGGGGAATGGCTCTACTGCCAGTTTTCCAAAGACTTCTGGAAACAATAGAGTGCTTCAGGTTTCTCAGAAGATTTTGCTGTGTCACAGGTCATTATGCTGATAAGGACAGTTACTATCACCTTATCTACACTTCTTTCAAAGTCCAGGTCAGAGGAGGTAAAAGGCAGGTAATTGTCCCTCCTCCTTCTCTCTCATGCAAGCAGGAGTCTCTTTTGAAGGTATTTGCTTGAGGAGTGAAAAGTCTGTCTCAGTCCTAAAATAATCACAGTTCAGCAGTGGAAATGCCAACAGTTCCAGGAAATGGGCCATGCAAAAACCTTCCAAAACTGTCCAGTAACCTGAGACAAGAAAAATCCTCCCCTTAGTCCAGATCTGTTGATGTAACCTCAAGCAAGACAGACCAGGGATCCAAAACAGTTTAACATCACTTGCAGAGCACTCTGGAAATATCTCATCTGGGCTGTGGCTCATCCGGTTCGGGAGAAGAGAACAGCAGATCCTCACTAGCCAAGGATGAAGGAATCCTGCATGGCCTCTGCAAGCACTGAGCCAAGCCCCAGGACCCTGGGTCAGCATGGCCACACAAGGAACCCACCTGTCCACCCAGCCAGCAAGGAGAGCTCACCATTTCCCCTCTCCCACCCAGTGCTGCTTCACCAGTGTTAAATTCTTTCTCCTTCCCCTTTTTGGTGGGGATATGGGGAGGGAACAAAAGTAGGGAGAAAAGGAAGGCTGGGGAAGAGGAGATAACAGACCCAGTTCAATTCCATTAGCTCAGGTTTGGGGGTTTGCTTCCACTTTTAGTTTATTAGTTATTAGTTTATTAGTTCAGACTTGATTTACTGTCCTCCACAAACCACTCGTAACTGTACACCCCATTAACCATCTCCATTTCTTCTCATTTATCCTGTATTAAATACACAGACACAAACCTGTTCATAGCTATTCTAACAAAACCTGCATTTATCTTATGAAGTCATGCCATCATTTCCTTTGCTTTTTTGACTGCATCTCCTCCTACAGCATCCAGGCTCCTCATGCAGCTCCCTGAGCTGGTGCCTGGTGTCAGAGTTCCCGCGGTGTCCTCTCATCACCCTCTGCGCTGATGCTGATCCGTGACCCTGCCATTCACAGCCCATTACTCGGCTGGAAGTGAATGGCTCAGCGTTCTGCATAATTGGGTTGCATCCACTGGGATCCAGCATCTTCGGCAGGGGCACCACCTCCCCTGCCGGGCACCGCTGATGTTGTGAACCTTGTTTTTACAAAAGCTGCCTCAGCTTCGTGAGCGCTGCGGGAGGTTCCTGCTGCCCCCACAAGCCCAGTGTCCACAGCAGCCCCTGCCAGGCACCTGCAGCAGTCCTGGACAGGGACCTGCTGGAGAGCTCTGTTCACAGTCCCACAGCTCTCCAACACCCACACTCGGCTCCCACAGGCTCCCTGTGCAGGCCAGATCTCTTCCATGAGCAGCCCTGCAGGCCAAAGCTGGTTTGCCAAACTGCTGCCAGGACCCTGCACTCCCAGCTGCCAGCCCTGCCCCTGGCTCACCAGCCACAGCCCTTCCGTGGGATACCTGCATTCAGGCAGCTGAAGTTTAGGGGCTGATTTATCAACTGCACTGGCCAGGTTTCCACTGACTGGATAAAGAGATTTCAACACCACTAACTCCTGTACAGAGCCCACACTGAAGTGGGGATCACCCTCTGACAGATCCCTGCTGCTTCTTCCCCAGGGTTCCCACTCAGGGAATACGGTGGCAAAAGGCCAAAACTTCCCAGCACAGAGCCCCCTCAGCTCTGCAGCCCCGGACTGGAGCTCCAGAGCCTGAGGAAGCAGCTCCCCACCAGGAAGCAGCGCGGGCACATTCTCCACCCTGGGCTGCTGCGCCCTGCCAGGAACCAGCTGCCTCTGAATGGAGCTCATGTGCACCTTTATCAGTGCTGTGGTTAATCTGCAACCAGATCACCCCCTCCAGGGCAGCTGAGGATTAAATGTACAGGAAATAAACCAGATATTACTACAACTAAACATTAACTCACTGCTGCTGGACTATCTTGTTTTAAGCCCCTCATCTTCCTCAGTAAGTCAGACAAGAAGAGGATGCTGACACCCAGGTGTTACTCAGAATGCAAAGCACCGTTTCAGTCTCAAACAGTGTAAGGATGCACACAACATAAACCATCACCTCCGTGAGCCAGGGGGACCTGCAGAAATCCGGGATCCTTTTTGCTCAGTTATTGCCTCCCCACATACTGACCACCGCTTCCAAACCAGGGCAGGACTTGTACCCCTGGTTTAACTGGGTGGGTTCAGATTGTTTTGCTCCTAAATTTCTCCCTGATCACCCGTTTGAACCCTGTTTCCAAAGAGACCTGGGAGAACAGGTACCTAGATGCTCTGGTATGAGCAGCAAGGTGACACTGCCCCAGCTGTGCAGCATTTGTGTCTCCAAAGGTATCAGACAGTCCTTCCTTCTGTTCCCAGCAGCCTCTGCAAGGAAAACCCCCCCCAGTGCTGGGACAGCACTTCATAAACCACCGACCAGCTGCTGAGCCACCAGCCAGCACAGCATATGGCACGAGCAGAAACTGCCCTGAGTGCAGGACTGCTTATTGAAACACAGCCTCCTGCTGCACTTCCCCCACGGCATCGATTGTTTGGAAATGTGTAATTACAAGGCAAAGGGCACGTGGGAGGTTTTCAGCACAGGCTGATCAGATATAAGCAGCACGTAACAAAACAAAGGGATCAGGATTTTAAAAGCTTCCAAACTACAGCACCACATTGGCCAAGTAGTGGGGCCCATTTTCAAATTACAGTTTGTTGGGTGATAATTACACCAACGCAATTACTGAGGCTGTGATCGTCCCACTTTGATCAGAACAGCAGTGTGCTCTGCAGCTCAGAGTTATTACACAGGTTCTGCAACTGGAAAAGTGACCTCAAGAAATAATCCAAAATTCACAAGGGACCAACGCCTCACAGTCAAGCTGAAAGGACTGTCAAAACATCTAACCAGACTAAAGAACCGTTATTAAAGCAATGGTATCAACCCAGTAACCTACATTAGCAGATTGGAGCCCTTTACAAGCCATTGCTCATTCATAATAGCACTTTTATTGCTGCTTCCTGAACCCTGAATTGGTTCGTGGCCCCCTCATGTTCCTGCCTCTCCCTCACATTGTGCCCAAGCTCAATTAAAAGGAAAAGAAAAAGAAAAAAAAAAAAAAAGAGAGAGGGAAAATGGTTGGAGGCAACTGTCTTCACACCACAGCTGACAGCAATGAAGACAGAAGTCCAGCTAGGGCAGGATTTTAGCCCCAGCCAGGCAGAACTGGGGCAGCTGTCTGTGCTGGTGTTCCCATCATGAAGCCATGGCTTGTACCCACCCCAGCAGAGGGAACCAGCAGCCCTCTGCAGGCGTGGGAAGGGCACTTTGGGAGCACCAGGGCAGTTTATTCATCAGCTGTGACACAGGGCCGGCCAGGCCAGCAAGAGGCATTTCTGGCAGCACCACTCGCTCTGGGATCAAGGTATTATTTCAGCTATTGACAGATCATTCAGAGGCATCCAAACAAGGGCCAGTTCCAAACAGAGAGGTCTGAACAGCAGCAGGACACAAGGTGCTGGCACTCCCAGGCAGAGTGCTGGCACTCCCAGGAAGAGCTGCAATTACAGCAGTGCCTCCCTCACAGCTGGCACTCACAGAATCACAGCAAAAACCAGGACGTTAAGAGCACAAGCATCCTGTATAGATCTGAAAGAAATGAAGACAATAAAAATAGCTGTAAACCAGATTCAGAGACTTGTGACCACAAAACTCTTATAGCAGAAAACCTGCACCTTCCTCCACTGCAAAACAAGTGTCAGGCTGGTACCTTCAGTAAACAGACGTGACTGAAAATTAAACCCCCAGCCACTTTGGCCAAGGTGGTCTGTCAGCAGTCACTGGCTTGGTTCATCCCTTCAGTACCTGATAAATCAGTAGTAAATACATGACAAGTATTTAGACCACATAATACCAATCTGAGCTTCCCCAAGATGAGAGCTGATGCCACGTCCCAGAGTCATAAAAGCTTTAGACAGGAAAAAGACTTTAGAGCAAGTTAATTTCTGCACTGCTGGTAACATTCCCTGCTTTGTCTTAGGACTGAGAGGCTTCAAACACTGACACAGGTATTGAACTGGAATGCAGGACTGTTCTTAGCTATTGGGACAGAGGGATCTTTGTGCCAGAGCATCGCCCAGGATTGCTCCTGCCAGGAGAGCCAGGGAGGAAGGAGCAGGAGCAGGAGGGGCTGTGTGAGAGGAGCTGCAGGGAGGGCAGCACTGAGCCCCAGGACCATCCCTGTTCACTGCTATGGATGTGAATGCTGGAGAACTCAGAGGAAACCACAGTTTATGCTCAACACAGTAGTGAAACATCATGAGAACAGTGCAGCTAAATCACGAAACGGCACAAGAGGAGGAAAAGGAAGTGAGTTTCCAAAACAGGATCAGACTCTAAAGTGAAACTCAGAGTTGCACTGACAAGCACAGGCCAAAGCTCCTGATAAAATCAAGCTCCTGCCAAGCTCTGCTGTCCCAGAATTCCATGTTTGAGGGAGAGGGACAGAATGACCCAACAGGGACCTGCCTCCTCCAGAGCCTGAGCAGGGTGTGAGCAGGGCACCATTCCTGTGTCCCCTGTCACTGTGCTCAGGGTGTCCCTGCTCTGCCCCACACAGCTCCTCAGCCCAAGAGCTGCTGCTGCTGCTGCCACATCTGACAGCAGCCCAGTTTGGAGTACTGGTTGTGTGAACTCTTGGATGACACACAAGAAGGCAATTTACTATCAGAAAACAAACACTGAAAATTCTGATTCTATCTCAGCCTTCCCCCCCACAATAATATCCAATAGCTCAAGGATTCCCTAAATGGAAATTCAACTAATACAAGGCTTAAAGGTCATCTCAAAGGAAAGCTGTGTGTGACAGAACATGGCCTGTCCATTCCACACACGTTATTCCAGACTGCCTCGACTGACTCTGTCTAGGGCAAAGGAAAGAAAAAAACCCAAGGAAAATTAAGTAGCTGGTTAAAGGGAATTTAAGGAGGTTCCTAACAATTCTTTTCAATATCAGGAAAACAGATTAAAAACACCTCAGCTGTGGCTACTGTGCCAGCAGAACCAGAGTGCTCGATTCTCTGGACACAGCTCTGGTCAGATCCAGACAAAAAGGGCAGCAAAGCCACCCAAGACATTCCCCAGGGGCTGCTCTGGAGTCAGCCCTGGCTGTGGCACCTCTTGGAGCATGTCCAGAGAAGAAGAGTTGCATGGGAGTTACCAGCTGCAGCCACAAAGCCCTTCAGAACACATGGAAAGAGAAGGTTTTCCTGGTTGTTTCCTGATTTCCCTGTTTGCACTGAGGACAGTCACAGGCACCGGGAGGGGAATAGGATACAGGCACCAAGGAGCCACAGCCTTTATGGCCACACCTCACCTGTGTCACCTTGGGATGGTGCAGCCACAACACAGCCCACAACCAGCTTTACACTGTTCCCTTGCTGAAATCACTACTTTGAGGCCAAATAATTCTATCTCACATAATGTGGCCACTAGCCAAACTAACAAAAGCTTTCTGAGGAAATCAACATGCCTGAAATTAGATTTGCCTTAAGATTTTAGGTAAACTGAATGAACTCTTAAGCCATGGCAGTCTCTGGGCTGTGTCAGACGTGTGTTGTGCCTTCAGACCCTATAAAAAAAGCAAGGAACAGTGTCTGCCAGCTGGTTCTCTGCACTAGGAGCTGCAGCCACCATGTGCAGCCATAAAATGTGACTTGGAAAATTATGTACAGATGGGCCTAGAAGTTTAGCATTTACAAGTTCTCTTGATAGCCTGCATTTGCTATAGATAAAAGCAAATCACAATCTTTTCACAACTATCCTTGGCTTGAATTAGTCAGAAAACTACCTTAGAGTCAACATCAATTCAGCACAAGAGCAGTGACGAGCTGAAGCACAGACAGGCCAAAAGGAAATCAAACTACTCAGGAAAATGGAATTACATCCTGCCAGACTAACAGCTCGTCTGTGTGCAGAGAGATTGACTGTCTCAAATCTGTGCTGTTGAGTTTTTTAAAGGCAAACACCAGCTCAGGGTTTTCAGTGGTGTGCAGTTCCTGCCTGCTGATGCCTTTGCTTCAGCACAGGGTTGGAGGCAAACAACACCCAGTACCACTCCTGCTGGTAAAGAGAGAATTAATGGAAGAATTAATAACCACATAACCACGGCCAGTGCAGGCCATAAACATCTCAAGCAATAGCAACATGATAGAAACAGCCATTTTTAGTCCTGCCTAGCCATTGCAATCTGAAAGAGAGGCTGAAAGTTTTCTAGAGCATATAAAATTTATGTTTGGGTATGTACTTTCTGCCCTGAACAGAGCCTCAGTAAAATAAACAAACTTCCATGAAATTTATGGGTACACCAACAAAACTCATATTGGCCAGCAAGGAGACTAAAATAGAAAAATTCCAGCAAACTATTCCTCAAGTCAAACTAAATTCCAATTCAAAATACACAGAAAAAAAGGCTGAGAATTTGGAGCTTTTAAACAAAAAACAATTCACATATTGAGTGTTATTAAAATTTTCAGAGTAATCAATTCTTCCTTATTACTGCTTTCTCAAGGATCTTTTAAAGGTGAGTTATTGTCTCACTAAATCTAAAACCCAATCTTAATCCAGGGCACTTCTTAAGAACTCTCTCAGGTGAACCCAGTTACCTATTCACCTTCAGAAAGACTATAAGAAGAATATCTGAAATATTCGGTTTGGCAGGCTGGTACATGACCTCATCCTGCCCGCTCTCCCAGAGGAGATCTGGCATTAGCTGCAGTGCCAGCTCATAAGGCTTGGAAAGACAAACCTGAGCACTCGGCTGTGGCTGTCCCCACGTCACTGCAGAGGGACACTTCACCCCTTACCCACAGCTACATTCTCTGGGGCAAGAAGCAAGGGCACTTCTGCTGTCCAGTGAAGGTCTGAAAAAATGTCACCCATATTCTGACCTGGGGGGGAATCACGGCACAAAGTTGTGTAAAAAGGAGATTTCAGTGCAGTGGTAAAAGCTTGAGACTGGAGAAAGTGTTAGGGCAAACAAAATGTGATCTGAGCGCTCAAGAGCAACCCTCCCTCCGTGGCGGCAGGGACTTTCTCAGTCTCCACCTGCCAAAATAAATTTGCTGCCATTTAAGGTTGTTAGATGTTTCCCCGATTAATCACTGCCGCGGAGCCGTGTCCCGGAGCCGGTTCTCCTGCAGGATGTTATACAACGGAGGCGGCCCTGCCAGCCAGGGAAGGGCAGCGGCAGGAGCCGCAGCTTGCAAGGGCGGAGTGAAGCTCAAACCCCGGGCTCAGCGCTCCTCCCTCCCGGGCCAGCATCACCGCAAGCCAGGGCAGCCGCACCTCCGCCGGGCAGGCGGGACCTGCTGGAAACGCTTCCCTGCCCAAGGAATAATTCCTGTTAAGAGAGAAGGAATTTAAATTGGGAAGAATGAACCCAGTTAGGTCACCCTGTTGCTGAAGCCTGAGGGGGCACTAAAGCATTGATAACAATCTCCTTTCAGGAAGTACTATCTGTAAATATTAGGAAACAACTCTGTAAATTAGGAGTGGGGGTTAAAGCAAAAGAAGCACTGTAACCAGGACAATTTCGTCCTGGGAAATGCATAGCTCACACTTTTGTTTAGATCCAAGGGTTTAACTTCACCCACAGAATCTGTAAGTGGAGACAACTGTCTTCCATTTAACCTGTCATTTATTTCAAAAGGAATTCCATAAACACCCATGATACAGACATAGCCATGCAACTGCTCCTGGCTCCTGTTTAAAAAGGACCAGAGGCCGGTGGACAAAGATGTCAGCAACAAAATGCTGGAGAATAGCAAAGAATGGGAAAGAGTGTCTTGATTTGGAAAAAAAAAACCGCAGCTACAAATCTTCAAGATTCCAGTTGTGTGAAATTCATCACGGCAGCATTTGACAGCTGCTACCCCAGGCGCAACTGCAGATGCTGCTCCATGATGAAGTTTCTATAGGAAGATCTTGCTTTGGATAAGGCATGAGGAACTTTGCCCCCCCTCTGTCTCCGGATGCTTCAGCAGATGTCGCTCTCAGAGGAGGTGACAGTGCTAATTAGCTGGGGGACAGTTGTCCACCCCTGGTCAGACCAGTTCTGCTCTCTGGGGAATCCACACCGCACAGATTCCAGACTGGGAGCGTTTTCCCCGGTTCTCATCTCAGGCCCATCCCATCAGCTCCACAGGTCCTGTGAAATGCAGCTGCCATCAGCTCACCACCCACAGCCAGCTCAGCTGAGGTTTTGCAAGGCGAAACTCTCCCTGCAATGGAGATAAGCCGGCACTATCTAGGAAATTAACACTCATTATCCAGCGGGACTCCCACGGGCTGCTGCCAGCAGGAGTCCGGGATCTACAGAGAGCAGCCAGGAGCAGAGGACTGTCAGCAGCAACAGCGCTGCTTTCTCCGAAGTGACCTTGGGCAATTCCACTCCCAGGTACACAACCAAGGCAGCCTGGAGGGCAGGGGAGCAGCAAAACCATGAATGGAGGGTTTTGTTGCTCTTTGGTGGACAAAGGGGGGAACAAATGCAAACTAAAAGCCATAAAGGCTACCAGAGAAAGTTCACTGACTACTGGATCCAATATTCAGCAGCCTAAATTAACACACTGGAATGGCCTGGCTTATTTTTGCTATAGGTGGATCTGGCAAACATGAGTCACCTTCAGAGGAAATCCCAAGGTGCTCCCCTACCACAGTCATATCTGTGCACAGAAAACAAGGAACTAAATTCATAACCAAAAAAAGCCACCTTCACGTTGCCACTGGTGTTGGCCAAATTTGCCAGGGAGTTAATTTCCAGCTGGGAAATGTTAAAGCAAATGTTGATTAAGATCACAGGATGGTTATATTTGGAATTAGAGGAACAAAGCACCTAAAGTATCTTCACAAGTGTGATCTAACAAATGAGTTTTCATGAGATCCCACGATATACTTAGTAAGAAAGCAAGTCAGAGCGAGACAAGATAATATCCACTTAATAGGAAGTGGTTTCTATTGCTATTTTAACTTCACCGTGATGCAATTTAAGGCAAATCTAACAAGTAAGAGAGACCAGTTACACTCTGCAAATGTGAAACACCTGAAGCAAATGAGTGGCAAACACTGCAGAGGCATCCAGAAGCACCAGAAAGTGATTAATCCTGAGCATAATTTCAGAATGGAACAGCACAGCAAGGACTGGCACTGGGGTAAGGCTGGTGGGTCTCTGTGGCTCCCAGAGGAGCTGGCTGAGAGCAGGGCCCTTCAGCCCTCCAAGGCTGAACCAAGAGAATCATGCTGGAAAGGAAACTCTAACACAATTAACATTAACATAGCCTGGGGAAGGGAAGGCTGTGGAGACCTTGCAGCACCTTCCAGTGTCTGAAGGGGCCACTGGGAAGCTGGAGAGGCTTTGTCATGAACAGCAGGCACAGGACAAGGCAGAATGGGTACAAATTGAAAAAAGAGAAGTTCAGATTAGATATTAGGAAGAAACTTTTTATTTGAGAATAATGAGACACTGGAACCGGTTGCCCAGGGAGATTGTGGATGCCCCAGCTCTGGAAATGTTCAAGGCCAGGCTGGAGGCAACCTGGGGCCTTGGGCAACCTGGTCTAATGGGAGGTGTTCCTGCCCATTGTAGCACTAAATGATCCCTTCCAACCCCATAACATTCTGTGATAAAACAGCTCAGAAAAGGTATCCAGTGGGACCTTCTGTAAGCTCTCTAATGGGACAGGTAGGAGAAGGGAGGGGATCAGTGGGAATTGAATGCTGAGGAGGGTCTGTCACCCCAGGCCAGCAGGACTCCCCAGTGCCACCTTGTGCCACTGGTTCCCACCCTGGAAGGCACTTGTGGATCTTGAGCAGAGAAGCAAAAGATCCTTTTCCCAGCCAAATCAGTTCCCAGGTATTAACAGCAGCACCTGAAAGCACCTAAGGGCAGGGACATCCCTCCTGAAAGCCCTCAGTTCTTGTGTGACAATGCAGTTCCTGTGAAAGGCAATTCTGACATTCCCCACCCCATAAAAATCCATCTGCTGCCATTACTTTCTCAGTGTTCATTCAAAATTTCTGTGAGCCTGAAAATTACTCCACTTTTCCCCTCTGAGTGAAAGATGCAATTTCAAAGTCAAAATCCTTGGTGTGAAAACTCCATGGCAGGAGAAGTTAATCCCAGACAACCCAAGGGGACAGTGGCAGCAGCAGCAACACTGAGAAGGGATGGAAAAACAAGTCTGAGAAATAAATTTCACCACTTGTGGTTTTTTCCACATGTATCATAATAACTATGGTTTTTTCTTAAAATACACCCTGCTAGAATAAAAAGAATAGAACCATCCTCACCCTTATTATGGGGTTTTTAGCTTTCATCACTGTGAAGTTGGAAACAACCACACAATATCTGAAAGGTTTAAACATCAGAGAGCAGAACAAAACCAGGGAATGCTTGCACTTGCCAGTGCTGCTCACTCACACTGCTCCTCCCCTGTCCTCATGGATAAATGGATGGTTTGTAGCTGATATGGGATTGGATGTGTTTCCAAGTTGCTTTTTCTCTCAATGAAAAAAAAGAAACTATTTGGCACTGATAGCAGTGGAGGGTACAAAGAGTATCAAAACCCAGGTCAAAACACAAAGCAACCTCTGTCTTCAGTGATAGAAACTTTTAGTTTGCAAAATATCCATTGCACTGTTACTCAGGGAATTAATCAAAGGCTCCCACTCCCCACGTGACACCCAGGGAGGACCAGATGCCACAATTGGGCAATTTTCCTACACAGCAAATTATTTGGGATCTGGCCATTAGTGCTATCAGTTTCCACATCAAGTACCTCATTAGGATAAACAGAGGCTGCTCCTTTGTCTTAAACAAGTCCAGCCAGTACATCTATACATGAAAGGTAGGAGGTGGGGATATTTTCCCCTGAAAGCTTTCCCAGATTGGTTCTGGGGCTTACCCTGCTCATCAAGACACAGGAGAATTTGGCACTTGAGGTGAAACATCCTTTGTCACGGCACAAATGATGGGAAGGTGCTGTGGGAATTACTGCCAGCACAAGATTTATGTCACATAACCAGGGACAGGTAAAGAGGAGCCTTCAAACAAGGCAGCAAAGGTGTCTTGATAAAAAACCCCAAGAAATATCTGACTGTGACTGCTCAACTGTTTGAGCTTTCCACATCCCCTGTACAACATAAACCTGACACTGGCCAAGCCAGTCTTTCTGTAAGAACCTGTTCACTTATCCCTCCTGTGATTTATTGTGGGTTAATAAATGCAACCCTAGCAAATGATTCCTTTCATTTGGTCAAGGTGCCACAGAATGTCTTCAAAATCCACCATGTTTACTGCATTTAACTTCTGTTATTCTTTCCTAGGTACAAGGAAAATATGGGAAAGGCAGAAGGTTAAAAGGTATCAGATGGAGTTGAACATTTTGAAATATTATGTCCCAATTTTACAGTTTCCATGATTCAGCTACAAAGTTTGCAACACAACACATTTTTGTTTGTCCACTAGAACAAGTGATTTGTCCATCTGCACTGGATGTGCTCACTAACTTTGATTAACAGCCTCTCAGGAAAGCAGCTGAGCAGCCAATTACCAATCAGTTATGGATAGAACTCCTGGGAGAAGGCCAAGATTGACACAAGTTTTCTCTCTAAATTCAGTAGCAACACATCTGAGCTGGCCCTGAAGCCAATCACAGCCTGTGGTGTGAGAGCAGAGCCCCAAACCCACATTATCCCCTCAGAGCAGCCCTGGGAACACTGGACATCTTTCTGCTCCAATGGCTCATCCAGCGAGCAGCAGGGGCCACCTTGGCTCCTCCATGAGAGCATCCAAGATCCAGAAACCCAGAGGAAAAGCAGGACAGAAACAATCAGGCATCCTTTAGGTTTATGAAAGATTTGAGGTTTCCTGCATGGCAGGACATGATACACGTGGCCTCTTTTAGGAGATGGGTGTCCCCCATCACTCTTTCCTGGCTTTCCCATTCCTGCCAGCCAGCTGGAGCCTGTCACTGCTCCTCAGGGCACAAGCACTCAGATCCAAACCCCACAGCACCCATTCCAGCATTCCAGGTGACAGCCTGGCACCAGCTCTCCCACGCTGCCTGCAGGGACACAGGGACAGCACCAAAAGTCAAACCAGGCAGCCAAGATATCTGGTGAAAAACAAGACTTGTTTTGACAATAAGCAGCTCCCCTTTAAGTCTCCAAAAATGTAAGTCCTTAATAGAAAACATGTTTTCTATCGACTGATTGGGAAAATGAAGCCAAATATTCCCAATCATTTCAAAATTGTTTAGGTTTCCTTCAGTTTCCTACCAAGCCCAGCTCTCAGGGTTTCGTACCAGGTTTAGAAGCTTTATGCTTCACAGGGATCTGCTTTTCCCTGGCCTTTCCTCAGAGGAGTTTAAGCTCTGAAACCAACACGGAGTCAGAGAACCAGCTGCCAGACACTGGAGAGGTCTAGCTCAGGAATGTCTGCATCCTTGAAAGCCAGGATGCGGCATGGCCCAAAAAACAAGAACAAAGAGAAGATTTCCATTGTTTGTTTTGCTGGAGACACAAACGCTACATTTATCAGGAACATAAGGGAAAGGGATAGTCCTGTTTCTATCCCAGCACTGCAGCAGAGGAGTTGTTTGTGTTCTCCTCACCTGGAACAGGTCAGAAACCACACAAAGCAAAGCTCCTTTCTGGCTGCGACACAAGCAAACTCAAAAAAGGAAATGCTGATTATCAAGCAGCACTGTCCACAAAGTCAAACATCCAACCTCAGGCTTATTTTAGAAAGGCTCCCTGGTAATTTGCCTGTGCTTTTGAAAAGCAAGGAATATGTTTTGAATTATAAGAGGTTACAGGGACATTTTTGCGGTAAATTTGGACTTTCATTTGCAAAAAAAACCCCTCAGTGCTACAGAGATCCTTTCAGAAATAACATTTTTTTGTCATTGCTAAGCACTTTTCAACAAAGTTTAACAGCTACTGTTCCAAGGAGGTGTTTACATGCAGCTTTAAAAGAATCTGGGGGTTCTTCTGGAAGCACAAGGAAAAGCAGCACAGTGTCCTTCTGACAGTCTGAGAAGCAAACAAGGGAGGACATTCTCTGCAGGATGCAGGGGCAACAATTTTTCTAAGCAAGTTCACTTGAAGACTCCAGTGCTCCAGCTCTGGTCTTTTGGGATTCTTCTGGGGCCTAAAATCTATTTACAGCTCTTTGAGCCTGTTTTCATTCGCTCCCCTGGTTTTTACACCCAGGATCAAGAAGCAACAACACACAAGGAAGCTGGTATTGAGGAGCAGTGGCACCATTTCCCACCTTGGAAGTTTATAAACTCCATATCCAGTTCCTTTATAAACACTAAAGGGGAGGGGAAGCCTTCAAGGAACCATAGCTGGAGTTTTCTTTTGAAGGTGAAATTGACTTTATCATTCATTCTTGCAAAATAATCTATTTAGCTGCAGTGTAGCAATCTGAATAACAGCAAAAGTTTTAGTGTAAACATCTCAGCGATGTGATGTGGAGAATGAAAGCTTCATTGTGCCCCTGATGGCCATGGTGTGAAGGCTTTCACAGCCACCGTGGGTTTTACCCCTCTAAATGCCATGGAGGAGCTCTCCCCAAAGAAAGCCGTGCTGTTCCTACAGTGGGAAAGGGGATTTTTTGTTTCAGTTTGTTTTTCTTTGCTATTCATGGTGAGACAGCCTTTGCTGCCATGCAGTAGCTGTTAACAGATGGGTTCTCATTCCTGCCCAGCTGCTGAGCTCCCTGGGCAGGATGCTGCAGGGAAGTGCTGGAGTTCCCTTTAGCTCCCCTGCTGGGAGTTTGTCCTGGGCACCATAAACAACCCCAGGGCAATAATGAAGCCACTGATGCTGTAATGGGAGGCAGATACTGAAAGGGAACCTTTTCTGAAAGTTCCAGCTGGTGCCTCAAAGCATAATTCATTTAAGGAGTAACCATGCACACCTGCTCTCCATCAGAATGGGACAGAAAACCTTCTTGTTAGGGGCCCCAGAATAAAGGGATTTATTCCAAGGCTGTCAGAACTTCCAGTGAAACATGATTTGAGTTGGCTTGATGTGAATAAAGATGCAGAGGCAAGGGCAAAAATCCTTTGTGTCTGGAGATGGAGCTAAGCCCACTACCCCAAACAGCACATCCCACCCCACATATTGCAGAGGCCTGCCACAAATCTCCAGTTTCCCTTTCCCGGGAACATGTGATGAGCCTTCAGGCTTCCCAAGTCAAGTTGCAGCAACCTTAAACAGGAACATCAAGATACTCCAATCAGATCATTTTCTACCTGAACAACCTCCAGCAGGACAACATCAGGGCAGGTTCTGTCCAGACCCAAGAGGAAAAGAACAACAGGCTGGGATCCAGCATGGAGCAAGGAAATGACTTGAGCAGAGGAACACAGTAATCAGTGACTGCAGCACTCCAACCTCCTGCCATGGCACACTTTGTGTGGGCTCCATAAATTACACGTGGAAGGAGGAAGCAGTGTCTTTGCTGGAAGTTATTTGGTGTTTCTGGCATGCCAAAAGGAGCAAC
Organism: Euphonia xanthogaster; assembly: GCA_034509185.1. Classification (NCBI taxonomy): domain Eukaryota; kingdom Metazoa; phylum Chordata; class Aves; order Passeriformes; family Fringillidae; genus Euphonia; species Euphonia xanthogaster. The sequence continues at coordinate 3,722,872 of JAYDZK010000112.1, read as the reverse complement.
TGTGGGAAAAGCACAGGAATGCTGGTCACAAAGTTCTCAGACAGGCATGGCACACACCAGTCCTGCAGGAGAAACTGATAAACACAAGGAGGAGATAAGCTGGGTTCTGAGGTGGAACAGGAGGGAGGCAAGGAGACAGGTGAAGGAGATAGAACGGAGAGCAAAAGCTTTGTAGATGACTCTGAACAAGCTCTGTGGGAGAGGGGCTTTGTCAAGGCACAGGAGAGGGAGTGAGCACAAGAATCAGTGTGAGGTGACTGGGCAAGAATGGGCTCTGTGTGTGACAGGCTTAGGCCTGACACATCACAGGGGAATACCAACACCTGACTTGGGATGCAAAGGCCTAGAAAGGGCCGAGTCCAACAGCACAGCTGGAACAAGGGAACTGCTCTCCAGGGGAGCTCACTCACCCCAGCCCCAGGGAATTCCAGCTGACAGCCAGGGCAAGGCTGGGAAGATCAGCCCAAGATCAGAGATGACACTGCAGAGCTGAAGGGACACGAACAGCAAGGGGGAAAGCTAGGCAGAGGTGCTCAGCTGCACACAGGAGGTACTGAAAGAGGAGAGAGGAGTCACCCATGATGACCAGGAGGGTACTGCAGTTACCAAAACATGGGAAGCCAGCAGGAGAAAGGAAGATCAGGTGGGACAACACTTCTTGGAGGGACAGTGGGAGTCAATGCCTGACATGCTGGAGTAGAGCAAAAAACATCCAAGGCTGAGAAATGACACCGTGGCAGGTAAGTGGCTGCCCAGGAACACGGAACTGGTTTGATGCCATATTTTCACCCAATGGTACATTTTTCTGGAAATAAAGCTCTGGGTCAGAGCAGCCCAACAGTCACAGAGAAACTGTTCTCTGAAGTGTCCCTGGGCAAGTGGCAGCCATTGGGCATGTCACTGCCAACTTTTAAACCCAGAAGGGAAGGTCAGCAGCAGTCCAGAAGCCAGGAAACATGGGCTGCAAAATGCTCCAGCAGAACAGGACAGAGCTGATGAGCAAATACTCCAGCACTGCTCAAGAAGAAATTTGAAGTGTGCACAGAAAAATGCTCAGAAACTACTGGGGGTAGAATGGAAAATATCACCACCACCAAGAATCAGAGCAAGAGCAGGCTTGTTATGCCCCAGTCAGTTCTGCTGCTGAGCCTGAAAAGTTGAGCCCTGCAAGATCATCAGTGATGGTAGGGTTGGGTCCTCTGGCTTACTGGTAACAACTATTTTATTTAAAAGGTCTTTCCAAGATATCCCCCTGCTCCTACCTCAGCTGGGCCCTGACAGGAGAGTATCGGCTGCCCATCTAAACCAACACCCAAAGGAATTGCTCTGGGTGTTGCTGCCACACACAACAACTCAGAGACCAGAAAAACCTCATTCCTAGCCAAAGACAGAAGTTATCTCAGGAACAGTTTTTAAGATTTGAAGAAAAATGAAGTATTTTCAAAAAAGTTAAGTCTATCTAATGCCCCCTTTTCGCTCCCAAAGACAGAACAGCCTCATAGCCAGACTGTTCTTTCAGAACTTGAAAACACCACAAGTGAACACTGGTCTAATACAGGAACATCAGCATGTGACAGCAGCACTGGGAGCTGAGATCTCATCACATCTCACCAAAAAACCCCTTAAAGAAACAAATCTTCTTTACAAATTGTAATTTTGTTTCTGAAAACTGAAAAGGAGCATTTGCCACCAGGGGACACACAGCTCCCTATTTCACACTTACTGGCAAAACTTTGTGCAGACATCTGTCTCCTTCTCCCCCTCTCAGAATTCCTTCATTCCATAAAAAGATGCAATCACGACCCAGGGATGCAGAGAGAAGAGAGAGATGATGTCATTCCAAACACCTTGTGAGATCTGCATCTTTAAAGGAATTCAAGTAAATATCACTAAGTTCAAGTGGTGTCAAAGCCTGCTCAGCCAGAAGAAATGCAAAGAGTCAAAGAAATGCAAGGCCTCAGTGAGTGTTAGACCAGTAAAGCACCTGGAGAGGCAGATTTTTGAACAGAAGTCAATGCAAAGGACTCTTGACTAAAGGAGGCCATGAGACTTGTTGGAAGTATTAGCAAATATTTACTGTAAGAGTTTAGCAGATCTTGGGGTGAACCTTCAGCTGGTGAAACTCAGCAGGTGATGACAAATCACTTCAGTTAAGATGATGCAGGTTACACAAGCCACCTCAAACACGGGGTAGTTAAAAACCAGAACAGGATTCCACTTGGCAGCATCCCAAACAGATGCACTACAACACTGAGGAGCTTCAGGAGCCACAGCAATTCATCAGAATCTAGAAAAGCATTGCAGAATAAGGGTGAAAGCCAAAAGGCTGCTGAGGAATTCCTAAATTACCAGCTGATTTTGTAGATACACTTTGTGTAAACAGCAGGAAAAAGACTTTAAAAAATGCAAGAAAGAGCATTTTCTGTTGAGCTAATTCCCCCATTCTGGTTACTTCACTGATTCTGTCAGGTTTTTGTTTCACACCTGATGCCACGTGCCATGGATGTCCCTCCCCAAGTTGCTGCTTCTGACCCACAACCAAATGTTGTTACCTGTGCTCTGGCAAGGACCAGAGGCAGCTGGAGGCAGGACCAGCAGCTCTGGGGCACAGCATCAGCAGCCTCAGAGTTTAGAAGTACAAGGCACCCT
>JAYDZK010000112.1:3673124-3687902 GCA_034509185.1 Euphonia xanthogaster | reverse complement strand
GAGGCAAGGCTGGACAGGGCCTGGAGCAGCCTGGGACAGGGGAAGGTGTCCCTGCCCATGGCAGTGGGTGGGACTGGAGGGGCTTTCCACCTCATTTTGGGTTTCCATCCCAGACCATTCCATGTCTCTATACCTATACACAACATGTAAAGAACAAGAGAAAAGAAGTTACCATTTGTTTTATATGGAAATGAAACCAAGGAACTAGGAAATTTGTCAAGGATCATAAATCTGTTGCAGAATCGGAAATTAAAGCAAACTAACTTGAATACTTCTTTGGTTTGGACAGGAAAGTACTCCGAGATCAGTTGATAAGAGTGGAATAAAGCACTAATATTCCTAAAGCAACATCTTCACTGGTGCTGTCCAAACAGCTGGAAGAAGTGAGTTTTCCCAGTCTAACTGCAGGAACTCTGTGTGCAATTGCCCTCCTGTTTCCTTTCCAGCAGCCCACAGCAGCTCACAGGCTGCAACACGAGTCTGTCCCACAAGCTCCTCACCTTGTGTTCACTCAAGGGTTAAGGAGTTTGCAAGTTACAAAGCCTGCTGTGTCTTGTGTGGGAGTAAATGTCATATCCCACTGCACAGGGTATTTATAGCACAGCACTATTTGGGAAGTGAAACTTTTGAATGGTGAAGTTTTCAAGCAGTTGCTTCAGGATGAATTTCTGAAGAAAGGAACAGCTGAGAGCCCGTTTGTCACTCTGGCTCAAGGTGGCTCCAAAAGTCACAGTGAGAGCAGCAGGGTCTGAGTGGGACCACCTCAGGTCTGAGAGCTCCAGTGTCCACTCAGGGGGGGTTTGTGCAGCTGGCACACCAATCCCATGTCCCCAGTGGAGGACAGAGCACCGCTCTGCCATCATCCCCACAGTACCTGCTGGAGGAGCTCTTCTCATGGATAAGGCACCCAATGTCCCCTGTGAGGGTCACCCTCCACACAGGTTCTCCGGTGTAGCTGCCATGGCCAGACACCAAACTCCAACACAACCCGAAGGAGGGGACACCCTGACCCAAGAACAGACTCTGGGAATGCCAGCACATAAGGCATGGTGGTTCCCATCCCCTCCTGTGCCCCGAGCTCAGCAGCACCCATGAGGGCTGGACCTCAGCTTCCAGGAGAGGGATCAGGACAAGACAGCACAGGCTGGAGTGACAGGGGAGCAAAGCAGTCAGAATTCTCCTTTGTTAAAATGGTGACATGTCACTGGGATTGGTGGGATGATGCTGGCGATGAGCCAAGGTGGAATGAGCTGTATCCATCTCTGGATCCAGACTGAAGCTGCCAAAGCCCTGCCTAGTTCAAGTCCTTTTAATTGTAACTTGCTGCTCTTGGCTCACACACAACAAACGTGGAGTAACAGATCAGGAACTCCCAGCTAAGAGCTTTTCCTGACCAGTGGTCCCAGAGTGGATCACCATCATCAGTCCAGGCAGGAACAAAAGGTTTCTGTGAGGCTGTGGGTGCTCTCTGAACTGTAACTGTAATCACAGAAGTAGGTCCTGACACTACTGGGGCACCCAAAAGGATGACACTGCATATTTTGCAGCAATTATTAATGCAGCTATTTGTGCTAACTCTTCAAACCAAGTACAGATACGCCCTGTGATATTTCCATAAACAGGAGCACAGCTGTATTTGCATTCTCTCCATGTGTGCTGGTGCTCAGAGCTACTTGTGGGTTTGAGTGCCGCAACAGAAACCCGAGCCGGCCGTAGGAGCCCCAGAAGCAGGACGGAGGGGCAGAGCAGAGCCGGGAGGGGCAGGGCAGAGCGGGCCCAGCGCCACCGCAGCTCCGGTGGGAGGGACAGGCGAGGCTCTCACCCTGCCCCAAGCGCTGCTGTGGGGAGCTCGGGCTGATCAGGACGTGCTCCTGCTGCTCCCAGCTGAAGGGCTCTTCCCAACTCTGAGCTGCACCTGTGCCGCGGCCGGGGCTCGCTGACTGCAGCGTCACTGTTACACCAATCACACTCCATTCGTGCCTTCCAGACATTCTTTACAGCTCCACGAGTGACAAACCTCTCTGCCAGTAACACTGACACCACTGATTCATTTCACACAATTTAACCACAAGAGAAAAGCAGAGTGCTCTGGATTTCAATGTTGAACCTGGGCTTGTGACAAGCTCCACGTGTGCTTTTCTCAATTCTGTCCCCCTCCTTTCCTCCCTCATCCCCAACAACTACAGAACATAACTCCAATGGAAAGTGTGGCTTGCTCAAACCCACAACATGGGTATTAAGGTCTTTTATATTTTGTCAAAAGCTTTGTTTGCTCTTCTTTCCACTGTGATAAAAATATCAAGGTCATAAATACCCCTAAATGCAACACCACAATCACCTCAACTACTCTGGCAAAAATAACCTCAGACTTTTAAAGGAAAATTATGTCAAATGTTGTGACCAGCTATTATCACAACTCCTGCCTCTCTTCAAAGTTTCTTTCAGCTTGAATTAGGAAGAAATGCTCCCCTGTGAGGGAGGTGAGGCCCTGGCACGGGGTGTCCAGAGCAGCTCTGTCTGCCCCTGGGTCTTTGGAAGTGTCCAAGGCCAGGTTGGACAAGGCTGGGAGCCACCTGGGACAGTGAAAGGTGTCCCTGCCATGGCAGGGGAACTTTCAGGTCCCTTCCCACCCAAACCAGTCTCTGACTCTGTAAGGATGATTCTTTACTCAGGGATGTTAGAGGTTCTGTGGATCCCAAGCTCTGTGACTCTAACACATTCTGCCCAAACACAAGGGCACACAGAACATAAACCCAAAACTCAGCTCTGTCCATAGAGAGAGAGTGCTCCAGGAAGGACTGAGAACCACCCTCATCTACCAGCTCTCTCCTTGGAGGGCTGAGCTGACGAAAGCAACCCCACTTCCCATATCTTCCATGCACACTTTTACCAATTCCACAAGTTCTGGAGTAACCTGCAGAAAATCCTGCTGACTACAAGACATGAGGTATGACAGTGACCTACTGTGATGGGTTCTTTTTAACTCAGGGCTCATACCCAGAGTTAAATGGGCAACTGGGGACTGTTCTGCAACACAGAGCATACAATCATTCAGGCTAGAAGCGACCTCTAAGATCATTGAGTGCAACCAACACTCAATCATCAACCAACACAGCAGAATCCTCCTATGAAAGATCTGTTGGAAGTTCCAATTTCTATCCAAACTTTGCAAGAAGTTTGAGCAAGAGGCCCCTGTGCAGAGGCAGTGTATGCTGAAGGTGAGTGATGTGGGATTTTGCTCCTGCCCATTCCAAGGCTGCTCCAAGCACCATCCCTGTGGTTCTCACATACAGACTCAGCCAGAGCTGTGAACCATTCCCTGCTCCTGTGTCACACGAGGAGTCCAAATCCAGAAGGAATAAGCAGTGGATGAAATCCTTTCCTGGCAGGGTGGGCAGGCCCTGGCACAGGGTGCCCAGAGCAGCTGGGGCTGCCCCTGGATCCCTGGCAGTGCCCAAGGCCAGTCTGGGCCTTGGGGCTTGGAGCCGCCTGGGACAGTGGAAGGAGTCCCTGCCCATGGCAGGAGTGGCAGTGGATGAGCTTTAGGGTCTCTTCCAATCGAATCCAATCCATGTTTCTATGTTCTCTAAGTTCATCAGAATCCTTTCTTGAGAGCTCTGAAACTACCTCTGAAATGACCTATTTCCCATGGCTCCCCCATCTCACTGAGTCAAGGACCAAGTCATCCACACCCACCCCTTCCTTCAGTGTGAAAGCAAAACATAACCGTACTTGGGCAAAATAAAAGCCGAATAATAAAGTGTAATTTACTGGGGAGATCAGAGTTAAGTTATCATAAACTTATAGCACTCGATAATCTCCCCACAGCAGGACTGACACTTCCCACTCCCCACCGCCGGGAGGAGTGCCGGCATGGGGGACACACTCCTGCGGCCCTTGCCTTGTCATTTCACCAGGAAAGGGCGATAGAGTCTTAGACAAGAAAAAAAAATCAGCAGAATGTCTCAGCTTCCGGAGGCAAGAGCAATGTAATGGGCGACTCTCTGGAGCAGCTGCTGACAGGGGAAACGCGCTACTGCGGCACCGAACTACCTACGAGGGGGCTCCGAGGTGGTCCCAACACACCTGTCGCCCCCTGCCCGAGGGAACCGAGGGACATGGCGGGGCCCGGGACCGGCGAGAGCCACAGCCAACATGGCGGACGACCGTGAGGGGACCGGCGGCCGCTCCCGACCCCGCCCCTTTGGCCGAACGCGCATGCGCAGTGCGACGGCGCCCGGGGAATCGTGGGGCGGGGCCTGCCTGGCAGAAAACCCCGCCCACTTCTGGGAAACCCAGCCGGCCGGGGCCCCGGGAGCTCGGGCAAGGACCGTGCGGTGATTGGGCGCGGTGGGAGAAGGGGTGGGGTCACGCCGCGAGACGGGGCGATGATTGGCTGTGCGGAGACAGGGGGCGGGGCCATGGCTGGGTGCTGCTTGTCAGTGAGCGGGAGCTGCCGAAGAGGCCTGAGGGGCCGCGCCGGGCTGTGCCGGGCGAGCTGAGCAGAATCGCGCCGGGCTGGACCGGGCTGGACCGGGCTGAGCCGAGCCGAGCCGAGCCGAGCCGAGCCGGAGCGGTAGGTGCGGGACCGGCCACCGCCGCGGAGACTGGATCCGGGTCCGGGGTGCGGCGTTCGGGCTGGGAGCCGCGGGGTGCATCTGCCCGGTAGGGCCTGGCGGAGCTTCCGCGGCTGCCGGCGAGAGCAGCGTGTGAGGAGCCCCGGCCCGGCCGGGGGCTCCGAGCGGGTGACGGGCTCGTCGGGCCCCGCCGCAGCCGCTCCCTTCGCGGCCCTGTGTGTGGGTGTTCGGAGCTGGATGTCGCTGCTGCCCGGCACCTCCTCGAGTCTGCGGCTCGCGGTGCCCCGAGCTCCCGGTGCCCCGGGCAGCCCGGCTGCCTGATCTCCTGGTGCCCCTCAGTGCCCTGGGCTCCCTGTTCCCGGGGCTCCCGGTGCAGGGACTTCGCTGATCCCTGGCCCTGGAGAGGGGAGAAGGAGGCAGGAATGAGCTCAGCTCGTCACAACACAACCGAGCCGGAGCTTAATTCACCTGACCCACCGGTCCTTTTCACTCCCAGCGTCCCCTTGACACAACTAAATGTCTAAGTTCTTTTTTTTCCCTTTTTTTTCTTTTTTTTTCTTTTCTGGCAAAAGGTTAATATGTTTCTTTGCTGATTAATAAGTTGCTGCTGTGGTTGATCTCAGATGCTTCCTGTCAGCTTTAACTGGTTACATTAGAAGCATGTGTTGAGTGCTCTGCACATGTAGGACACAGCAGTCTGAAACCAGCACCTATAAACAAAGTCTGAATTTCTTTTTTTTCAACTGGCTTTCTAGATGCTTTTATGAGTAATAATTCACGCTTCTGTGCTGTGACATTAGTGATAAGAATAGCTGAATTGAGTGTGTCTGTAGTGAGCTGCTTTATTGCATTTTACCTCTGCTGATGTCTGTTATTGGCATGGCCACCGGATTCCTTGGGAATGAGTCACTTGCTATTAACTATTAAATTTTAACTGTATTAAGAGACTGAATCTTGTAGAGTGCTGTGAAGGAGCATAACAAACAAACATAACTGAAAACCTGAAGGGTTTGTGGGCCCTGATCCAACACCACTGGAGTTAATGAACTTGAAGTTAATGAATCTGTCCTGAGTTTTCTTTCTGTGTTGAATGGGAGAGGGTAGAACAGAGCTGTTGTAGCAGTGATGAGGTGCTGAGTTATTATTGTAACTGCCAAGAGGATGGAGGCAAAGTGACCATGAATCAGCTTGCCTTCTGTGACTTTTGACCTTTGCTGGCAAGTGTCAAATGAGTTGGTGGAGACAGAGGGATCGAGGCCTGGAGGACAGAAAGATCTCCAGGTTCTGAGATGAGCATCTGGCTGGAGTAAAAGAGCCCTGAGCTAGGAAGGGGACTGGAGATGATGGGAGAGGGAGATGAGGATGCATGGAGGGACAGACACGTGGGAATTGCATCTGTAGGAGATTGGGCTTTGCTGATCATGATTTAGTGACATCAGGGCCCTGAAGAAAATGGACCTTGTCTTGCCTAAAGGCAGTTCTGTTCCACAGTCCATGTGAGAGTTTGTCTCATGAGAGTCTGCCCAGGCTTGACAGTTAGAAATCATCCCAAGCAGTTCATATTTTGATTTTATAGTCACAACTGAATTGGCAGGACCAATCATAAATTAAGGTCATGTAGAACTGCTTCTATCAATACTAAATTTAACTAAACTTTTGGGTTGGTTTTGCCAGTAAGGCATCCCAGCCTTACTGCTTCCCCATAGATTTACATGGATTTTATAAATATGATTGGAATGTAAAGCTGCAAAGCAGTGTAAAGTAACAACTGGTGACAGCTTGGCTCCACCTGCTTGGGCAGAATTGATTTTCAGGTGTGTCTGTGGTGGCTGCTGGAAGTTGTCCCTTTAGGTGCTTTATTGTATCATTTTGTTGTAGTTTAGGAAATAACTTCATGAGTGGGTTGTCAAAGCCATGATGTTGTTAAGTGGCCTGAGAGCTGTGTGAGAACAGCTGGGAAGCAAATCCTTATCAGGCTGAAGTTTGTTCTGATTATTTCTGTTCTCCTTGTTCACAAAGGGGTTGGGAAAAACTAGCCATTCTCTGAGTGAATGGGCTTGTGGCAGTGTTTGTAAACTCTGGGCAAGTGGTGGTGTTCATATCTTTGTTCAGCAGCATGAAAAGAATTGTCCAGGGGTGAGCTGTGCTCGGGCTGTCCTCGAGGAAATGAGGCTAAAAGTGTGTTTGGGTGCTTTTAGAAATCTGTTGATAATTAAACCCAGTCAAATATTTCCCTGCAGATTTTGTAACCAAACTATTGCAATATCTTTATGTCTGGTAACTGAAAAAACCCAACTGAGGCTCATTATCCTGGTGTTTACAGTAAGCAACACCAGTGGCTGAAAGAGGATTTGGGAGTATTTACTATCAAACCACTTTAAAGAACATGTTTACACACTGCCTATCGTTTGTAATGTGACGTCCTCCTACATGGGGCTGATAGTGCAGTGCTTCAAACAGGGAGCTTGTGGTGCTGTGGGAGAAGGTTTTCAGCTTTCCCTGGTGCTTCTCAGGTGAATCTGTGGATCTACAAGAGAGGGACCAGAGGGGATTGTGCAGCAGCCCCTGGAATGGCTGGATGGGTCACAGTGGCTATTGAAGGGGAGGTGAAGGCTGAGAGCTCCCTGGAATAGCAACTGCTGCTCTGACTCACCAGGATTTTAATCAGACAGGCATTCTATTTATTTTCACTTTGGAGCTCTTAGATACACAAGGGAAGTCTTTCCTCCCCCCCCCCCCCACCTTAGACATGTTCACTCAGAGCAGCATTATGTCTCTTTTGAGGTCGGGGCTGGTGAGTGCTACAATTGGTTTTTTAAAGTCCCTTTGACACAAACTGAAACCTGTCATGCTGACAGCTCTGAGCAGTTTAAATCTCCACCCAGGCCTGGGCTACAGTAACGGGCCTTGAACTGCCTCAGCCGAAACCGGAACTGTCTGGATTTCAGTTCCATCTGAAACGTGGGCAGGCCAGGGAGCCCATGGGTGGCATCCGTGAGGCAGGGATGAGAGAAGAGCCAGGGATGGAGGGCAGTGGTGCCCAGGGTCTGAAGGGCTTGTACAAATAATTATGGAATGGTTTGGGTTGGAAGGGACCTTGGAGGTCATCCAGTTTCACTCCCTGCCATGGACACCTTCCACTGTCCCAGGTTGCTCCAAGCCCTGTCCAACCTGGCCTTGAATCCTTCTATCTATATTTATATATCTAAAGTATATATGTATACATACATGCTTTTGGCCCCAAACCAGATTTTTAACGTGATCCATCCATGTTAGAAGTATAACAAGTATAATCTTTTTTTTTTCCCTTTGGAAGAACCTGCTCCTTGACAAGGTTTGGTGGCTTTGCACAAGTATTTTGTAGCTAATACCCTGTGTAGGTTCTTTTGGCTACAGACTTGGCAATTTCTGCCATACTCACTGACAGCTGTCAGGACTGGAAGGTCCCCAAAAGGTGTGTGGTGTTCTTCTCAGCTGCCATTCCCTGCTCTAGTGATGCAGAAATTCCTGGCTCTTCCCAGCTGTTGCTTTGTTGTGGTGGTCAGCAAAGCAACATGGCTAAAAATGCTCCTTGTGTTTGATCAAACCAGCAGCAGCTGCAAAGGCAACCTGAGTTAGTGCTCTGTGCACAGAACTCCTCTCCATAAGGAAGTGGGAAACCTCACTGAGACAACATAATTTTTTATCTTCTTCTTTGCTTTCGAACTAAATGTCAGTGAAACTGCTGCTGCATGGGTACACTCAGATGAGAAGACATCTCCATTCTGTGAAGTTGACTTAGGAAACCTTACATATATTTTAAAGCTCTTCCCCAAGTCTTTTTTGACCAAGTGTATGGGCTGATCCACAAAGCATTAACTGAAATTCTCCCAAAAGCCATTGTCCAGCGGGATGGAGCCAGGCCCACCAAGCAGGATCCCATATTATGGTGTGCTGTGGAGTGGTGCAGTGCTGGAAGGTGTTTGCATGGCTCCTGTCCAGCTCTGAGTTTCTCTCACAATGACTTCATGACACACAGAAATGCTTTTTTAAGGTCCCTGCTCCGAATGTCTTCCAGCTGAGATGGAAGTGCTGAAGAGGGACTTTAGAGAAGGAAGGAGGAGGTTTTAAAGGAGCAGAAAGCATGTGGTTGTCTCTTGCATTAATAATGTTTGAGTATCTCATTAGTTCTGACACCCTTCAAGTCTCAGGTGACCTTCTCCAGTATTTTAGTTTCTCCCACATGTCGGCTGAGGGAGGAGCTGCCACCAGAGCGGTGCCTTCACAGCACAACTGAGACTGTTTGGCTTTCATTCTGTAAAAACACACTTTCTGTTTTACAGCAGTGGGAACTGACATTAGTTAACCCAAGGTGAGTAAACCCTTAGTGCAGATAAGGAGCAAACAGGCTTTAAGCTGGTATCAAAAGGCCATTGTGGGTTAGGAGTGCACTATCCACTCTTATCTCCTGCATCATTACCTGACTTCCCCTTTCTGCCTCGAAAATAATGAGGCCATCACATGTCCACAGAAGGAAGAAAGTCCAGGATATGGAAATGAAGAATTACAGCTGTATCTAAGGGAGCTGGCTGAGGGAGAGGAGGAGCAGCTCTGGGTAGGACACAGGCAGCCTCCAGCTCAGGACCATGAAGCTCCCTGTGCTGTTTGTCTGTGCCCTGTGTCTGTACAGGATGCTGTGCTCATCCTGGCACCTGTAAACAGGCAGGGCAACTGCAGCTCCAGAGTGTCTCATGTGGGTAAATCCTGCTCTTAGTGGGCTTCCTGTGGATCCTCAGGTGCCCATCTGCTGCTGCCCTTTTTTCTGGAGCTCCCTGAGAAGGGCTGTGGGGTGGGTCTGTGCAGAGGCCGAGTGCCTGTGTCTGAATTCATGGGACCAGGAGCTCTTTGCACCTCTCTTAGCCCCCTTCCATGTGCACAGAGATGAGTCAGGCCTGTTCAGTTCTGAATCACAGAATCACTGAGCTTGGAAAAGACCTCCAAGATCATTCAGTCCAGCCTTCAACCAAATCCTACCATGCCCACTAAGCCACATCATGAAATGCCATGTCTGCTTGGTTTTTGAGCATCTCCAGGCATGGGGACTCCACCAATGCCCTGGCAGCCCATTCCAATGCCTGACCAGCCTTTCAGTGAAAAAATTTTCCCAATATCCAACTTGAACCTCCCCTGACACAACTTGAGGCCATTTCCTTGAGTCCTTTCTCTTGTTTTCTGCAAGCAGAGCCCAACCCTCAGCTGGCTTCAACCTCCTGTCAGGGAGCTGTAGAGGGCAATAAAAGTCTCCCCTGAGCCTCCTTTTGTCCAGGCAGAAGCTACATTTCAAAAACTATTTAAAAATTATGATTGTTTATTTTTGATCACAGTTTCTGCCCACCACGCTTTGCTGTACACACCATACAAGTACTTGGCATTTGACTTTTCCAGGGACTGAAAATTGTGCAGCAACAGTTAAACCAGGCTGGGCATGCAGGTTCTGGTCCTGCACAGCCCCACAGACCTGAGTCACACATTAAACTGCCTGAGCTCTGCCCGGGTCGAGGCCGTTGCTCACAATTGCTGCCTCGGTCTCTTTGAGTCTGCAAGTGAGGCAGAGCTTTGTTGACTTTAATCTCAGTTCTGTTTCCTTGTTATTCTTTGCCATTTTAGAGGGCAACAAGGACTTGCAGTTTTGTTACTCCCCTGTCTCTGTTCTCCTTTGACTCAGCCAAGGAGGGCCTTGTAGAATTATGTATTTTTTGCTGATGGGGATTGGTTTGCCCTGAAGGACCTTGAAGGTGAGGGGAGGGCAAGGAGGGACAGAGTTAATGCAAGTCAGGAGAGAGTGAGGATAAAAATAACCCTGAACTTGTCAGTTTGGTCACTGGTGGCTGGGTTAGTCATCTGGCAGGCTCTGCTCCTGCTGCTCCAAGGGATTATTTTACAGCACTGAGAATTGACATAATTTCTGTAGAGGAGAGGGAGCGGGACGGCCCTAATGAGTGGGATACTGTCATCAGCACTTCTTTTGCACAGCAGCTGTTCTCTGTTTGGCCACTGAATGTGGTCATTGTTGACTTTCCTTGTATACCTGCCAGGTTGTTAGGTGACTCACAGCACCAAGGTTCATGCACTTGGCTCCCAAATGCCTCCCCTTTTCCTTGGTGGTCCTTCAGGCTTGAAGCACCCACTCATGTTTTCATTTTCCTGATTCATCTCTGTTGCCAGGAGCCTGTTGGAGTAAATGTCCTGTTGCTCCAGGCAGCTGCTCAAGGTGGGAAAAAAAGGAAAAGGGGAAAAAAAAGAAGAAAGATTAGTGCAGATTGAAGTTGATGAGCACCAAGGTGTGCTCCTGCAGTGGTGCTAATATCTGATTTCCTGGCCTCTGTTAAAATGTGCCTCCTTGTCCTATCCTGGGTTTGTGCTACTTAGCTCCCCTATACATTGCCCAGGGTTTCTGAACTTCCCTGGGTTGTTTAAGGGTGGAAATGTTCATTTTAAGGTTTTACACTGGCACAAGGAAGGGGTCTCTCCACTTAAGGGGCATTCAGAGCACACAAGGAAACAGCTGGTGTAACTTCTCCAGAATTAAGGTGAGGGGATCAGGGGCGACACCAAAGCTGTATTCCCCAGGGGCTCGTGCTGTAGGAAACCCCTCACTCTCCACATTGCAGATTTTCACCCCTGGGTATCCCCATCCTCTCCCTCAGTGCTTTGCTTCCATGCTGGTTTATGATTCCCCCTTTCCATCCTCAGCTCTCTTCCACCTTCCCCTGTGCTGCCAGTTGGCCAAGGTTTGGCCGGTGCTGGGACTTGTTTGGAGTGCCATTTGTGTTCCTGGTCAGCTCACAGTCTGTGCTGATCCCCTCCCCAGCTCTCAGGAAAAGGGCTCTGTTCCAGCACCATCACTGTCCTCTATCCCACACCAACTTCCATGGATCCTGACTCTGGAAGAGCTCCACTTCTGAGGGGCTTGAGCAGGGATTGCAGAAGTTGTTGGTGATGTAGAGGAAGGAGGGGAGCAAGGGAGGATCTGTGGATGGACAGGTTGGCTGTCGAGCCTGGCTTCATTGAGGGAGGATGAGGAATGGCTTTGAGGATGACTGAGCACAGGGGAAAAAAGGAATTAGCTGGGTTTATGGCCATTCATGTGGTGTGAGAGCACAGTGTCATTCCCCCAGGTGCACTCTAGGAGAACTTTCATATCTTCCCTTTTTCTGGGGATGAATATTCTTCCTGTTTAGTGATATGGGAGTTCCTTCTTCTCCTTGGTTTCCCTGTTTGTATTTAAGGGAATATACCAACAATTAATCTTCTCTGAAGTCTGTGTGGTTGCATACTTTCAGTCATGAGAATGTTGAATCTTCAGTGGTCCAAGTCAGAAATGGAGGACTGGTAGTCCAGGGTTCTTCTCCAGCTCAGTACATGGGCAGGACCTTGCTTTGAATTATTTATTGATGATGATACCTTCAGGAGCCTCCTGTTTCTCATGAACTTGAAGCTGCTTCTGTCTGTGAAGGATGTTGACAAGTGTTTTGCTTTTCTGTTCTTGTTCAGTGTCTCCCTGAAGCTGGGAAATGGCTGTGATGGGAATTGCCTGCCAAGGGGCTCCTGACCCAGCCATCAAGCACAAAAAGGAGCTCACGGCTGCCGAGGGGCTGAAGGAGACAGTGAGTGAAAAGCAGAGCAGTGTTTGCAAAGTAGAAGATTCAAAGAAGGACATCTTTCATAGTCAGTGGAAAATCCTGAATGATGTAATCACCAGAGGAACAGCAAAAGAAGAAACAGAAGGAGGCTGTGCATCAATTTCTATTATTGCCCAAGCAGAATGTGAGTAGCAGGGCGGGCTGCGCTTCATTGAGAAAAAGGAATGTGGAGAGAGGGATGAGATTTCACCCCCTTGGCGCTCCTGGAGAGCTGAGGCCACATCTATTTGTAATCCCAAGTGGGGTGGGGCTGATGACACATCCCAGGCTCTATTTAGGAAGCTCATGAAATCTCCTAATAATGTGGCTGAATAAAGCATAACTAACAGAGCAGCATGAGGCCTGTGCACCTCAACCAGATCTGTGTCCTGTGGGGCACCTGTTCTTAGCTGACTTCTGGAAGGGGTTTAAAAGAGGGGATAAAGAGGAGGAAACCCAAGTAAAGCTGTCATCTGGGAAAGAGCTGGGGGATCAGGAGATAGCTGGGAAGCCTCCTAATTGTGGGGGAGGAAGAATGCAGTGTGGGTGGTGTGACATGACTGTGCAGTGATTGTCTGGATCACTCATTTAGCACAGTGATAAAGCTGTAGAAGTCCAGTTGTTACTAGGAGGGACTTTGCCTGGTTTAAGACAAGGGATGATCCTGGGTTTTTTTTTCCCCACAGGTGAAAACAGTCAGGAGTTCAGCCCCACTTTATCAGAGAGATCTTTTATTGCCCACAGTAAACGTTACAGGTGAGAGACCTCAATACAAACACCTCTCTTCACTGCTGTTTTTTGACTTTCCTTGTTCCAAATCACACTGGCTCTCTGCACTTAAAATATATTTTTCCAAAAGCACTCCTGTTGGAATTAGCTCTTCAGTCCAAGGCCTGGTAAGAATGTGTCTTTCCCAAAACATCTTCCTATCAGGAAAAAATACAAGTTTAGGCACAAACCACTTGAAGCACCTTGCCTTATTGCAATGCCTGCAGATTCACTGCCCTTGTAGCCTTCTGGCTGTTTCTGGATGGTCAAATTTGTTTTGAAATGGCTGATTTTTTTTTTAAGGTTCATAGGCTTGAAGTAGAAGGATCCAAGGAGAAATTTTCAGTCTTTTTTAACTGATCTGTGTTGATGCTTTTGAAACTGTTACACCATCTGCTGAAAAGCTGTGTGAAACCTGGGCTGCTGCTAGAAGGAGTCCTCAGAAAAAGGAACAGCCTAATTTCTTGGAAGGATAAAAGGGGATGAGAGAACCTTTGCTTAATGACAGCAGCAACAACAGAAGTTGTGAACACAGAGAGGCTGGAAGTGGTAAAAGGGACAGTGACACTTGTGATGGACAAGTGGAGGCCTGGGAATTGCTTTTCTGGAGTCAGCTGGGAGTGAGCTGCTCGTTCTTCATGAAGAATATCTTCCTGTTTGGGCTCATCCTGGAGCTTTCTCATGCACTGGAGCCCTGTCAGGCAGCCTCAGCACACTGAAATGGGTGGCTGGGCTGCAGAATTGGGTGCTGCCTGTTTCCTGGTGGCATCAGACACCTTGTGGGGTGTGTGGTTTGACACTGCCCAGTGGCTTTAGGATGTGGTCCCATGGACCATCTGAAGAAGTGCAAAGTGACCCATTTCTGAGGGGTTTTATGTGGGATCTGGGGTTTTCTGGCATGCACACCAGCTGTGTATTCAGGCTCAAGGCACTGTGCTGATGCCATCAGCCAGAACTCTACTTATGGCATCTATTAGCACTAAAATACCAGGAAAAGATGGAGAAAATGGCTGTGCCCTGCATGAGTGATCAGGGAAGGCAGAGAAATGTATCAGAACTGTTCTGAGTCAATGGCACAATTGCTTAATTTGAAGATTAAAAATCTTGTTTTCTCTTAGAGCTTAATTTCAAAAATTTAGCTGCTATGATTGCCATTGAATCATAGAATCAGAGAATGCTTTGAGTTGAAAACAACCTTAGAGACTCTTTCTTTCTGACCCTGAGTAACTGCAGGCAAATATTCCTCTTGAGAGTTCATCTCTTTGTGCAGACCCCAGCTGGAGTGTTGTGTATATCTGCACACATTCTTGGAAAGCATGTTGTAGTACTGGGCTTTACAAGCCAGCACATTTTGGCTTTTTGAAGCTGTTTTAGTCGAGTGCTCTTAGTCATCCCTCTTCTCTGTGCAAAGCTCTTTTCCTTCAAATTAGAGCAGGCATTTGAATTATGAAGACATTTCTTAATTTTAATAATTTTTAAAATAGACTGCATTTATCCATCATCTCTGTGTTCACTAGAAATCAACCACAAACTGTCTCAGAGCAGCCTGGGGACATGCAGTGCTTTCCCCTCTACTTTGCTAAGTTCAAAAAAGAGACATAAAAGAAAGCTGGAGAGGGACTTGGACAAGGAGCTGGAGTGATGGGACAAGAGGAATGGCTTCCCCCAGCCAGAGGGCACGGTTAGGTGGGATACTGGGAAGGAATTGTTCCCTGTGAGGGTGGGCAGGCCCTGGCACAGGGTGCCCAGAGCAGCTGGGGCTGCCCCTGGAT
>JAYDZK010000112.1:3647955-3658808 GCA_034509185.1 Euphonia xanthogaster | reverse complement strand
GAGTCAGTGCTGCCCTGGGGGTCAGGGCACCCCAGAGCAGACAGAGAAATATTCCCTGGGTGCCCTGGGTTTGCACACTTTGGCAGCAGGGTGGGCACTGCCCAGTCCAGTTCTGAGGTATTTCCTTAAGAGAGGAGCTCAGGGTGTCCCTGGGAGCTGCTCCTGCCTTGGGAACGCGGCTGTGACAGAGGGGCCTGGAAGTGCCACTGAGCTCTGTGTGTTCTGCTCCCCAGATCCCCGTGCCTGCCTTCAGCCTGGTGACCAAGGAGGGGCAGCCTGTGCACTACAACATGGAGGTGCCTGACTCTGGCATCGAGCTGCAGTGCACGCTGGCCCCCGACTGCAGCGTCAGCTGGGCCTGGCGCGTCAAGCACGGCCAGCTGGAGAACAGGCCCTGAGGCCCTGCCTGCTTTGGAGGTTTGCACCTTGTGAAAGGAGGAATTGCAAAGCTTCTGACCTCCCCTGCCGTGGAGCACCAAGTGCAGTGGCTGCTGTTTGTGCTGCAGCAGATCACAGCTCACTGCCCTCGGGCCTCGCTTCTGTTGGCTGCTCTGATCCACTTCCAAGACATGTCCTGAGCTTAGACATTCCCCAGGACAGTGGGAATCACTTGTTTTGGATGTGTTAGAGCTTGAGAATGGTAGGTGGAAATTCCTCACTTCCCAGAGGAAGGAGGTCGTGCTTTTCAGGAGAGCAGGACCATGAGAACTCTTGCTCCTGCTCCAAGGTGAGGTCGGTCGTGGCTGGGCTTGCCCAGAGGAGGAGCCTGGGTGCCCTCAGTGTAGCTGGGGTTGGTTGTGCCAGAGGGAGCTGGCTGACATCTTTCCAGCTGGAGGAAAAACATTTCTGCAGGCTCTGGGGAGCATCATCTCCACCTCAAGCCTTTAGCATGGGGAGGATCCACAGCAGTCACTGGCTGGCTCTTGGTTTCACCTCCCACCCTTCCTCGCAGTTGCTCCATTCTTGAATGAGAAAAGAACTTTGTTCCCAGAAAGAGCTTTGCTTGCAGCTCCCACCTGCAGGCCTCAGAGGAGCTGGTGCTCTCTCTGGTGTCCCTGGCAGGCAGGGCAGGAGAAGGGTACAGAATTCCATGGTGGGAGGCTGGAGGGGTTGTTCCTCCATCCTGTGCCCACCTCTGATGTGGGACTTCAGGTGTGCTGTCCCATCCTTGCAGGAATAAGGGACATCAGCTCTGTCAGCTGTGAGAGGGCTGAATTTTATTTCAGAGTTTCTAAAAATCTCCCTCCCAGCTCCCAGGCCAGCCCAGTGCCCCAGTTCTGTGAGCTCAGCCTGGCCTCACAAGGCTTCCCACTCCTCCCCTCACTTCAGACTGGGCTCACTGAGTGGGATGGGCAGCTGGGCCTGGAATGCCTTAAGCTTTAAACTGGTTTTTTTTACTGATTTGTGAATGTTTGGAACATACTGAAACCTCACAGGTCAAGTTCAGGTGGCTGGGTGTCGTTCACCCTTCTCCACCCCAGAGCAGATCCCGAGGGAGGTGTGAGCTCCCAGTGTGCTTGTTCAGGGTTGTGCTTATTCCAGTCCTGGCACACCTGGAAATCACAGTCCCTCCCTGTGGATGTGCCTCTCCCAGAGCTCTGAGGCTGCATCTGAGCAGGGGCTCTGCATCCAGCCTGGGCAGAGCAGCAGCTCCCAAAGCCAAGGTGGGCTCTGCCAGGTCTGTGCTGGTCTGGGAGACACAAAGGGGCAGCAATGCTGGCAGTGCTCCCAAGGGAAGTTCACTTAGAAAATAGCTGGGAAAAGCTGAACCCTGAGCCTCCCTTTTTGAGGAGCAGCACTCCTTAAACAATGGATGCTCTTTCCCTTTGGTCTCCCAGAACATGGGCTGGTTTTGCTCCAACAGGCAGTGACATCCCTGATCAGAAAAGTCAAGTTTGTTATAAGAATGATGTCATAAGAAAGTGGAACTCATGAAGAAAAATGAAACCTGTCACCACTTTGGGTACTGTTTTTATAGCACTTTTTGTTCTAAAGCACTTAATACATTGTCCAAAATAGGCACCTAATTATATCTACTATGCCACATTCAGAGTCTTTTTAGTAAATAATTAACACATTATGCACATGTCTTCCAGGAGGGAGTGGGGAAAGGGGGAGGTTGGCTCAATTTCTGTTTGCAGATGCTGTAAACTACTAAGAGTTTAAGCTCTGGAGCAGGAGGGATCAAAGTGCCTCTTCCAGGGCTCCCAGGAGCTCCCAAGCACAGGTTCAGTGCATGCCTGGCTCCTTTCCTGAGCTTCCTCTAAGGGGACAGGAGGAAAACTTGGTTGTTTGTGTGAGTGTGTGGTGATGTGTCAATCCCAAAGCATCATGGGCTCCATCCCAAAGGCTGCACCTTGTGCCTCTGTCACCTGGGGGATGCTCCCATGTCCTGGTATCTAGTTCCATGCCTAGGCATTGGGATTGAGCCCTGGAGCAGCAGGGAGGGAGCAGCAGGACTGTCTGCAGGACTCCTGGGCTCTGCATCTGCAGCATTAACCTGAACTCAGGCCACCTGCACAAGGGCAGGGAACCCTCATGGCCTGGGATGTCCTCACAGGGCCCATGGAGATCCCCAGGTCCATGGAGATGTCCATGTTCCCCTGGTCCATGGAGATGTCCATGTTCCCAAGGTCCATGGAGATGTCCATGTTCCCAGGCCCATGGAGATCCCCAGGCCCATGGAGCTGTCCGTGTTCCTCAGGCCCATGGAGGTGTCCATGTTCCCAAGGTCCATGGAGCTGTCCATGTTCCTCAGGCTTATGGAGATCCCCAGGCCCATGGAGATGTCCGTGTTCCCCTGGTCCATGGAGCTGTCCATGTTCCCAAGGCCCATGGAGCTGTCCATGTTCCCAAGGCCCATGGAGATGTCCGTGTTCCCCTGGTCCATGGAGCTGTCCATGTTCCCCAAGCCCATGGAGCTGTCCATGTTCCCCAAGCCCATGGAGCTGTCCATGTTCCCCTGGTCCATGGAGCTGTCCGTGTTCCCCAGTACCCTCATAGCAGCATTAGCCAGGATTCCCCCTCTTTGTTTTGTCCAAAGCCTTCAGCCCTGTTTTGCTGCCACCACAAGTGCCCAAGTGAGGCTGCAGGCTCCCAGCCCACCAAGCTTGGCCGTGTCACTGCTCTCAGGCTGGGATGTGGTGACACTGTCCCTGCCTGGGGACAGCCCCACAAACCACTGGTGCCTTCCCAGTCCCTGAGCTGGGGTTCTCCTCTGGGATGGTCTCCAGGCTGTGCTGCCAGCCAGCCTGAGCTCCCCCTGGCTCTCTCCTGCTGCCAGGACAGTTTCCTCTTCCCTTGGCTTGTCACTTTGCTGTGACAGGCACAAACAACCTGGCTTCCAGATGAAGGCAATACTGACAGCAGGAAGTCGGGAAAGATTTGCATTATCCTTGTTCAAATTTGGCTGGAACTGTCAGGTTTCATAACGAGTGTTTAGGACAGAACCCCAGCTCAGGGTGGGGAGGACAAGTAGGAGTGATAAACACAGATGGCTCTTGTTGTGCAGCTCCTTCTGGAAGTCTGCAGAAATCGCTTTTGGTGAGGCGAGGTGGAGCTGAGGATCTCGTTGGGATGGGCAGTGGGAGAAGGTGCTGGAACGAGGAGCTTGTATGGAATGAATGACACTTTATAAAACTGTGATTTCTTGAAGTTAACGTTTTTGACCTGCATTTTCACAGGGAAAAAAAAATAAAGCTAAAAAAAGAAGGTTTTGTTTGTTGTCGTTGCTGGTGGTTTGATGTGTTGTCCCAGAGAACAAGATGGTGATGCTGAATGAGACATTTTCCTGGTCTGATTAACTCTGCTGTATAACTTGGGTTTGGGGGATTCAGGAGAACTCAGCGAGGAGGCTTGGGTACTGCCCAGGCTCCCCAGGGAATGATCCCAGCCCCGAGGCTGCCAGAGCTCCAGGAGGGTTTGGACACTGCTCCCTGGGATGCACAGGATGGGATTGCTGGGCTGTCTGTGCAGGGCAGGAGTTGGACTGGATGATCCTTGGGGGTCCCTTCCAGCCCAGCATATTCTAGAATTCTGAGATTTCTGGGGCTGAAGAGGCAGCACTAACTTGGATGGATCCCAGGCTTTGCTGAACAGCCTGGCATCTCTCTCCTTCCAAGCAGACAGCCCCTTGTCCTCCCTCTGTCCCACTGCAGGGGATTTGCTGCACTGGGAGCTGCTCAGTCTTGCCTTGGGAGGTGCAGGGGTGAGGCAGGCAGAGCTCTGGGGATCCCCCCACAGCTCCCAGTTCTGCAGCCCCTCTGCTGCTGCTCCTGCAGGAGCTCTTTGTCTGCACGGAGCTGAATCCTTCCGGTAATCGAGCCCGGCGGGCTAGGGGGGGCTGTGGCCAGGCTGCTGAGTGAGGACACTTACCCTGGAACACATTTTTTGTGCTGTCATGCACCCACATGTCTGTGCTGTGAACAGACCTCAGAGCTGTTGTCCTCAAAAAAAAAAAAAAAAAGGTGGGTGGTTTGCTAGAATTTCAGACCGGATTGTGTTGGAAGGGGCCCTAAAGATCACCTTGTTCCATCCTCTCACCTCCCACTATCCCAGGGTGCTCCAAGCCCCGTCCAGCCTGGGGATGGGGCAGCCACAGCCACTCCCTCCCTTCATCTTCCCCCCTTCATCTTCCCCCCTTCCTCCCTTCATCCTTCCCTCACTCCATCTTTCCTTCTTTTTCTCCCTCCCTCCCTTGAGGACAGCATCGCCCCCCCCCATGCAAACCCTTCTCCCAGACAAGTCCTTTATCCTCTGAGGCATTTTATTACTAGTTATGCTTTAGATTAGGCTTTCAGTATATAAAAATAATGTATACAAATGAGCAGTTAATGGTTTACATTTCTGGCTTAAAGGCATTTATAAGTTACACATTCATTTCCCATCCCTCCCCGGACACGGAGCCGGCGCTGAAGCAGCTTAAATACAGCAGGAAGCAGCGGCTGCTCTGGCTAAAGCTGAGACGAGCGAGAAAGGACGGGAGGAGGGACGGGAGGAGGGAGGAGCGGGGGCTGCTTGATGGAGTAAATGCACCGGGAGAGGTTTAATTGCGGCACTGCGGGCTCGGGGTTTCTCAGCAGCAGCGGGGCAGGGCAGGGACCGGGCAGCCTTTGGGATCGCGGGGCTGGGGGCTGCCGGCATCTCCTGCGTGTCCCACCCAAGAAAACGGGGAGCCCCGCAGGGCTGGCAGTCCCGCTTCATCCCAGAGGCTCCAGCCCGACACTGCAGGTGGATGCTGGGGATGCAGGTGGGCGGAGGTGCCACCACCTCGCAGAGAAACTTGTCCCTGCTGCTGATTGTCGCAGCTCCGGAGCCTCCCCTGCGGCGAGGAACAGCCCAGCGCTCTTGCCACAGCCTTGGGGACACCCTGTGTGGGGGTGTTCCAATCCCTGCTGCCGCAGCACAGAGACATTTGAAGGAAGACTTAGAAAATCGTGTAAAATAGCACCGCTGCCAGCCCCTGGCTCCGGGAGGTGCCCGGAGTGGGAGCTTTGCAGCAGGAGAACGCGGCTCTCGGGGGGCTCTGCGGGCCGGGGGAGAGGTGCGGGGAGATGTGCGGGGAGCGCTGTGTCCCTGGCTGACACCCCCTCCCTCCCGCAGCGCAATCGAAGGCACCAGCAAGCGGAGGCTGGGACAAGGACACAGGGCTGGCGTGCGAGGGATGGGACAGCCCCTCTTTTTCTTCCGGGAAAAGCTGGAGCCCTTTCTGTGCTTCCCCCTCCCTGTCCGTAGCCAGGAGGAGCCCCAGCCCTGCCAGCCTGGGGAGAGGAGCTCAGGGACACGGCCAAGCAAGCGCCGGGGGTGCCGGTGCCCGGCCCAGGCAGGCAGGGCGCAGCTGGCGCCTCAAGCGGCTGGAGCAGCTCGGAGCGGGCGCTGTCCCTCCGCCCCGCCGCGCCCCGGGCCGAGGGACTGACACCCTGCGGTCCCATCTGCGTCGGGAGGACGGTCCTGCCGCGGTGCTGCAGCTGCAGGGACGGCGCCGGTCACAGCGCCAGGTCCGGCGTCGCCTGCAGGCTCTGCCCCGCCGCCCGTTTCTTGGCGCTGCCGCGGGCCTTGTCCCCCCGCCGGTACGGGTTGTTCCGCAGATCTGCACCGGGGGAAGCACCGGGGCCGGATGAGCTTCGCTGCCCACCCGGCATGGCCGGGGTCCCGCACCCACCGCGTTAACATGGAAGGGTTTGTGTTGGAGGGACCTCAAAGCCCAGCCAGTGCCACCCCTGCCATGGCAGGGACACCTTCCACTGCTGCTCCAGCCCCTCCAACCTGGCCTTGGACACTGCCAGGGATCCAGGGGCAGCCCCAGCTGTTCTGGGCACCCTGTGCCAGGGCTCACCCTCACGGGAATGAAATTTTTTCCGAGCCTTCAAGCTAAAACTCTCCTTTGTTCGTTTAACACCCCTGCCCCTTGTCCTATCCCTGCCCGGGATTCGCCCCTCTGGGTGTGAGGCCACCCAGGAGGACCAAGGGCCGAACGCAGGGACGGGAGGAGCAGCAGCTCCCAACAACCAGCCCGCGGGACCCCGAGCGCCGGCTCTGGGAGCCCAGCACCGCCCCGGGGGCCGATCCCGGGCGTCCCGGGGCTGGGGCTCAGCGGGGCACAAATCCTGGAGGAATCCCGGCGGGGAGGGGGGAAGCCCGGCAGCCCCGCCCGCCTGCGCCGCCCCGCCGCCCCACGTTACCTACAGAGGACTCTCCTCGTTGAAGCTCACGTCGCAGAAGAGCCGGGACGAGCGTTTGCCCGTCCGGGCCGTGAAAGGAACAGTTTTGAGAGCTGAGCAGAGTGATCCAGAGACAGCGAGGAGGAGAAGGGGGACAGAGGAGGAAGAAGCAGAAGAGGAGGAAGAGATATGAGACAGGGGAGGGAGCACTCGGCAGCTTTGCCATGGGGGATGTGAAGGTGCTTGCAGGTAGGTTTGGTCCCCGTGACAGGGCTTGGTGACGCCCCAGCTCCTGTGACAGCCCCTGCAGCCCCCAGCACTGGGTCTGTGACGTGGGGACACCTGGCTGCTCACCTGAACTCATCTCTCACCTGAAATTATATCCTCAATGGCCCCATCTTTGCCTTCGTAGATGAGAGGCTCCTTCACCATCTGCCTCTTCTTCAGCTCAGCAATCATGTCCATCTGCTGCCTCCTGGCCTTCTGGACAGGCAGCTGGGAGGGGACAGGGCTCTTGAGCGCTGTGATCACACCCCAGAGGAGGTGGGGTACCCTCCCCTTCCCCTCCCACCCAGTTCTCCCTCCCCTGGACCTGTTTAGTCCTTCCCCACCCCTCAGCCCAGCCAGGGCTGGGGCTGGGACCCCAGCAGGACACAGACGTGGGGGCACCTTCACCTCGGGCTGCTGCTCGCTGCCAGGGGAGCCGGATTCTGCCTCCTTGGCTGCGGCCTCTTGCTTCTTCCACAGCTCAATGTCCTGCTCTGCTTTCTTGGGAGAGGGGCAGGAAGGGAGTGCTGAGCCAGGGGAATCCAGGACTGCAGCCCCCTTCCTTCTTTGCCTCACAGCCCCCAGCTCACCCCAACCCACTTCCAAAATCTCTGACCATCCCAAAGGCATTTCAGCCCCTGACTTCTGCTGATTGCTCCAAAGTGGAGTCAGGTGCCCCAAATCTCCTCCCAGCCCTCAGAAACAGAGACCCCCACGTCCCCTCCTACCTTGTAGGCTTTGATGAAGCGCATGAACATGGGGAAGAAGGTGGTGGGGGGACTGGTCTTGGGGTTCTCCCCGAAATACTCCACAGCTGACTCATACGCTTCCTGTGGGCAGAGACACCTGATCTGGGGGCTGGGCAGTGGTGCCCATCGCCCACCACCTCCTTCCAGCCTCTCCCACCTCCCCATCCTGCCCCATTCCCTCCTGCCTGTCCCACTGGAGCCACATCCCGAGCAGGAGCCTCCCCCATGGGGCAGAGGTGTGAGCAGAGGGTGTCCCCATGCAGGGGACTGCTCCCATGGCCCCAGCCCGCCCCAGCACCCACCTTGGCAGTTTTGCTGTCAGCCTGCAGCTTCTCCATCACCTCGGAGTTGACCTTGAGGAAGTCCTTGAGCACGGGGCTGTCGTCCTGCCTCATGAACTCCCTGCGGGTCAGCTCCATGCCCTGCTGCAGGCTCCGCACGTCCTGCAGGACCCCATCCAGGGACACTGCGGGAGGCGAGCAGCGCGGGGTCAGGGCAGGCTCCAAGTGCCAGGGGCTGCCCTGACCCCCAGCCCGGGGCCCGTGGGCACTACCTGTGCCTGCCTTGTCAAGGAAGTGCAGCTCGGTGTGGAAGCCGGTGAGCTCCGGGTACTTCTCCATGATCACCCGCACCAGGTAGTGCAGCAGCGTCTGCTTGCGGTCTGTCGACTTCATCTCGAGGAGCTGGGGCGGGGCAGAGTCAGCCCCGAGCCGCAGCCGCCACCCCCTCGCCCTGCTCAGGGCTGCCTCCGGTGGCCCTTTGTCCGTGTGGCTGGGTCTGTGTCCGTCCCTCCATCCCCCCCAGCCAGGTCTGCATCCCTCCACTCCCATGGCTGGTTCCCATCTTTCTCCATCCCCATGGCATCACTCTGTTCCTGCAGCTGGTTCTTCATCCCTACATTCCCACGTGTGACCTTCCTCCCTCTATCCCTGCAGCTGGTCCTTGATCTTCCTTCATCCCATCTTCCTTCATCAAGGTCCTTGAATCCTTTAACCTCTCCATATCAGGTCTCCATCCTTCCAACCCCACTCCTGTGTATCTCCATCCCCTTGCCTCTCCATCCCAACAGTCTCCTCATCCCTCTGTCCCCACAGACAAACCTCATGTCCCTCCATCCCTACTGCTGCTCCTTGCATCCCTCTATCCCCACAGCAGGTTCCTGCGTCCTTCCATCTCTGCAGGTGGTCCTCGTGTCCCTCTGTCCCCAGGGGGGTCCCTGGCAGTGGCGGTGCCCCCATCCCCCCCCACCAGGGGACCCGTGCCGGCCCTACCGCGTCGAGGCTCTGCAGCCGGAAGCCGTAGGCAGCCCCACGCTTGCTGCTGTTCATGTAGTTCCCGAAGGCCAGGACGATCTGCAGGGACACACCACGGCTTGGGGACACGGGGCCAGGAGGGCACAGTGCCCACGGACACTCTGTGTGCACCATCGGGGCCGCCTCCCCCCGAGCCCTCACCTCGAGGATGTGGCGCAGTTTGCTGGAGGACTTGAGGGACATGGAGGCGGCGATGATGGCGTTGAGTTGCTGTGGGAGGGAAGGAGGGAAGGAAGGAGGGAAGGGTGTGAGTGTGGCCGCAGGAGCCGCCCCCGCGCAGCCCCCGCCCGGCCCCGGCGCACACCGGCATCAGCAGCTGGGCCGTGTCCCCGAAGCTGCCCAGGAAGATCATGACGTTCATGCGCTCGGCCAGGCGCGGGATCTTGCTGAAGCGGATCATGAACTGATCCTCGTCCGAGAGCTCCTCCGGCGGCTGCTGATCCCGCTCGAACTTCCCGATCAGGGTCCGCTCGTACTCGGTGGGCAGGAAGCGCAGCAGCAGCTCCAGGAAGTCGAGGCTCAGCGCTTGCTGGTCGTACCTGCGGGGAGGGGACACCCCTGGCACCGTCAGGCCCTGCCGCAGGTCCCGAAGCCCCGCTGGCACCCTTGGCTGGTTCCATCATCCCTCTGTCCCCACAGCTGGTTCCTGCATCCCTCCATCTCTCTGTATCTGGACCCTGCATCTCTCTGTCTCTCCATATGGATCCCTCCATCTATCTTTGGTCCCCACATCCCTTCTTTTCATGTCTGGTTCCTGCATCCCTCCATTCCCACAGCTGCTATCTGCAGCTGTCTGTCTGTGCCTGGCTCCCACAGCCCTTAGTCTCACATCTCATCCCTGCATCCCTCCATCCCCACAGCTGGTGCCTGCATCCTTCCATCCCTCCACATCTGATCCCTCCACCCTCTATCTCTCTGTATCTGATCCTTCCATCCCTCCATCTCTCCACATCTGATCCCTCCATCTCTCCACCTCTGATCCCTCCACCCTCCATCTCTCTGTGTCTTGTCCCTGCATCCCCATACCAATTCCTGCACCCCATCACGCCCTCACTCCTTGTTCCTGCTGGGCTGGGCCTGACCTTGTCCCACCCTGCGCAGCCCGGGGGTCACTCACGTCTCGATGGCCGCGCAGATGTCCTGGACACTGCGGCCGCCCTTGCGCAGGGTGATGGCCAAGTTCTTGGCACGGTTGGACTCCATGAGGGTCACCTTGCTGGGGGCCTTCTGCGTGGCCTTGGCCTTGAGGGCACTGATGTCCAGGGCAGGGCCCTGCGCCTTGGTCTTGAACTGCTCCTCAAAGTCACTCATGTCCAGCTCCTGTGGGGACACAGGGCTGTGGACACGGCAGGGAGGTGGCACGGGACATCTGAGGTGAGGATGGGGCCAGAGGACCAGGATAAGAGTGAGGAGTGAGGACCAAGATGAAGCAAGGGGATGAGGATGGAACAAGGGGACAAGTACAGGGACAGGCAAGGGGACAGGGAGGGGTGAGGAGGGGGTGGGGGGACCAGAGGATGGAGATGAGGAAGAAGAAATGGACAGGATGTGAAGGTGTGGATGGAGCAAAGGGACAAGGACAGGGTAAGAGGAGAAGCCCTCCTGATCCCGTGTCCCTCTCCATGGTTCTAAGGACTTTTCCTGACCTCCAGCTCCTCCTGCAGCCCTGGACACCGTGGGTGGATGCAGGGAGGGCACGAGGCAACCTCAGCATGGCTGGGGGCACTGAGTCCCCCTGTGCCCGTTCCCTTGTCCCCTGGGCTCACCTGCAGCACCTGGCTGTGTCCTTTCCCTTGTCCCCTGGGCTCACCTGCAGCACCTGGCTGTGTCCTTTCCCTTGTCCCCTGGGCTCACCTGCAGCACCT